>CAUJLB010000162.1:600000-813883 GCA_963243735.1 Neocrepidodera transversa | reverse complement strand
TTATTTTCATTTATTTTCATTTATTTTCATTTATTTTCATTTATTTTCATTTATTTTCATTTATTTTCATTTATTTGCATTTATTTTCATTTATTTTCATTTATTTTCATTTATTTTCATTTATTTTCATTTATTTTCATTTATTTTCATTTATTTTCATTTATTTTCATTTATTTTCATTTATTTTCATTTATTTTCATTTATTTTCATTTATTTTCATTTATTTTCATTAATTTCATTTATTTTCATTTATTTTCATTTATTTTCATTTATTTTCATTTATTTTCATTTATTTTCATTTATTTTCATTTATTTTCATTTATTTTCATTTATTTTCATTTATTTTCATTTATTTTCATTTATTTTCATTTATTTTCATTTATTTTCATTTATTTTCATTTATTTTCATTTATTTTCATTTATTTTCATTTATTTTCATTTATTTTCATTTATTTTCATTTATTTTCATTTATTTTCATTTATTTTCATTTATTTTCATTTATTTTCATTTATTTTCATTTTTTTTCATTTATTTTCATTTATTTTCATTTATTTTCATTTATTTTCATTTATTTTCATTTATTTTCATTTATTTTCATTTATTTTCATTTATTTTCATTTATTTTCATTTATTTTCATTTATTTTCATTTTTTTTCATTTATTTTCATTTATTTTCATTTATTTTCATTTCAACGAAATCGAACAACGAAATCGAACAACGAAATCGAACAACAAAATCGAACAACGAAATCGAACAACGAAATCGAACAACGAAATCGAACCACGAAAACGAACAACGAAATCTAACAACGATCAACGAAATCGACCAACAAATTCGAACAACGAATTCGAACAACGAAATCGAACAACGCAATCGAACAACGAAATCGAACAAAGAAATCGAATAACGAATCGAACAACGAAATCGAACAACGAAATAGAACAACGAAATTGAACAACGAAATCCAACTTCGATATCGAACAACAAACTGAAACCACGAAATCGAGCCACGAAATAGAACAACGAAATGGAACAACGAAATTGAACAACGAAATCCAACTTCGATATCGAACAACGAAATCGAACAACAAACTGAAACCACGAAATCGAGCCACGAAATAGAACAACGAAATGGAACAACGCAATCGAACAACGAAATCGAACCACGAAATCATACAACAATATAGAACAACGAAAATGAACAACGAAATCGAACAACGGAATCGGACAACGAAATCGAACAACGAATTCGAACAACGAAATCGAACAACGCAATCGAACAACGAAATCGAACAACGAAATCCAACTTCGAAATCCAACTTCGAAATCGAACAGCGAAATCGAACAACGAAATCGAACCACGAAATCATACAACAATATAGAACAACGAAAACGAACAACGAAATCGAATAACGGAATCGAACAATGAAATCGAACAACGAAATCGAACAACGAAATTGAACAAAGAACAACGAAATCTAACAACGAACAACGAAATCTAACAACGAACAACGAAATCGAACAACGAAATCGAACAACGAAATCGAACAACGAATTCGAACAACGAATTCGAACCACGAAATCGAACAAAGAACAACGAAATCTAACAACGAACAACGAAATCTAACGACGAACAACGAATTCGAACAACGAATTCGAACCACCAAATCGAACAATCAAATCGACCAACGAAATCTAACAACGAATTCGAACAACGAATTCGAACCAAGAAATCGAACAACGAAATCGAACTTCGAAATCGAACTTCGAAATCGAACAACGAAATCGAACAACGAAATCGAACAACGAAATCGAACAACGAAATCGAACAACGAAATCGAACAACGAAATCGAACAACGAAATCGAACAACGAAATCGAACAACGAAATCGAACAACGAAATCGAACAACGAAATCGAACAATGAAATCGAACAACGAAATCGAACAACTAAATCGAACTTCGAAATCGAACAACGAAATCGAACAACGAAATCGAACAACGAAATCGAACAACGAAATCGAATAACGAAATCGAACAACGAAATCGAACAACGAAATCCAACTTCGATATCGAACAACGAAATCGAACAACAAACTGAAACCACGAAATCGAGCCACGAAATAGAACAACGAAATGGAACAACGAAATTGAACAACGAAATCCAACTTCGATATCGAACAAAGAAATCGAACAACAAACTGAAACCACGAAATCGAGCCACGAAATAGAACAACGAAATGGAACAACGCAATCGAACAACGAAATCGAACCACGAAATCATACAACAATATAGAACAACGAAAATGAACAACGAAATCGAACAACGGAATCGGACAACGAAATCGAACAACTAAATCGAACAACTAAATCGAACAACGAAATCGAACCACGAAAACGAACAACGAAATCTAACAACGATCAACGAAATCGACCAACAAATTCGAACAACGAATTCGACAACGAAATCGAACAACGAAATCGAACAACGAAATAGAACAACGAAATCCAACTTCGAAATCGAACTTCGAAATCGAACAACGAAATCGAACAACGAAATCGAACCACGAAATCATACAACAATATAGAACAACGAAAACGAACAACGAAATCGAACAACGGAATCGAACAACGAAATCGAACAACGAAATCGAACAATCAAATCGAACAATGAAAATCGAACAACGAAATCGATCAACGAAATCGATCAACGAAATCGAACACGAATTCAAACAACGAAATCGAACAACGAAATCGAACAACGATATCGAACAACGAAATCGAACAACGAAATCGAACAACGAAATCGAACAACGAAATCGAACAACGAAAACGAACAACGAAATCGAACAACGAAATCGAACAACGAAATCGAACAACGAAATGGAACAACGAAATGGAACAACGAAATCGAACGACGAAATCGAACAACGAAATCGAATAACGAATCGAACAACGAAATCGAACAACGAAATCGAACAACGAAATCGAAAAACGAAATTGAACAACGAAATAGAACAACGAAATCCAACTTCCAAATCGAACAACGAAATCGAAATCGAACAACAAACTGAAACCACGAAATCGAACCACGAAATAGAACAACGAAATGGAACAACGCAATCGAACAACGAAATCGAACCTCGAAATCATACAACAATATCGAACAACGAAAACGAACAACGAAATCGAACAACGGAATCGGACAACGAAATCGAACAACGAAATCGAACAACGAAATCGAACCACGAAAATGTACAACGAAATATAACAACGAACAACGAAATCGACCAACGAATTCGAACAACGAATTCGAACCACGAAATCAAACAACGAAATCAAACAACGAAATCGAACAACGAAATCAAACAACGAAATCGAACAACGAAATCGAACCACGAAATCATACAACAATATAGAACAACGAAAACGAACGAAATCGAACAACGGAATCGAACAACGAAATCGAACAACGAAATCGAACAACGAAATCGAACAACGAAATCGAAAAACGAAATCGAACAACGAAATCGAACAACGAAATCGAACAACGAAATCGAACAACGAAATCGAACCACGAAAACGTACAACGAAATATAACAACGAACAACGAAATCGACCAACGAATTCGAACAACGAATTCGAACCACGAAATCAAACAACGAAATCGAACAACGAAATCAAACAACGAAATCGAACAACGAAATCGAACCACGAAATCATACAACAATATAGAACAACGAAAACGAACGAAATCGAACAACGGAATCGAACAACGAAATCGAACAACGAAATCGAACAACGAAATCGAACAACGAAATCGAAAAACGAAATCGAACAACGAAATCGAACAACGAAATCGAACAACGAAATCGAACAACGAAATCGAACAACGAAATCGAACAACGAAATCGAACAACGAAATCGAACATCGAAATCGAACAACGAAATCGAACAACGAAATCGAACAACGAAATCGAACAACGAAATCGAACAACGAATTCGAACAACGAATTCGAACAACGAAATCGAACAACGAAATCGAACAACGAAATCGAACTTCGAAATCGAACAACGAAATCGAACCACGAAATCGAACAAAGAACAACGAAATCCAACAACGAACAACGAAATCTAACAACGAAATCGAACAACGAAATCGAACAACTAAATCGAACAACGAATTCGAACAACGAATTCGAACAACGAATTCGAACAACGAAATCGAACAACGAAATCGAACAACGAAATCGAACAACGAAATCGAACAACGAAATCGAACAACGAAATGGAACAACGAAATCGAACTTCGAAATCGAACAACGAAATCGAACAACGAAATCGAACCACGAAATCGAACAAAGAACAACGAAATCTAACAACGAACAACGAATTCTAACAACGAAATCGAACAACGAAATCGAACAACGAAATCGAACAACGAAATCGAACAACGAAATGGAACAACGAAATCGAACAACGAAATCGAACAACAAAATCGAATAACGAATCGAACAACGAAATCGAACAACGAAATCGAACAACGAAATCGAACAACGAAATCGAACAACGAAATCGAACAACGAAATCGAACAACGAAATCGAACAACGAAATCGAACAACGAATTCGAACCAATTCAAACAACGAATTCGAACAACGAAATCGAACAACGAAATCGAACAACGAAATCGAACAACGAAATCGAACAACGAAATCGAACAACGAAATCGAACAACGAAATCGAACAAAGAAATCGAATAACGAATCGAACAACGAAATCGAACAACGAAATAGAACAACGAAATTGAACAACGAAATCCAACTTCGATATCGAACAACAAACTGAAACCACGAAATCGAGCCACGAAATAGAACAACGAAATGGAACAACGAAATTGAACAACGAAATCCAACTTCGATATCGAACAACGAAATCGAACAACAAACTGAAACCACGAAATCGAGCCACGAAATAGAACAACGAAATGGAACAACGCAATCGAACAACGAAATCGAACCACGAAATCATACAACAATATAGAACAACGAAAATGAAAAACGAAATCGAACAACGGAATCGGACAACGAAATCGAACAACTAAATCGAACAACGAAATCGAACCACGAAAACGAACAACGAAATCTAACAACGATCAACGAAATCGACCAACAAATTCGAACAACGAATTCGAACAACGAAATCGAACAACGCAATCGAACAACGAAATCGAACAACGAAATCCAACTTCGAAATCCAACTTCGAAATCGAACCACCAAATCGAACAATCAAATCGACCAACGAAATCAAACAACGAATTCGAACAACGAATTCGAACCAAGAAATCGAACTTCGAAATCGAACAACGAAATCGAACAACGAAATCGAACAACGAAATCGAACAACGAAATCGAATAACGAAATCGAACAACGAAATGGAACAACGAAATGGAACAACGAAATCGAACAACGAAATCGAACAAAGAAATTGAATAACGAATCGAACAACGAAATCGAACAACGAAATAGAACAACGAAATTGAACAACGAAATCCAACTTCGATATCGAACAACGAAATCGAACAACAAACTGAAACCACGAAATCGTTCCACGAAATAGAACAACGAAATGGAACAACGAAATTGAACAACGAAATCCAACTTCGATATCGAACAAAGAAATCGAACAACAAACTGAAACCACGAAATCGAGCCACGAAATAGAACAACGAAATGGAACAACGCAATCGAACAACGAAATCGAACCACGAAATCATACAACAATATAGAACAACGAAAATGAACAACGAAATCGAACAACGAAATCGAACAACGAAATCGAACAACGAAATCGAACAACGAAAACGAACAACGAAATCGAACAACGAAATCGAACAACGAAATCGAACAACGAAATGGTACAACGAAATGGAACAACGAAATCGAACGACGAAATCGAACAACGAAATCGAATAACGAATCGAACAACGAAATCGAACAACGAAATCGAACAACGAAATCGAAAAACGAAATTTAACAACGAAATAGAACAACGAAATCCAACTTCGAAATCGAACAACGAAATCGAAATCGAACAACAAACTGAAACCACGAAATCGAACCACGAAATAGAACAACGAAATGGAACAACGCAATCGAACAACGAAATCGAACCTCGAAATCATACAACAATATCGAACAACGAAAACGAACAACGAAATCGAATAACGGAATCGGACAACGAAATCGAACCACGAAAACGTACAACGAAATATAACAACGAACAACGAAATCGACCAACGAATTCGAACAACGAATTCGAACCACTAAATCAAACAACGAAATCGAACAACGAAATCAAACAACGAAATCTAACAACGAAATCGAACCACGAAATCATACAACAATATAGAACAACGAAAACGAACGAAATCGAACAACGGAATCGAACAACGAAATCGAACAACGAAATCGAACAACGAAATCGAACAACGAAAACGAACAACGAAATCGAACAACGGAATCGGACAACGAAATCGAACAACGAAATCGAACAACGAAATCGAACAACGAAATCGAACAACGAAATCGAATAACGAATCGAACAACGAAATCGAACAACGAAATCGAACAACGAAATCGAACAACGAATTAGAACAACGAAATAGAACAACGAAATCCAACTTCGAAATCGAACAGCGAAATCGAAATCGAACAACAAACTGAAACCACGAAATCGAACCACGAAATAGAACAACGAAATGGAACAACGCAATCGAACAACGAAATCGAACCACGAAATCATACAACAATATTGAACAACGAAAACGAATAACGAAATCGAACAACGGAATCGGACAACGAAATCGAACAACGAAATCGAACAACGAAATCGAACAACGAAATCGAACAACGAAATCGAACTTCAAAATCGAACAACGAAATCGAACAACGAAATCGAACAACGAAATCGAACAACGAAATCGAACAACGAAATCGAACAACGAAATCGTACTTCGAACAACGAAATCGAACAACGAAATCGAACAACGAAATCGAACAACGAAATCGAACAACGAAATCGAACAACAAAATCGAACAACGAAATCGAACAACGAAATCGAACAACGAAATCGAACAACGAAATCGAACAACGAAATCGAACAACGAAATCGAACAACGAAATCGAACAACGAAATCGAACAACGAAATCGAACAACGAAATCGAACAACGAAATCGAACAACGAAATCGAACAACGAAATCGAACAACGAAAACGAACAACGAAATCGAACAACGAAATCGAACAACGAAATCGAACAACGAAATGGTACAACGAAATGGAACAACGAAATCGAACGACGAAATCGAACAACGAAATCGAATAACGAATCGAACAACGAAATCGAACAACGAAATCGAACAACGAAATCGAAAAACGAAATTTAACAACGAAATAGAACAACGAAATCCAACTTCGAAATCGAACAACGAAATCGAAATCGAACAACAAACTGAAACCACGAAATCGAACCACGAAATAGAACAACGAAATGGAACAACGCAATCGAACAACGAAATCGAACCTCGAAATCATACAACAATATCGAACAACGAAAACGAACAACGAAATCGAATAACGGAATCGGACAACGAAATCGAACCACGAAAACGTACAACGAAATATAACAACGAACAACGAAATCGACCAACGAATTCGAACAACGAATTCGAACCACTAAATCAAACAACGAAATCGAACAACGAAATCAAACAACGAAATCTAACAACGAAATCGAACCACGAAATCATACAACAATATAGAACAACGAAAACGAACGAAATCGAACAACGGAATCGAACAACGAAATCGAACAACGAAATCGAACAACGAAATCGAACAACGAAAACGAACAACGAAATCGAACAACGGAATCGGACAACGAAATCGAACAACGAAATCGAACAACGAAATCGAACAACGAAATCGAACAACGAAATCGAATAACGAATCGAACAACGAAATCGAACAACGAAATCGAACAACGAAATCGAACAACGAATTAGAACAACGAAATAGAACAACGAAATCCAACTTCGAAATCGAACAGCGAAATCGAAATCGAACAACAAACTGAAACCACGAAATCGAACCACGAAATAGAACAACGAAATGGAACAACGCAATCGAACAACGAAATCGAACCACGAAATCATACAACAATATTGAACAACGAAAACGAATAACGAAATCGAACAACGGAATCGGACAACGAAATCGAACAACGAAATCGAACAACGAAATCGAACAACGAAATCGAACAACGAAATCGAACTTCAAAATCGAACAACGAAATCGAACAACGAAATCGAACAACGAAATCGAACAACGAAATCGAACAACGAAATCGAACAACGAAATCGTACTTCGAACAACGAAATCGAACAACGAAATCGAACAACGAAATCGAACAACGAAATCGAACAACGAAATCGAACAACAAAATCGAACAACGAAATCGAACAACGAAATCGAACAACGAAATCGAACAACGAAATCGAACAACGAAATCGAACAACGAAATCGAACAACGAAATCGAACAACTAAATCGAACTTCGAAATCGAACAACGAAATCGAACAACGAAATCGAACAACGAAATCGAACAACGAAATCGAACAACGAAATCGAACAACGAAATCGAACAACGAAATCGAACAACGAAATCGAACAACGAAATCGAACAACGAAATCGAACAACGAAATCGAACAACGAAATCGAACAACGAAATCGAACAACGAAATCGAACAACGATATCGAATAAAGAAATCGAATAACGAATCGAACAACGAAATCGAACAACGAAATAGAACAACGAAATCGAACAACGAATTCGAACCAATTCAAACAACGAATTCGAACAACGAAATCGAACAACGAAATCGAACAACGAAATCGAACAACGAGATCGAACAACGAAATCGAACAACGAAATCGAACAAAGAAATCGAATAACGAATCGAACAACGAAATCGAACAACGAAATAGAACAACGAAATTGAACAACGAAATCCAACTTCGATATCGAACAACAAACTGAAACCACGAAATCGAGCCACGAAATAGAACAACGAAATGGAACAACAAAATTGAACAACGAAATCCAACTTCGATATCGAACAACGAAATCGAACAACAAACTGAAACCACGAAATCGAGCCACGAAATAGAACAACGAAATGGAACAACGCAATCGAACAACGAAATCGAACCACGAAATCATACAACAATATAGAACAAAGAAAACGAACAACGAAATCGAATAACGGAATCGGACAACGAAATCGAACAACGAAATCGAACAACGAAATCGAACCACGAAATCGAACACGAATTCAAACAACGAAATCGAACAACGAAATCGAACAACGATATCGAACAACGAAATCGAACAACGAAATCGAACAACGAAATCGAACAACGAAATCGAACAACGAAAACGAACAACGAAATCGAACAACGAAATCGAACAACGAAATCGAACAACGAAATGGTACAACGAAATGGAACAACGAAATCGAACGACGAAATCGAACAACGAAATCGAATAACGAATCGAACAACGAAATCGAACAACGAAATCGAACAACGAAATCGAAAAACGAAATTGAACAACGAAATAGAACAACGAAATCCAACTTCGAAATCGAACAACGAAATCGAAATCGAACAACAAACTGAAACCACGAAATCGAACCACGAAATAGAACAACGAAATGGAACAACGCAATCGAACAACGAAATCGAACCTCGAAATCATATAACAATATCGAACAACGAAAACGAACAACGAAATCGAATAACGGAATCGGACAACGAAATAGAACAACGAAATCGAACAACGAAATCGAACCACGAAAACGTACAACGAAATATAACAACGAACAACGAAATCGACCAACGAATTCGAACAACGAATTCGAACCACGAAATCAAACAACGAAATCGAACAACGAAATCAAACAACGAAATCTAACAACGAAATCGAACCACGAAATCATACAACAATATAGAACAACGAAAACGAACGAAATCGAACAACGGAATCGAACAACGAAATCGAACAACGAAATCGAACAACGAAATCGAACAACGAAATCGAAAAACGAAATCGAACAACGAAATCGAACAACGAAATCGAACAACGAAATCGAACAACGAAATCGAACAACGAAATCGAACAACCAAATCGAACAACGAAATCGAACAACGAAATCGAACAACGAATTCGAACAACGAATTCGAACCACGAAATCGAACAAAGAACAACGAAATCTAACAACCGAAATGGAACAACGCAATCGAACAACGAAATCGAACCACGAAATCATACAACAATATCGAACAACGAAAACGAACAACGAAATCGAACAACGGAATCGGACAACGAAATCGAACAACGAAATCGAACAACGAAATCGAACAACGAAATCGAACAACGAAATCGAATAACGAATCGAACAACGAAATCGAACAACGAAATCGAACAACGAAATCGAACAACGAATTAGAACAACGAAATAGAACAACGAAATCCAACTTCGAAATCGAACAGCGAAATCGAAATCGAACAACAAACTGAAACCACGAAATCGAACCACGAAATAGAACAACGAAATGGAACAACGCAATCGAACAACGAAATCGAACCACGAAATCATACAACAATATCGAACAACGAAAACGAATAACGAAATCGAACAACGGAATCGGACAACGAAATCGAACAACGAAATCGAACAACGAAATCGAACAACGAAATCGAACAACGAAATCGAACAACGAAATCGAACTTCAAAATCGAACAACGAAATCGAACAACGAAATCGAACAACGAAATCGAACAACGAAATCGAACAACGAAATCGAACAACGAAATCGAACAACGAAATCGTACTTCGAACAACGAAATCGAACAACGAAATCGAACAACGAAATCGAACAACGAAATCGAACAACGAAATCGAACAACGAAATCGAACAACGAAATCGAACAACGAAATCGAACAACGAAATCGAACAACGAAATCGAACAACAAAATCGAACAACGAAATCGAACAACGAAATCGAACAACGAAATCGAACAACGAAATCGAACAACTAAATCGAACTTCGAAATCGAACAACGAAATCGAACAACGAAATCGAACAACGAAATCGAACAACGAAATCGAACAACGAAATCGAACAACGAAATCGAACAACGAAATCGAACAACGAAATCGAACAACGAAATCGAACAACGAAATCGAACAACGAAATCGAACAACGAAATCGAACAACGATATCGAACAAAGAAATCGAATAACGAATCGAACAACGAAATCGAACAACGAAATAGAACAACGAAATCGAACAACGAATTCGAACCAATTCAAACAACGAATTCGAACAACGAAATCGAACAACGAAATCGAACAACGAAATCGAACAACGAGATCGAACAACGAAATCGAACAACGAAATCGAACAAAGAAATCGAATAACGAATCGAACAACGAAATCGAACAACGAAATAGAACAACGAAATTGAACAACGAAATCCAACTTCGATATGGAACAACAAACTAAAACCACGAAATCGAGCCACGAAATAGAACAACGAAATGGAACAACGAAATTGAACAACGAAATCCAACTTCGATATCGAACAACGAAATCGAACAACAAACTGAAACCACGAAATCGAGCCACGAAATAGAACAACGAAATGGAACAACGCAATTGAACAACGAAATCGAACCACGAAATCATACAACAATATAGAACAACGAAAATGAACAACGAAATCGAACAACGGAATCGGACAACGAAATCGAACAACTAAATCGAACAACGAAATCGAACAACGAAATAGAACAACGAAATCCAACTTCGAAATCGAACAACGAAATCGAAATCGAACAACAAACTGAAACCACGAAATCGAACCACGAAATAGAACAACGAAATGGAACAACGCAATCGAACAACGAAATCGAACCTCGAAATCATATAACAATATCGAACAACGAAAACGAACAACGAAATCGAATAACGGAATCGGACAACGAAATCGAACAACGAAATCGAACAACGAAATCGAACCACGAAAACGTACAACGAAATATAACAACGAACAACGAAATCGACCAACGAATTCGAACAACGAATTCGAACCACGAAATCAAACAACGAAATCGAACAACGAAATCAAACAACGAAATCTAACAACGAAATCGAACCACGAAATCATACAACAATATAGAACAACGAAAACGAACGAAATCGAACAACGGAATCGAACAACGAAATCGAACAACGAAATCGAACAACGAAATCGAACAACGAAATCGAAAAACGAAATCGAACAACGAAATCGAACAACGAAATCGAACAACGAAATCGAACAACGAAATCGAACAACGAAATCGAACAACCAAATCGAACAACGAAATCGAACAACGAAATCGAACAACGAATTCGAACAACGAATTCGAACCACGAAATCGAACAAAGAACAACGAAATCTAACAACCGAAATGGAACAACGCAATCGAACAACGAAATCGAACCACGAAATCATACAACAATATCGAACAACGAAAACGAACAACGAAATCGAACAACGGAATCGGACAACGAAATCGAACAACGAAATCGAACAACGAAATCGAACAACGAAATCGAACAACGAAATCGAATAACGAATCGAACAACGAAATCGAACAACGAAATCGAACAACGAAATCGAACAACGAATTAGAACAACGAAATAGAACAACGAAATCCAACTTCGAAATCGAACAGCGAAATCGAAATCGAACAACAAACTGAAACCACGAAATCGAACCACGAAATAGAACAACGAAATGGAACAACGCAATCGAACAACGAAATCGAACCACGAAATCATACAACAATATCGAACAACGAAAACGAATAACGAAATCGAACAACGGAATCGGACAACGAAATCGAACAACGAAATCGAACAACGAAATCGAACAACGAAATCGAACAACGAAATCGAACTTCAAAATCGAACAACGAAATCGAACAACGAAATCGAACAACGAAATCGAACAACGAAATCGAACAACGAAATCGAACAACGAAATCGAACAACGAAATCGAACAACGAAATCGTACTTCGAACAACGAAATCGAACAACGAAATCGAACAACGAAATCGAACAACGAAATCGAACAACGAAATCGAACAACGAAATCGAACAACGAAATCGAACAACGAAATCGAACAACGAAATCGAACAACAAAATCGAACAACGAAATCGAACAACGAAATCGAACAACGAAATCGAACAACGAAATCGAACAACTAAATCGAACTTCGAAATCGAACAACGAAATCGAACAACGAAATCGAACAACGAAATCGAACAACGAAATCGAACAACGAAATCGAACAACGAAATCGAACAACGAAATCGAACAACGAAATCGAACAACGAAATCGAACAACGAAATCGAACAACGAAATCGAACAACGAAATCGAACAACGAAATCGAACAACGAAATCGAACAACGATATCGAACAAAGAAATCGAATAACGAATCGAACAACGAAATCGAACAACGAAATAGAACAACGAAATCGAACAACGAATTCGAACCAATTCAAACAACGAATTCGAACAACGAAATCGAACAACGAAAGCGAACAACGAAATCGAACAACGAGATCGAACAACGAAATCGAACAACGAAATCGAACAAAGAAATCGAATAACGAATCGAACAACGAAATCGAACAACGAAATAGAACAACGAAATTGAACAACGAAATCCAACTTCGATATCGAACAACAAACTAAAACCACGAAATCGAGCCACGAAATAGAACAACGAAATGGAACAACGAAATTGAACAACGAAATCCAACTTCGATATCGAACAACGAAATCGAACAACAAACTGAAACCACGAAATCGAGCCACGAAATAGAACAACGAAATGGAACAACGCAATCGAACAACGAAATCGAACCACGAAATCATACAACAATATAGAACAACGAAAATGAACAACGAAATCGAACAACGGAATCGGACAACGAAATCGAACAACTAAATCGAACAACGAAATCGAACCACGAAAACGAACAACGAAATCTAACAACGATCAACGAAATCGACCAACAAATTCGAACAACGAATTCGAACAACGAAATCGAACAACGCAATCGAACAACGAAATCGAACAACGAAATCCAACTTCGAAATCCAACTTCGAAATCGAACAACGAAATCGAACAACGAAATCGAACCACGAAATCATACAACAATATAGAACAACGAAAACGAACAACGAAATCGAACAACGAAATCGAACAACGAATTCGAACAACGAATTCGAACCACGAAATCGAACAAAGAACAACGAAATCTAACAACGAACAACGAAATCTAACGACGAACAACGAATTCGAACAACGAATTCGAACCACCAAATCGAACAATCAAATCGACCAACGAAATCGAACAACGAATTCGAACAACGAATTCGAACCAAGAAATCGAACAACGAAATCGAACTTCGAAATCGAACAACGAAATCGAACAACGAAATCTAACAACGAAATCGAATAACGAAATCGAACAACGAAATCGAACAACGAAATCGAACAACGAAATCGAACAACGAAATCGAACAACGAAATGGAACAACGAAATGGAACAACGAAATCGAACAACGAAATCGAACAAAGAAATTGAATAACGAATCGAACAACGAAATCGAACAACGAAATAGAACAACGAAATTGAACAACGAAATCCAACTTCGATATCGAACAACGAAATCGAACAACAAACTGAAACCACGAAATCGATCCACGAAATAGAACAACGAAATGGAACAACGAAATTGAACAACGAAATCCAACTTCGATATCGAACAAAGAAATCGAACAACAAACTGAAACCACGAAATCGAGCCACGAAATAGAACAACGAAATGGAACAACGCAATCGAACAACGAAATCGAACCACGAAATCATACAACAATATAGAACAACGAAAATGAACAACGAAATCGAACAACGGAATCGGACAACGAAATCGAACAACTAAATCGAACAACGAAATCGAACCACGAAAACGAACAACGAAATCTAACAACGATCAACGAAATCGACCAACAAATTCGAACAACGAATTCGACAACGAAATCGAACAAAGAAATCGAACAACAAAATCGAACAACGAAATCCAACTTCGAAATCCAACTTCGAAATCGAACAACGAAATCGAACAACGAAATCGAACCACGAAATCATACAACAATATAGAACAACGAAAACGAACAACGAAATCGAACAACGGAATCGAACAAAGAACAACGAAATCTAACAACGAACAACGAAATCGAACAAAGAACAACGAAATCTAACAACGAACGAGAAATCTAACAACGAACAACGAAATCTAACAACGAAATCGAACAACGAAATCGAACAATGAAATCGAACAACGAAATCGAACAACGAATTCGAACAACGAATTCGAACCACGAAATCGAACAACGAAATCGATCAACGAAATCGAACGAAATCGAAAAACGAAATCGATCAACGAAATCGAACAATCAAATCGAACAATGAAAATCGAACAACGAAATCGATCAACGAAATCGAACCCGAATTCAAACAACGAAATCGAACAACGAAATCGAACAACGATATCGAACAACGAAATCGAACAACGAAATCGAACAACGAAATCGAACAACGAAATCGAACAACGAAAACGAACAACGAAATCGAACAACGAAATCGAACAACGAAATCGAACAACGAAATGGTACAACGAAATGGAACAACGAAATCGAACGACGAAATCGAACAACGAAATCGAATAACGAATCGAACAACGAAATCGAACAACGAAATCGAACAACGAAATCGAAAAACGAAATTGAACAACGAAATAGAACAACGAAATCCAACTTCGAAATCGAACAACGAAATCGAAATCAAACAACAAACTGAAACCACGAAATCGAACCACGAAATAGAACAACGAAATGGAACAACGCAATCGAACAACGAAATCGAACCTCGAAATCATACAACAATATCGAACAACGAAAACGAACAACGAAATTGAATAACGGAATCGGACAACGAAATCGAACAACGAAATCGAACAACGAAATCGAACCACGAAAACGTACAACGAAATATAACAACGAACAACGAAATCGACCAACGAATTCGAACAACGAATTCGAACCACGAAATCAAACAACGAAATCGAACAACGAAATGAAACAACGAAATCTAACAACGAAATCGAACCACGAAATCATACAACAATATAGAACAACGAAACGAACGAAATCGAACAACGGAATCGAACAACGAAATCGAACAACGAAATCGAACAACGAAATCGAACAACGAAATCGAAAAACGAAATCGAACAACGAAATCGAACAACGAAATCGAACAACGAAATCGAACAACGAAATCGAACAACGAAATCGAACAACCAAATCGAACAACGAAATCGAACAACGAAATCGAACAACGAATTCGAACAACGAATTCGAACCACGAAATCGAACAAAGAACAACGAAATCTAACAACCGAAATGGAACAACGCAATCGAACAACGAAATCGAAACACGAAATCATACAACAATATCGAACAACGAAAACGAACAACGAAATCGAACAACGGAATCGGACAACGAAATCGAACAACGAAATCGAACAACGAAATCGAACAACGAAATCGAACAACGAAATCGAACAACGAAATCGAATAACGAATCGAACAACGAAATCGAACAACGAAATCGAACAACGAAATCGAACAACGAATTAGAACAACGAAATAGAACAACGAAATCCAACTTCGAAATCGAACAGCGAAATCGAAATCGAACAACAAACTGAAACCACGAAATCGAACCACGAAATAGAACAACGAAATGGAACAACGCAATCGAACAACGAAATCGAACCACGAAATCATACAACAATGTCGAACAACGAAAACGAACAACGAAATCGAACAACGGAATCGGACAACGAAATCGAACAACGAAATCGAACAACGAAATCGAACAACGAAATCGAACAACGAAATCGGACAACGAAATCGAACAACGAAATCGAACAACGAAATCGAACAACGAAATCGTACTTCGAACAACGAAATCGAACAACGAAATCGAACAACGAAATCGAACAACGAAATCGAACAACGAAATCGAACAACGAAATCGAACAACAAAATCGAACAACGAAATCGAACAACGAAATCGAACAACGAAATCGAACAACGAAATCGAACAACGAAATCGAACAACGAAATCGAACAACGAAATCGAACAACGAAATCGAACAACTAAATCGAACTTCGAAATCGAACAACGAAATCGAACAACGAAATCGAACAACGAAATCGAACAACGAAATCGAACAACGAAATCGAACAACGAAATCGAACAACGAAATCGAACAACGAAATCGAACAACGAAATCGAACAACGAAATCGAACAACGAAATCGAACAACGAAATCGAACAACGAAATCGAACAACGAAATCGAACAACGAAATCGAACAACGAAATCGAACAACGAAATCGAACAACGAACTCGAACAACGAAATCGAACAACGAAATCGAACAACGAAATCGAACAACGAAATCGAACAACGAAATCGAACAACGAAATCGAACAACGAAATCGAACAACGAAATCGAACAACGAAATCGAACAACGAAATCGAACAACGAAATCGAACAACAAAATCGAACAACGAAATCGAACATCGAAATCGAACAACGAAATCGAACAACGAAATCGAACAACGAAATCGAACAACGAATTCGAACAACGAATTCGAACAACGAATTCGAACAACGAAATCGAACAACGAAATCGAACAACGAAATCGAACAACGAAATCGAACCACGAAATCGAACAAAGAACAACGAAATCCAACAACGAACAACGAAATCTAACAACGAAATCGAACAACTAAATCGAACAACGAATTCGAACTTCGAAATCGAACAACGAAATCGAACAACGAAATCGAACAACGAAATGGAACAACGAAATCGAACAACAAAATCGAATAACGAATCGAACAACGAAATCGAACAACGAAATCGAACAACGAAATCGAACAACGAAATCGAACAACGAAATCGAACAACGAAATCGAACAATGAAATCGAACAACGAAATCGAACTTCGAAATCGAACAACGGAATCGAACATCGAAATCGAACCACGAAATCGAACAAAGAACAACGAAATCTAACAACGAACAACGAAATCTAACAACGAAATCGAACAACGAAATCGAACAACGAAATCGAACAACGAAATCGAACAACGAAATGGAACAACGAAATCGAACAACGAAATCGAACAACAAAATCGAATAACGAATCGAACAACGAAATCGAACAACGAAATCGAACAACGAAATCGAACAACGAAATCGAACAACGAAATCGAACAACGAAATCGAACAACGAAATTGAACAACGAATTCGAACCAATTCAAACAACGAATTCGAACAACGAAATCGAACAACGAAATCGAACAACGAAATCGAACAACGAAATCGGACAACGAAATCAAACAACGAAATCGAACAACGAAATCGAACAACGAAATCGAACAACGAAATTGAACAAAGAAATCGAATAACGAATCGAACAACGAAATCGAACAACGAAATAGAACAACGAAATTGAACAACGAAATCCAACTTCGATATCGAACAACAAACTGAAACCACGAAATCGAGCCACGAAATAGAACAACGAAATGGAACAACGAAATTGAACAACGAAATCCAACTTCGATATCGAACAACGAAATCGAACAACAAACTGAAACCACGATATCGAGCCAAGAAATAGAACAACGAAATGGAACAACGCAATCGAACAACGAAATCGAACCACGAAATCATACAACAATATAGAACAACGAAAATGAACAACGAAATCGAACAACGGAATCGGACAACGAAATCGAACAACTAAATCGAACAACGAAATCGAACCACGAAAACGAACAACGAAATCTAACAACGATCAACGAAATCGACCAACAAATTCGAACAACGAATTCGAACAACGAAATCGAACAACGCAATCGAACAACGAAATCGAACAACGAAATCCAACTTCGAAATCCAACTTCGAAATCGAACAACGAAATCGAACAACGAAATCGAACCACGAAATCATACAACAATATAGAACAACGAAAACGAACAACGAAATCGAACAACGGAATCGAACAATGAAATCGAACAACGAAATCGAACAACGAAATTGAACAAAGAACAACGAAATCTAACAACGAACAACGAAATCGAACAACGAAATCGAACAACGAAATCGAACAACGAAATCGAACAACGAATTCGAACAACGAATTCGAACCACGAAATCGAACAAAGAACAACGAAATCTAACAACGAACAACGAAATCTAACGACGAACAACGAATTCGAACAACGAATTCGAACCACCAAATCGAACAATCAAATCGACCAACGAAATCGAACAACGAATTCGAACAACGAATTCGAACCAAAAAATCGAACAACGAAATCGAACAACGAAATCGAACAACGAAATCGAACAACGAAATCGAATAACGAAATCGAACAACGAAATCGAACAACGAAATCGAACAACGAAATCGAACAACGAAATCGAACAACGAAATGGAACAACGAAATGGAACAACGAAATCGAACAACGAAATCGAACAAAGAAATTGAATAACGAATCGAACAACGAAATCGAACAACGAAATAGAACAACGAAATTGAACAACGAAATCCAACTTCGATATCGAACAACGAAATCGAACAACAAACTGAAACCACGAAATCGATCCACGAAATAGAACAACGAAATGGAACAACGAAATTGAACAACGAAATCCAACTTCGATATCGAACAAAGAAATCGAACAACAAACTGAAACCACGAAATCGAGCCACGAAATAGAACAACGAAATGGAACAACGCAATCGAACAACGAAATCGAACCACGAAATCATACAACAATATAGAACAACGAAAATGAACAACGAAATCGAACAACGGAATCGGACAACGAAATCGAACAACTAAATCGAACAACGAAATCGAACCACGAAAACGAACAACGAAATCTAACAACGATCAACGAAATCGACCAACAAATTCGAACAACGAATTCGACAACGAAATCGAACAACGAAATCGAACAACGAAATCGAACAACGAAATCCAACTTCGAAATCCAACTTCGAAATCGAACAACGAAATCGAACAACGAAATCGAACCACGAAATCATACAACAATATAGAACAACGAAAACGAACAACGAAATCGAACAACGGAATCGAACAACGAAATTGAACAAAGAACAACGAAATCTAACAACGAACAACGAAATCGAACAAAGAACAACGAAATCTAACAACGAACAACGAAATCTAACAACGAACAACGAAATCTAACAACGAAATCGAACAACGAAATCGAACAATGAAATCGAACAACGAAATCGAACAACGAATTCGAACAACGAATTCGAACCACGAAATCGAACAACGAAATCGATCAACGAAATCGAACGAAATCGAAAAACGAAATCGATCAACGAAATCGAACAATCAAATCGAACAATGAAAATCGAACAACGAAATCGATCAACGAAATCGAACACGAATTCAAACAACGAAATCGAACAACGAAATCGAACAACGATATCGAACAACGAAATCGAACAACGAAATCGAACAACGAAATCGAACAACGAAATCGAACAACGAAAACGAACAACGAAATCGAACAACGAAATCGAACAACGAAATCGAACAACGAAATGGTACAACGAAATGGAACAACGAAATCGAACGACGAAATCGAACAACGAAATCGAATAACGAATCGAACAACGAAATCGAACAACGAAATCGAACAACGAAATCGAACAACGAAATTGAACAAAGAAATCGAATAACGAATCGAACAACGAAATCGAACAACGAAATAGAACAACGAAATTGAACAACGAAATCCAACTTCGATATCGAACAACAAACTGAAACCACGAAATCGAGCCACGAAATAGAACAACGAAATGGAACAACGAAATTGAACAACGAAATCCAACTTCGATATCGAACAACGAAATCGAACAACAAACTGAAACCACGAAATCGAGCCACGAAATGGAACAACGAAATGGAACAACGCAATCGAACAACGAAATCGAACCACGAAATCATACAACAATATAGAACAACGATAATGAACAACGAAATCGAACAACGGAATCGGACAACGAAATCGAACAACTAAATCGAACAACGAAATCGAACCACGAAAACGAACAACGAAATCTAACAACGATCAACGAAATCGACCAACAAATTCGAACAACGAATTCGAACAACGAAATCGAACAACGCAATCGAACAACGAAATCGAACAACGAAATCCAACTTCGAAATCCTACTTCGAAATCGAACAACGAAATCGAACAACGAAATCGAACCACGAAATCATACAACAATATAGAACAACGAAAACGAACAACGAAATCGAACAACGGAATCGAACAATGAAATCGAACAACGAAATCGAACAACGAAATTGAACAAAGAACAACGAAATCTAACAACGAACAACGAAATCGAACAACGAAATCGAACAACGAAATCGAACAACGAAATCGAACAACGAATTCGAACAACGAATTCGAACCACGAAATCGAACAAAGAACAACGAAATCTAACAACGAACAACGAAATCTAACGACGAACAACGAATTCGAACAACGAATTCGAACCACCAAATCGAACAATCAAATCGACTAACGAAATCGAACGAATTCGAACAACGAATTCGAACAACGAATTCGAACCAAGAAATCGAACAACGAAATCGAACTTTGAAATCGAACAACGAAATCGAACAACGAAATCGAACAACGAAATCGAACAACGAAATCGAATAACGAAATCGAACAACGAAATCGAACAACGAAATCGAACAACGAAATCGAACAACGAAATCGAACAACGAAATGGAACAACGAAATGGAACAACGAAATCGAACAACGAAATCGAACAAAGAAATTGAATAACGAATCGAACAACGAAATCGAACAACGAAATAGAACAACGAAATTGAACAACGAAATCCAACTTCGATATCGAACAAAGAAATCGAACAACAAACTGAAACCACGAAATTGAGCCACGAAATAGAACAACGAAATGGAACAACGAAATTGAACAAAGAACAACGAAATCTAACAACGAACAACGAAATCGAACAAAGAACAACGAAATCTAACAACGAACAACGAAATCTAACAACGAACAACGAAATCTAACAACGAAATCGAACAACGAAATCGAACAATGAAATCGAACAACGAAATCGAACAACGAATTCGAACAACGAATTCGAACCACGAAATCGAACAACGAAATCGATCAACGAAATCGAACGAAATCGAAAAACGAAATCGATCAACGAAATCGAACAATCAAATCGAACAATGAAAATCGAACAACGAAATCGATCAACGAAATCGAACACGAATTCAAACAACGAAATCGAACAACGAAATCGAACAACGATATCGAACAACGAAATCGAACAACGAAATCGAACAACGAAATCGAACAACGAAATCGAACAACGAAAACGAACAACGAAATCGAACAACGAAATCGAACAACGAAATCGAACAACGAAATGGTACAACGAAATGGAACAACGAAATCGAACGACGAAATCGAACAACGAAATCGAATAACGAATCGAACAACGAAATCGAACAACGAAATCGAACAACGAAATCGAAAAACGAAATTGAACAACGAAATCATACAACAATATAGAACAACGAAAACGAACGAAATCGAACAACGGAATCGAACAACGAAATCAAACAACGAAATCGAACAACGAAATCGAACCACGAAATCTAACAACGATCAACGAAATCGACCAACAAATTCGAACAACGAATTCGACAACGAAATCGAACAACGAAATCGAACAACGAAATCGAACAACGAAATCGAACAACGAAATCCAACTTCGAAATCCAACTTCGAAATCGAACAACGAAATCGAACAACGAAATCGAACCACGAAATCATACAACAATATAGAACAACGAAAACGAACAACGAAATCGAACAACGGAATCGAACAACGAAATAGAACAACGAAATCGAACAACGAAATTGAACAAAGAACAACGAAATCTAACAACGAACAACGAAATCGAACAAAGAACAACGAAATCTAACAACGAACAACGAAATCTAACAACGAACAACGAAATCTAACAACGAAATCGAACAACGAAATCGAACAATGAAATCGAACAACGAAATCGAACAACGAATTCGAACAACGAATTCGAACCACGAAATCGAACAACGAAATCGATCAACGAAATCGAACGAAATCGAAAAACGAAATCGATCAACGAAATCGAACAATCAAATCGAACAATGAAAATCGAACAACGAAATCGATCAACGAAATCGAACACGAATTCAAACAACGAAATCGAACAACGAAATCGAACAACGATATCGAGCAACGAAATCGAACAACGAAATCGAACAACGAAATCGAACAACGAAATGGTACAACGAAATGGAACAACGAAATCGAACGACGAAATCGAACAACGAAATCGAATAACGAATCGAACAACGAAATCGAACAACGAAATCGAACAACGAAATCGAAAAACGAAATTGAACAACGAAATCATACAACAATATAGAACAAAACGAAAACGAACGAAATCGAACAACGGAATCGAACAACGAAATCAAACAACGAAATCGAACAACGAAATCGAACCACGAAATCATACAACAATATAGAACAACGAAAACGAACGAAATCGAACAACGGAATCGAACAACGAAATCGAACAACGAAATCGCACAACGAAATCGAACAACGAAATCGAAAAACGAAATCGATCAACGAAATCGAACAATCAAATCGAACAAAGAAAATCGAACAACGAAATCTCAACGAAATCGAACACGAATTCAAACAACGAAATCGAACAACGAAATGGAACAACGAAATGGAACAACGAAATCGAACAACGAAATCGAACAACGAAATCGAACAAGGAAATCGAACAACGAAATCGAACAACGAAATCGAACAACGAAATCGAACAACGAAATCGAACAACGAAATCGAACAACGAAATCGAACAACGAAATCGAACAACCAAATCGAACAACGAATTCGAACAACGAATTCGAACCACGAAATCGAACAATGAACTCGAACAACGAAATCGAACAACGAAATCGAACAACGAAATCGAACAACGAAATGGAACAACGAAATGGAACAACGAAACCGAACGACGAAATCGAACAACGAAATCGAATAACGAATCGAACAACGAAATCGAACAACGAAATCGAACAACGAAATCGAACAACGAAATCGAAAAACGAAATTGAACAACGAAATAGAACAACGAAATCCAACTTCGAAATCGAACAACGAAATCGAAATCGAACGACAAACTGAAACCACGAAATCGAACCACGAAATAGAACAACGAAATGGAACAACGCAATCGAACAACGAAATCGAACCTCGAAATCATACAACAATATCGAACAACGAAAACGAACAACGAAATCGAACAACGGAATCGGACAACGAAATCGAACAACGAAATCGAACAACGAAATCGAACCACGAAAACGTACAACGAAATATAACAACGAACAACGAAATCGACCAACGAATTCGAACAACGAATTCGAACCACGAAATCGAACAACGAAATCGAACAAAGAAATCGAACAACGAAATCGAACAACGAAATCGAACAACGAAATCGAACAACGAAATCGAACAACGAAATGGAACAACGAAATGGAACAACGAAATCGAACAACGAAATCGAACAAAGAAATTGAATAACGAATCGAACAACGAAATCGAACAACGAAATAGAACAACGAAATTGAACAACGAAATCCAACTTCGATATCGAACAACGAAATCGAACAACAAACTGAAACCACGAAATTGAGCCACGAAATAGAACAACGAAATGGAACAACGAAATTGAACAAAGAACAACGAAATCTAACAACGAACAACGAAATCGAACAAAGAACAACGAAATCTAACAACGAACAACGAAATCTAACAACGAAATCGAACAATGAAATCGAACAACGAAATCGAACAACGAATTCGAACAACGAATTCGAACCACGAAATCGAACAACGAAATCGATCAACGAAATCGAACAATCAAATCGAACAATGAAAATCGAACAACGAAATCGATCAACGAAATCGAACACGAATTCAAACAACGAAATCGAACAACGAAATCGAACAACGATATCGAACAACGAAATCGAACAACGAAATCGAACAACGAAATCGAACAACGAAATCGAACAACGAAAACGAACAACGAAATCGAACAACGAAATCGAACAACGAAATCGAACAACGAAATGGTACAACGAAATGGAACAACGAAATCGAACGACGAAATCGAACAACGAAATCGAATAACGAATCGAACAACGAAATCGAACAACGAAATCGAACAACGAAATCGAAAAACGAAATTGAACAACGAAATCATACAACAATATAGAACAACGAAAACGAACGAAATCGAACAACGGAATCGAACAACGAAATCAAACAACGAAATCGAACAACGAAATCGAACCACGAAATCTAACAACGATCAACGAAATCGACCAACAAATTCGAACAACGAATTCGAACCACGAAATCATACAACAATATAGAACAACGAAAACGAACGAAATCGAACAACGGAATCGAACAACGAAATCGAACAACGAAATCGCACAACGAAATCGAACAACGAAATCGAAAAACGAAATCGATCAACGAAATCGAACAATCAAATCGAACAAAGAAAATCGAACAACGAAATCTCAACGAAATCGAACACGAATTCAAACAACGAAATCGAACAACGAAATGGAACAAAGAAATGGAACAACGAAATCGAACAACGAAATCGAACAACGAAATCGAACAAGGAAATCGAACAACGAAATCGAACAACGAAATCGAACAACGAAATCGAACAACGAAATCAGTAGATCACCTAAACCATTTCTACTATCACTATAGGGAATTCAATGTGTTAGAGAGAGAAGTATAGGAAATTCAGCGTACCAGAAAGAGACGCAGATAAAAATGGTGGCATGTGGCATACTTTAAAAATTAGGATAGAAAATGGCTGCGGACTAAAATTATAGTACTCTTCATAACTCTAAGATGTAGTACTGCCACTAACAAACAGATGGCGCTACTAGCCATCTTTTTGTAGCAATTCTTAAGCCAAAATATAATATATCTTCGTAATTAATGGACCGATTTGGGTGAGTCAAACGGCATTATATTTGGAATATAACGTAAAATAATTATATGTCAAAAAATCCTGCGGAGAAGAAACGTCGAAAGGGCTTTAGCTTATATCTCCGTTACTATTGGTCCGATTTAAACGCGGGAAACGGCAGTGTATTTTAAATGTGACGTATAGGGTATACGTAATGAAAAAACATGCGCAGTACAAAAGCCAAAAGGACCTTGGCTTATATCTCCCTTACTATTGGTCCGATTTAAACGCGTAAAACGGCAGTGTATTTTAAATGTGGCGTATAATAAATACCAAAAGAAAGAACATGCGCAGTACGAAAGCCAAAAGGGCCTTAGCTTATATCTCCGTTACTATTGGTCCGATTTAAACGTGGGAAACCGCAGTGTGTTTTAAATGTGACGTATAAAAAATACGTAATGAAAAAACATGCGCAGTACAAAATCCAAAAGGACCTTAGCTTATATCTCCGTTACTATTGGTCCGATTTAAACGCGGGAAACGGAAGTGTATTTTAAATGTGACGTATAATAAATACCAAAAGAAAGAACATGCGCAGTACGAAAGCCAAAAGGGCCTTAGCTTATATCTCCGTTTCTATTGGTCCGATTTAAACGCGTAAAACGGCAGTGTATTTTAAATGTGACGTATAATAAATACGTAAAGAAAAAAACGTGCGCAGTACGAAGGCCAAAAGGACCGTAGTAAATATCTCCGTTACTATTGGTCCGATTTAAACGTGGGAAACGGCCGTCTATTTGAAATCTACCATATAATTAATACGTATAAAAAAATCCTGCGGAGAAGAAACGCCGAAAGGGCTTTAGCTTATATCTCCGTTACTATTGGTCCGATTTAAACGCGGGAAACGGCATTGGCTCAAAACGTGGTGGGGGAAAAAATGAATGAAATATATCACGTGACACATCATAGATTTAAATTGAGGAACAAATAGTCATAAAATCCCAACTACCCCCTCTAACCCTCAACTACCCCGTATTTACAGGAAAATTGATAAAATAGCTAATACCACAAGGAGTAAGGGACAAATAAGTATCAAATCCCAACTACCCCCTATAAAATCCCAACTACCCCCTTCAACACCAACATGATAGTTTCCCTCTACGCTGAATAGAAGAGTAGATGAACGAAAAATTATCATATACAGGGTGTGTCAAAAAGTAGCATTTACTAAAAAATCAATTGAGACCTTGTCATTTCCACTATAATATATCAGTGTTGATACTTTCGTACAAAAAAGCGTTACCAGCTGTCTCTTAGTCTATAATTATTGCCAACATGATAGTTTCCCTCTATTTCACACATTTATCCTGCGCAGAAGAAACACCAAAAGGGCATTCGGGGCTAAGTTCGTTTTCAACGGTCGGATTTAAACTCCGGAAATGGCAATGTATTCATACGAGCCCACTCTGGGGAAATTTGTTATACCGATTCATGGCGTGACGTCACAATTTCCCCAGATCTGGGGAAAAGTTTGTGAAGCTACGCGGGAAACGTGGGGACGCGAAGGTGCCAGCATTATCGACTACCGTCACAGCATTTGGAAAAAAATTTAATTCAACAAAAAAAAAACGTGCGCAGAAGAAACGTTGACTCTCTATCTCCGTTACTATTGGTCGGATTTAAACGCGAAAAACTGCGCTATATTTGAAATGTGACGTAGAATAATTGCCTATAAAAAAATTCTGCGCAGAAGAAACGCCAAAAGGACCTTAACGTATATCTCCGTTACTATTGGTCGGATTTAAACGCGAAAAACGGCGCTATATTTGACATTTGTCGTAGAATATTTTCATATAAAAAAAATTCTGCGCAGAAGAAACGCCAAAAGGGCATTAACGTATATCTCCGTTACTATAGGTCCGATTTTAACGCGAAAAACGGCGCTACATTTGAAATGTGGCGTAGAATAATTGCAAATAAAAAAAAATCTGCGCAGAAGAAACGCCAAAAGGACCTTAACGTATATCTCCGTTACTATTGGTCGGATTTAAACGCGAAAAACGGCGCTATATTTGACATTTGTCGTAGAATATTTTCATATAAAAAAAATTCTGCGCAGAAGAAACGCCAAAAGGGCATTAACGTATATCTCCGTTACTATAGGTCCGATTTTAACGCGAAAAACGGCGCTACATTTGAAATGTGACGTAGAATAATTGCAAATAAAAAAAAATCTGCGCAGAAGAAACGCCAAAAGGACCTTAACGTATATCTCCGTTACTATTGGTCGGATTTAAACGCAAAAACGGCGCTATATTTGACATTTGTCGTAGAATATTTTCATATAAAAAAAATTCTGCGCAGAAGAAACGCCAAAAGGGCATTAACGTATATCTCCGTTACTATAGGTCCGATTTTAACGCGAAAAACGGCGCTACATTTGAAATGTGACGTAGAATAATTGCAAATAAAAAAAATCTGCGCAGAAGAAACGCCAAAAGGACCTTAACGTATATCTCCGTTACTATTGGTCGGATTTAAAAGCAAAAACGGCGCTATATTTGACATTTGTCGTAGAATATTTTCATATAAAAAAAATTCTGCGCAGAAGAAACGCCAAAAGGGCATTAACGTATATCTCCGTTACTATAGGTCCGATTTTAACGCGAAAAACGGCGCTACATTTGAAATGTGGCGTAGAATAATTGCAAATAAAAAAAAATCTACCCAGAAGAAACGCCAAAAGGACCTTAACGTATATCTCCGTTACTATTGGTCGGATTTAAACGCGAAAAACGGCGCTATATTTGACATTTGTCGTAGAATATTTTCATATAAAAAAAATTCTGCGCAGAAGAAACGCCAAAAGGGCCTTAACGTATATCTCCGCTACTATTGGTCGGATTTGAACTCGAAAAACGGCGCAATATTAGAAATGTGACGTAGAATAATTGTATATAAAAAAATTCTGCGCAGATGAAACGCGAAAAGGACCTAAACGTCTATCTCCGCCACTTTTGGGCCAATTTTTATGACAAAAAACGGTTTCGATGCGTTACCAATATAGCTCTTTCTGATATGTGACCCATAATTTTTACTTTCTCGCTAGTATATTTTATTAGAACGTAACCAACATAGTACGTTCTCGTCAAATTTCTTTCCTGCTATTATATTTTAATAAAAGGTTACCAACATAGTACTTTATCGTCATATTTCTTTCTCGCTATAATATTTAAGTTTCTGTCATTTAATAATTTACCAACATAGTACTTTCTCGTCAAATTTCTTTCCCATTATAATATTTTAATACAACGTTACCAACATAGTACTTTCTCGGCATATTTCTTTCGCGCTATAATATTTATATTTCCGGCATTTAATAATTTAATAACATTGTACTTTTTCAAAATATAAAGGAGAACAGTGTTGCCAATATAAATTCATTAGATAGCGTTATGAACATGATACTTTCTCGTCAAATTTCTTTTCTTCTATAATATTTTAATACAACGTTACCAACATAGTACTTTCTCGCTATTATATTTAAATTGCTGTCATTTAATAATTTACCATCATAGTACTTTCTCGCTATTATATTTAAATTTCTGTCATTTAATAATTAACCAACATAATACTTTCTCGTCAAATTTATTTCCCGCTTTAATATTTTAATACAACGTTTCCAACATAGTACTTTCTCACCAGATTTCTTTCTCGCTGTAATATTTAAATTTATATCAACTAATAATTTACCAACTTAGTACTTTTTCAAAATATAAAGGAGAAAAATGTTGCCAACATAATTTCATCAAACAGCGTTACCAACATGATACTTTCTCGCCAATAATTTACCAACATGATTTCACCAAATAGTGTTACCGACATGATACTCTCCAATTTATGTTTTAAAAGACCAAGGATACTTTCCCGCCATAACTGCCATGTAAAACAACATTTGAACGTTTAGAAGTACCGTAATTTTTACTTTCTCTCTATAATATTTAAATGGCGGTATAGCGGTCAACCGTCGCTGGCAGGGGATTGCATGATTTCACTTTCCCGCGATAATATTTAACTGGCACGTAAAACAACATTCCAACGTTTAAAAGTACCATAATTTTTACTTTATCGCTATAATAGTTGATGAATAGTTAGGTGCGAAGTCATTGAAATATGGCAGCGAGCGAAAAAAAGAAGGGACTTTTTTTAAGAATTTAATAAAATAAATATTTCAAAGTCCAACAATCGTTTTAAAAATAATATAAGTTAAAAACAGAAAAACACCAAAACAATTTTGTTTTTTTGTAAAAATATTTTTTCACTTTCAAGGTTCCAAAAGTAGAAAAACAATAATAAATAATCAATGGTATAGTAATAATTCAATAATAAGAACTTCTAAATACCGACGCAATAAATAAGAGAAAAATAATAATGATAATAATTAACAACAAATAAAAAGAAAAATCTTCAAAATTATAATAATCGGTAAATTATGGCGGTAAATCAAGGAAATTTATAAGCGACCGAATAAAAATGAGAGCAGATGATTGGAAAAGAAGAAGTGACAGAAAATAATTTTAGTGCGAATGAAAATACACCAACAAGAAAATGCAAAGAAAAATAAACGCACCTTTTTTATTAACCAACACTAAAATCACACACAACACAATTGTCAGTTACTAGCAGGGCTAGTAATTAAATTCAACTTAAACTAACCTCTAATTTCACAAAATCTAGAATGTCACAAAGATGAACAATACCTATTTTTAGAAATACTGTCTAAAGGTTGAACAAAAAATTACCATTCAATCATATAGACAGTACCTCGGGAAATAAGTAGCTTGGTAATATTTGTTAAATTTACATGCAGAAAGTACCTTCTCGCACCCAATACTGACGTAATTCAGAACCGTGATAGAAAATACATCGTAATTCGTTCGACTTCCTAATATAATGAAAACTAAATAAAATAAGCGAATTTTAAAGTTAGAATTATGCGGTTTCACATATCGGTATATACAGGAAGTTGATCGATAAGCTATTTACATTTTTGAAATAATGTATTCATTCTAGCATACTGAGTGTTTAAAACTTAAGAATAACAAGAGCTTAACTCTGTAATATACAAAGTGTTTAAAATTTATCTACTAATAATAAACTAATGTAGTCTTTCTGCTATAACCCATTTAATAATATTGAAATTCTAATATATAAAGTTTGTTAAAATTTACTGATAATAGGTCATTTTTTATATTCCAATATACTAATTAATAAATAAGGCTTTTATAATTTGTTAAAAAAGAAAATTACTAATATTTTTTTAATGTACAGGATTATTCAAAATTACGGATGAATAAAATTTTTCTAATCAAATTTCAATATTTCAAATGTATTAATAATAAATATTAAACTATATCCAATTTAATAAATTTAAAATTGTAATATACAAAGTTTATTAGAATTTACTAAAAATAAGAGTCTTTTTACATGTAGTGGCTTATTAAAAGCTAAGAATTTTATAATTTGCTAAAAATTTACTAAAGATTTATAATATACAGGACGATTAAAAGTTAAGCCTTTCAACTATGAACAAAATTTACTAATTAAATTCTAATCTACAAAGCGTTTGAAATTTATTAAGAATAAAATAATGTAGTCCTTCAACTATATCCAATTTTTTTTTTTGAAATTCTAATATAAAGTATTAAGCATCGTAATGAAGTTACACTAAGAGAAAGGAAATGATTTAATCAAAGCTGTTAAATTCATTTTTTTGTTTATTAACTCATAATAGACTTATCTCAGCTCTAATTTACATAAAAAATAGTTACCCAAAGAAAAAATTATACTTGCTACCAAATAGTTGGACTGAAAAAAAAATTAAGGCTTAAATTTAATAGAACAACAACAAAATATTAAGCATCGTAATGAAGTTACACTAAGAGAAAGGAAATGATTTAATCATAGCTGTTAATTGCATTTTTTTTTGTTTATTAACTCAGAATAGACTTGTCTATGCTCGAATTTAAATAAAAAAGTTACACTAAGAAAAATTGGACTTGTTACCAAATAATTTAACTAAAAAAACTTAAGGCCTAAATTTAATAGAACAACAACAAAATAATAGACATCGTTATGAAGTTAAACTATGCAAAAAGTGATTTAACCATAGCTGTTAAATACCACATTTTTTTTTATTAACTCATAATAGACTAAAATTTACATAAAAAAAGTGAACGCTGCCGTATTCGTTGTTTTTCGTCGATTTTCGTCGTTTTCAACGTCGATCTCACTGACGCCACAATATTGGCGTCCTAGTGTGTTGTCCAATCATATCTGTTGTAGTGCACAAAACATGGAAGTCGTATCGAAACTACCGATTTAATATGGAAATCAATGAAAAAAACAAACACATTTCTGCAATTCAGGGGCCTTTTGTGAAAGAGCCCAAAAAATGTTAAGCGTTCAGACCAACGTCCGACCGAAAGATTACTTTATATCTATGCTGTCGACTTTAATCATTCTGTTTCAGTATTTCAATATTAAAAATTGTATTTTAAAATTAGTGAACAATATGACTTTCGCCAGTGTTGACAGAAAACGCGATATGCCAAGTTTAGTTGAAATCATTAACGATTTAGCTTCCAATAACGAAGTAACCAACATGATTCAATACGATGAACCTGTCAAATGTCAACGTATTTCAAACGATAATGGCGATGATAGCGGATATGAAACGGAAAGCGAGATTAAAGTAACTCTAACGCCAGTATCCAGCGAAGATTATGATCGTGAATTGGACAAAGTGTTGAAAATGTACGAGATTGCCACAAAATTAGAAGACCACTATCTACTTCAAACTAAATATTCTCTAGATCCATTAGATGTCAGCTGTGGTATAAGTCCTGCAAGAGCCTTCACTCCTGCACTAATTTTGAATCAAAGACACAAGTTCGATAAGATATCGTTTAGTACCTTTGAGTGGAGTACATTTGTCGATATTCTACAAAATAAAATGAACGATTTTTTTAATGCATCATTAAGTCAGTTACCAGATGAATATGAACCAATAAGTTATCCTTGTGGAGACTATGCTGAGGTTAGTCAAATGGTTTATGAAGGCGTTAAGATGCTATCAGTTACCAAACATAATGTTGAATTTCTCCTACAGCAAGCTGATGTGATCCATATACTTGACCTCGATTGTAACCTGATATCATACAGAATTTCAATGTTGGAAGGACTAAATTTCTGTGCATATTATTATAATATTGTTGAATTAATTAAAAATCACTATGTACATAATGAATGTGCTTTAAATCCACTTGAACTTTTGCATATTTTTTGTCAATCGTCAAATGAATTATTAAATATAACTTTGATAGAATATATTTACTTTTATAAAACTAGAGTTCTTAATGATTTAGATGGAAATATGTAATCAATTAATAAAAATTTTATAAGACTCTTATTCCTTTTTTTAATTATATCTTTTCTTACCGAAATATTGTACGTTTTGACGATCCAAAATACAGAACGTCAAATTGTGTTTGAAACGTCGGTTAACAACGCTAATAGAATTTTTTATCGTTTACTTTTTTGATGTGAAAAAATTTTAACTTTTAGCTTCAATTATGACCAATTATTTATAGCAAAAATCAGAACCAGAAAATATAATACGTTTTATTTGTGTACTATATCACGAGATGAAAAAAAAAGCATGGGCAGCTAAAATACTGACATGTATATTGGAAACGATAAAGTAATTTGGTTTATGGTAGAACTTATATGTTGACAACCTTAAATTGGTTGAAATTATTAAGTTAACAACACTGTTTTGAGAATGGTATTATATATTGTTAGAGAGAAATATTATAAGCTTCTATATTAAATGTCATGACTTTTAAATCTCATTTAAAATATTTCAAAGTTTTATTAAGGGGAAAGTGATAAACTAGGTATTGAAGTGTAAAAGTAATATCAGGTAAAAAGTGAAAGAGAGTACGCCAGTTTGTAAAATAAATAATTTATTAAAAAATCGGCCAAGCGCTTTCGGCAAATAAAGCCATCATCAGAGCCTTCCTAAAAAGGTGTTAATTTGCAATACTAATACAATTAAAAATAAGAGTAAAAACTTACGTGAAAACGATACCCCCCCAGAGATATATAAAAAGTAATATCACTAAAATTATTTGGTAACAAGTCTAATTTTTTTCTTTGTGTAACTTTTTTTATGTAAATTTTAGTCTATTATGAGTTAATAAAAAAAAAATGTGGTATTTAACAGCTATGGTTAAATCACTTTTTGCATAGTTTAACTTCATAACGATGTCTATTATTTTGTTGTTGTTCTATTAAATTTAGGCCTTAAGTTTTTTTAGTTAAATTATTTGGTAACAAGTCCAATTTTTCTTAGTGTAACTTTTTTATTTAAATTCGAGCATAGACAAGTCTATTCTGAGTTAATAAACAAAAAAAAATGCAATTAACAGCTATGATTAAATCATTTCCTTTCTCTTAGTGTAACTTCATTACGATGCTTAATATTTTGTTGTTGTTCTATTAAATTTAAGCCTTAATTTTTTTTTCAGTCCAACTATTTGGTAGCAAGTATAATTTTTTCTTTGGGTAACTATTTTTTATGTAAATTAGAGCTGAGATAAGTCTATTATGAGTTAATAAACAAAAAAATGAATTTAACAGCTTTGATTAAATCATTTCCTTTCTCTTAGTGTAACTTCATTACGATGCTTAATACTTTATATTAGAATTTCAAAAAAAAAAATTGGATATAGTTGAAGGACTACATTATTTTATTCTTAATAAATTTCAAACGCTTTGTAGATTAGAATTTAATTAGTAAATTTTGTTCATAGTTGAAAGGCTTAACTTTTAATCGTCCTGTATATTATAAATCTTTAGTAAATTTTTAGCAAATTATAAAATTCTTAGCTTTTAATAAGCCACTACATGTAAAAAGACTCTTATTTTTAGTAAATTCTAATAAACTTTGTATATTACAATTTTAAATTTATTAAATTGGATATAGTTTAATATTTATTATTAATACATTTGAAATATTGAAATTTGATTAGAAAAATTTTATTCATCCGTAATTTTGAATCATCCTGTACATTAAAAAAATATTAGTAATTTTCTTTTTTAACAAATTATAAAAGCCTTATTTATTAATTAGTATATTGGAATATAAAAAATGACCTATTATCAGTAAATTTTAACAAACTTTATATATTAGAATTTCAATATTATTAAATGGGTTATAGCAGAAAGACTACATTAGTTTATTATTAGTAGATAAATTTTAAACACTTTGTATATTACAGAGTTAAGCTCTTGTTATTCTTAAGTTTTAAACACTCAGTATGCTAGAATGAATACATTATTTCAAAAATGTAAACAGCTTATCGATCAACTTCCTGTATATACCGATATGTGAAACCGCATAATTCTAACTTTAAAATTCGCTTATTTTATTTAGTTTTCATTATATTAGGAAGTCGAACGAATTACGATGTATTTTCTATCACGGTTCTGAATTACGTCAGTATTGGGTGCGAGAAGGTACTTTCTGCATGTAAATTTAACAAATATTACCAAGCTACTTATTTCCCGAGGTACTGTCTATATGATTGAATGGTAATTTTTTGTTCAACCTTTAGACAGTATTTCTAAAAATAGGTATTGTTCATCTTTGTGACATTCTAGATTTTGTGAAATTAGAGGTTAGTTTAAGTTGAATTTAATTACTAGCCCTGCTAGTAACTGACAATTGTGTTGTGTGTGATTTTAGTGTTGGTTAATAAAAAAGGTGCGTTTATTTTTCTTTGCATTTTCTTGTTGGTGTATTTTCATTCGCACTAAAATTATTTTCTGTCACTTCTTCTTTTCCAATCATCTGCTCTCATTTTTATTCGGTCGCTTATAAATTTCCTTGATTTACCGCCATAATTTACCGATTATTATAATTTTGAAGATTTTTCTTTTTATTTGTTGTTAATTATTATCATTATTATTTTTCTCTTATTTATTGCGTCGGTATTTAGAAGTTCTTATTATTGAATTATTACTATACCATTGATTATTTATTATTGTTTTTCTACTTTTGGAACCTTGAAAGTGAAAAAATATTTTTACAAAAAAACAAAATTGTTTTGGTGTTTTTCTGTTTTTAACTTATATTATTTTTAAAACGATTGTTGGACTTTGAAATATTTATTTTATTAAATTCTTAAAAAAAGTCCCTTCTTTTTTTCGCTCGCTGCCATATTTCAATGACTTCGCACCTAACTATTAATCAACTATTATAGCGATAAAGTAAAAATTATGGTACTTTTAAACGTTGGAATGTTGTTTTACGTGCCAGTTAAATATTATCGCGGGAAAGTGAAATCATGCAATCCCCTGCCAGCGACGGTTGACCGCTATACCGCCATTTAAATATTATAGAGAGAAAGTAAAAATTACGGTACTTCTAAACGTTCAAATGTTGTTTTACATGGCAGTTATGGCGGGAAAGTATCCTTGGTCTTTTAAAACATAAATTGGAGAGTATCATGTCGGTAACACTATTTGGTGAAATCATGTTGGTAAATTATTGGCGAGAAAGTATCATGTTGGTAACGCTGTTTGATGAAATTATGTTGGCAACACTTTTCTCCTTTATATTTTGAAAAAGTACTAAGTTGGTAAATTATTAGTTGATATAAATTTAAATATTACAGCGAGAAAGAAATCTGGTGAGAAAGTACTATGTTGGAAACGTTGTATTAAAATATTAAAGCGGGAAATAAATTTGACGAGAAAGTATTATGTTGGTTAATTATTAAATGACAGAAATTTAAATATAATAGCGAGAAAGTACTATGATGGTAAATTATTAAATGACAGCAATTTAAATATAATAGCGAGAAAGTACTATGTTGGTAACGTTGTATTAAAATATTATAGAAGAAAAGAAATTTGACGAGAAAGTATCATGTTCATAACGCTATCTAATGAATTTATATTGGCAACACTGTTCTCCTTTATATTTTGAAAAAGTACAATGTTATTAAATTATTAAATGCCGGAAATATAAATATTATAGCGCGAAAGAAATATGCCGAGAAAGTACTATGTTGGTAACGTTGTATTAAAATATTATAATGGGAAAGAAATTTGACGAGAAAGTACTATGTTGGTAAATTATTAAATGACAGAAACTTAAATATTATAGCGAGAAAGAAATATGACGATAAAGTACTATGTTGGTAACCTTTTATTAAAATATAATAGCAGGAAAGAAATTTGACGAGAACGTACTATGTTGGTTACGTTCTAATAAAATATACTAGCGAGAAAGTAAAAATTATGGGTCACATATCAGAAAGAGCTATATTGGTAACGCATCGAAACCGTTTTTTGTCATAAAAATTGGCCCAAAAGTGGCGGAGATAGACGTTTAGGTCCTTTTCGCGTTTCATCTGCGCAGAATTTTTTTATATACAATTATTCTACGTCACATTTCTAATATTGCGCCGTTTTTCGAGTTCAAATCCGACCAATAGTAGCGGAGATATACGTTAAGGCCCTTTTGGCGTTTCTTCTGCGCAGAATTTTTTTTATATGAAAATATTCTACGACAAATGTCAAATATAGCGCCGTTTTTCGCGTTTAAATCCGACCAATAGTAACGGAGATATACGTTAAGGTCCTTTTGGCGTTTCTTCTGGGTAGATTTTTTTTTATTTGCAATTATTCTACGCCACATTTCAAATGTAGCGCCGTTTTTCGCGTTAAAATCGGACCTATAGTAACGGAGATATACGTTAATGCCCTTTTGGCGTTTCTTCTGCGCAGAATTTTTTTTATATGAAAATATTCTACGACAAATGTCAAATATAGCGCCGTTTTTGCGTTTAAATCCGACCAATAGTAACGGAGATATACGTTAAGGTCCTTTTGGCGTTTCTTCTGCGCAGATTTTTTTTATTTGCAATTATTCTACGTCACATTTCAAATGTAGCGCCGTTTTTCGCGTTAAAATCGGACCTATAGTAACGGAGATATACGTTAATGCCCTTTTGGCGTTTCTTCTGCGCAGAATTTTTTTTATATGAAAATATTCTACGACAAATGTCAAATATAGCGCCGTTTTTCGCGTTTAAATCCGACCAATAGTAACGGAGATATACGTTAAGGTCCTTTTGGCGTTTCTTCTGCGCAGAATTTTTTTATAGGCAATTATTCTACGTCACATTTCAAATATAGCGCAGTTTTTCGCGTTTAAATCCGACCAATAGTAACGGAGATAGAGAGTCAACGTTTCTTCTGCGCACGTTTTTTTTTTGTTGAATTAAATTTTTTTCCAAATGCTGTGACGGTAGTCGATAATGCTGGCACCTTCGCGTCCCCACGTTTCCCGCGTAGCTTCACAAACTTTTCCCCAGATCTGGGGAAATTGTGACGTCACGCCATGAATCGGTATAACAAATTTCCCCAGAGTGGGCTCGTATGAATACATTGCCATTTCCGGAGTTTAAATCCGACCGTTGAAAACGAACTTAGCCCCGAATGCCCTTTTGGTGTTTCTTCTGCGCAGGATAAATGTGTGAAATAGAGGGAAACTATCATGTTGGCAATAATTATAGACTAAGAGACAGCTGGTAACGCTTTTTTGTACGAAAGTATCAACACTGATATATTATAGTGGAAATGACAAGGTCTCAATTGATTTTTTAGTAAATGCTACTTTTTGACACACCCTGTATATGATAATTTTTCGTTCATCTACTCTTCTATTCAGCGTAGAGGGAAACTATCATGTTGGTGTTGAAGGGGGTAGTTGGGATTTTATAGGGGGTAGTTGGGATTTGATACTTATTTGTCCCTTACTCCTTGTGGTATTAGCTATTTTATCAATTTTCCTGTAAATACGGGGTAGTTGAGGGTTAGAGGGGGTAGTTGGGATTTTATGACTATTTGTTCCTCAATTTAAATCTATGATGTGTCACGTGATATATTTCATTCATTTTTTCCCCCACCACGTTTTGAGCCAATGCCGTTTCCCGCGTTTAAATCGGACCAATAGTAACGGAGATATAAGCTAAAGCCCTTTCGGCGTTTCTTCTCCGCAGGATTTTTTTATACGTATTAATTATATGGTAGATTTCAAATAGACGGCCGTTTCCCACGTTTAAATCGGACCAATAGTAACGGAGATATTTACTACGGTCCTTTTGGCCTTCGTACTGCGCACGTTTTTTTCTTTACGTATTTATTATACGTCACATTTAAAATACACTGCCGTTTTACGCGTTTAAATCGGACCAATAGAAACGGAGATATAAGCTAAGGCCCTTTTGGCTTTCGTACTGCGCATGTTCTTTCTTTTGGTATTTATTATACGTCACATTTAAAATACACTTCCGTTTCCCGCGTTTAAATCGGACCAATAGTAACGGAGATATAAGCTAAGGTCCTTTTGGATTTTGTACTGCGCATGTTTTTTCATTACGTATTTTTTATACGTCACATTTAAAACACACTGCGGTTTCCCACGTTTAAATCGGACCAATAGTAACGGAGATATAAGCTAAGGCCCTTTTGGCTTTCGTACTGCGCATGTTCTTTCTTTTGGTATTTATTATACGCCACATTTAAAATACACTGCCGTTTTACGCGTTTAAATCGGACCAATAGTAAGGGAGATATAAGCCAAGGTCCTTTTGGCTTTTGTACTGCGCATGTTTTTTCATTACGTATACCCTATACGTCACATTTAAAATACACTGCCGTTTCCCGCGTTTAAATCGGACCAATAGTAACGGAGATATAAGCTAAAGCCCTTTCGACGTTTCTTCTCCGCAGGATTTTTTGACATGTAATTATTTTACGTTATATTCCAAATATAATGCCGTTTGACTCACCCAAATCGGTCCATTAATTACGAAGATATATTATATTGTGGCTTAAGAATTGCTACAAAAAGATGGCTAGTAGCGCCATCTGTTTGTTAGTGGCAGTACTACATCTTAGAGTTATGAAGAGTACTATATTTTTAGTCCGCAGCCATTTTCTATCCTAATATTTAAAGTATGCCACATGCCACCATTTTTATCTGCGTCTCTTTCTGGTACGCTGAATTTCCTATACTTCTCTCTCTAACACATTGAATTCCCTATAGTGATAGTAGAAATGGTTTAGGTGATCTACTGAAATCGAACAACGAAATCGAACAACGAAATCGAACAACCAAATCGAACAACGAATTCGAACAACGAAATCGAACAACGAAATGGAACAACGAAATGGAACAACGAAATCGAACGACGAAATCGAACAACGAAATCGAATAACGAATCGAACAACGAAATCGAACAACGAAATCGAACAACGAAATCGAAAAACGAAATTGAACAACGAAATAGAACAACGAAATCCAACTTCGAAATCGAACAACGAAATCGAAATCGAACGACAAACTGAAACCACGAAATCGAACCACGAAATAGAACAACGAAATGGAACAACGCAATCGAACAACGAAATCGAACCTCGAAATCATACAACAATATCGAACAACGAAAACGAACAACGAAATCGAACAACGGAATCGGACAACGAAATCGAACAACGAAATCGAACAACGAAATCGAACCACGAAAACGTACAACGAAATATAACAACGAACAACGAAATCGACCAACGAATTCGAACAACGAATTCGAACCACGAAATCGAACAACGAAATCGAACAACGAAATCGAACAACGAAATCGAACAACGAAATCGAACAACGAAATCGAACAACGAAATCGAACAACGAAATGGAACAACGAAATGGAACAACGAAATCGAACAACGAAATCGAACAAAGAAATTGAATAACGAATCGAACAACGAAATCGAACAACGAAATAGAACAACGAAATTGAACAACGAAATCCAACTTCGATATCGAACAACGAAATCGAACAACAAACTGAAACCACGAAATCGATCCACGAAATAGAACAACGAAATTGAACAACGAAACTGAACAACGAAATTGAATAACGAATCGACCAACGAAATCGAACAACGAAATAGAACAACGAAATTGAACAACGAAATCCAACTTCGATATCGAACAACGAAATCGAACAACAAACTGAAACCACGAAATCGATCCACGAAATAGAACAACGAAATGGAACAACGAAATTGAACAACGAAATCCAACTTCGATATCGAACAAAGAAATCGAACAACAAACTGAAACCACGAAATCGAGCCACGAAATAGAACAACGAATTCGAACCACGAAATCGAACAAAGAACAACGAAATCTAACAACGAACAACGAAATCTAACGACGAACAACGAATTCGAACAACGAATTCGAACCACCAAATCGAACAATCAAATCGACCAACGAAATCGAACAACGAATTCGAACAACGAATTCGAACCAAGAAATCGAACAACGAAATCGAACTTCGAAATCGAACAACGAAATCGAACAACGAAATCGAACAACGAAATCGAACAACGAAATCGAATAACGAAATCGAACAACGAAATCGAACAACGAAATCGAACAACGAAATCGAACAACGAAATCGAACAACGAAATGGAACAACGAAATGGAACAACGAAATCGAACAACGAAATCGAACAAAGAAATTGAATAACGAATCGAACAACGAAATCGAACAACGAAAAAGAACAACGAAATTGAACAACGAAATCCAACTTCGATATCGAACAACGAAATCGAACAACAAACTGAAACCACGAAATCGATCCACGAAATAGAACAACGAAATGGAACAACGAAATTGAACAACGAAATCCAACTTCGATATCGAACAAAGAAATCGAACAACAAACTGAAACCACGAAATCGAGCCACGAAATAGAACAACGAAATGGAACAACGCAATCGAACAACGAAATCGAACCACGAAATCATACAACAATATAGAACAACGAAAATGAACAACAAAATCGAACAACGAAATCGAACAACGAAATCGAACAACGAAATCCAACTTCGAAATCCAACTTCGAAATCGAACAACGAAATCGAACAACGAAATCGAACCACGAAATCATACAACAATATAGAACAACGAAAACGAACAACGAAATCGAACAACGGAATCGAACAACGAAATAGAACAACGAAATCGAACAACGAAATTGAACAAAGAACAACGAAATCTAACAACGAACAACGAAATCGAACAAAGAACAACGAAATCTAACAACGAACAACGAAATCTAACAACGAACAACGAAATCTAACAACTAAATCGAACAACGAAATCGAACAATGAAATCGAACAACGAAATCGAACAACGAATTCGAACAACGAATTCGAACCACGAAATCGAACAACGAAATCGATCAACGAAATCGAACGAAATCGAAAAACGAAATCGATCAACGAAATCGAACAATCAAATCGAACAATGAAAATCGAACAACGAAATCGATCAACGAAATCGAACACGAATTCAAACAACGAAATCGAACAACGAAATCGAACAACGATATCGAACAACGAAATCGAACAACGAAATCGAACAACGAAATCGAACAACGAAATCGAACAACGAAAACGAACAACGAAATCGAACAACGAAATCGAACAACGAAATCGAACAACGAAATGGTACAACGAAATGGAACAACGAAATCGAACGACGAAATCGAACAACGAAATCGAATAACGAATCGAACAACGAAATCGAACAACGAAATCGAACAACGAAATCGAAAAACGAAATTGAACAACGAAATCATACAACAATATAGAACAACGAAAACGAACGAAAGCGAACAACGGAATCGAACAACGAAATCGAACAACGAAATCGAACAACGAAATCGAACAACGAAATCGAACAACGAAATCGAAAAACGAAATCGATCAACGAAATCGAACAATCAAATCGAACAAAGAAAATCGAACAACGAAATCTCAACGAAATCGAACACGAATTCAAACAACGAAATGGAACAACGAAATGGAACAACGAAATCCAACTTCGAAATCGAACAACGAAATCGAAATCGAACAACAAACTGAAACCACGAAATCGAACCCAGAAATAGAACAACGAAATGGAACAACGCAATCGAACAACGAAATCGAACCTCGAAATCATACAACAATATCGAACAACGAAAACGAACAACGAAATCGAACAACGGAATCGGACAACGAAATCGAACAACGAAATCGAACCACGAAAACGTACAACGAAATATAACAACGAACAACGAAATCGACCAACGAATTCGAACAACGAAATGGAACAACGAAATGGAACAACGAAATCGAACAACGAAATCGAACAAAGAAATTGAATAACGAATCGAACAACGAAATCGAACAACGAAATAGAACAACGAAATTGAACAACGAAATCCAACTTCGATATCGAACAACGAAATCGAACAACAAACTGAAACCACGAAATCGATCCACGAAATAGAACAACGAAATTGAACAACGAAATTGAACAACGAAATTGAATAACGAATCGACCAACGAAATCGAACAACGAAATAGAACAACGAAATTGAACAACGAAATCCAACTTCGATATCGAACAACGAAATCGAACAACAAACTGAAACCACGAAATCGATCCACGAAATAGAACAACGAAATGGAACAACGAAATTGAACAACGAAATCCAACTTCGATATCGAACAAAGAAATCGAACAACAAACTGAAACCACGAAATCGAGCCACGAAATAGAACAACGAATTCGAACCACGAAATCGAACAAAGAACAACGAAATCTAACAACGAACAACGAAATCTAACGACGAACAACGAATTCGAACAACGAATTCGAACCACCAGATCGAACAATCAAATCGACCAACGAAATCGAACAACGAATTCGAACAACGAATTCGAACCAAGAAATCGAACAACGAAATCGAACAACGAAATCGAACAACGAAATCGAACAACGAAATCGAACAACGAAATCGAATAACGAAATCGAACAACGAAATCGAACAACGAAATCGAACAACGAAATCGAACAACGAAATCGAACAACGAAATGGAACAACGAAATGGAACAACGAAATCGAACAACGAAATCGAACAAAGAAATTGAATAACGAATCGAACAACGAAATCGAACAACGAAATAGAACAACGAAATTGAACAACGAAATCCAACTTCGATATCGAACAACGAAATCGAACAACAAACTGAAACCACGAAATCGATCCACGAAATAGAACAACGAAATGGAACAACGAAATTGAACAACGAAATCCAACTTCGATATCGAACAAAGAAATCGAACAACAAACTGAAACCACGAAATCGAGCCACGAAATAGAACAACGAAATGGAACAACGCAATCGAACAACGAAATCGAACCACGAAATCATACAACAATATAGAACAACGAAAATGAACAACAAAATCGAACAACGAAATCGAACAACGAAATCGAACAACGAAATCCAACTTCGAAATCCAACTTCGAAATCGAACAACGAAATCGAACAACGAAATCGAACCACGAAATCATACAACAATATAGAACAACGAAAACGAACAACGAAATCGAACAACGGAATCGAACAACGAAATAGAACAACGAAATCGAACAACGAAATTGAACAAAGAACAACGAAATCTAACAACGAACAACGAAATCGAACAAAGAACAACGAAATCTAACAACGAACAACGAAATCTAACAACGAACAACGAAATCTAACAACGAAATCGAACAACGAAATCGAACAATGAAATCGAACAACGAAATCGAACAACGAATTCGAACAACGAATTCGAACCACGAAATCGAACAACGAAATCGATCAACGAAATCGAACGAAATCGAAAAACGAAATCGATCAACGAAATCGAACAATCAAATCGAACAATGAAAATCGAACAACGAAATCGATCAACGAAATCGAACACGAATTCAAACAACGAAATCGAACAACGAAATCGAACAACGATATCGAACAACGAAATCGAACAACGAAATCGAACAACGAAATCGAACAACGAAATCGAACAACGAAAACGAACAACGAAATCGAACAACGAAATCGAACAACGAAATCGAACAACGAAATGGTACAACGAAATGGAACAACGAAATCGAACGACGAAATCGAACAACGAAATCGAATAACGAATCGAACAACGAAATCGAACAACGAAATCGAACAACGAAATCGAAAAACGAAATTGAACAACGAAATCATACAACAATATAGAACAACGAAAACGAACGAAAGCGAACAACGGAATCGAACAACGAAATCGAACAACGAAATCGAACAACGAAATCGAACAACGAAATCGAACAACGAAATCGAACAACGAAATCGAAAAACGAAATCGATCAACGAAATCGAACAATCAAATCGAACAAAGAAAATCGAACAACGAAATCTCAACGAAATCGAACACGAATTCAAACAACGAAATGGAACAACGAAATGGAACAACGAAATCCAACTTCGAAATCGAACAACGAAATCGAAATCGAACAACAAACTGAAACCACGAAATCGAACCCAGAAATAGAACAACGAAATGGAACAACGCAATCGAACAACGAAATCGAACCTCGAAATCATACAACAATATCGAACAACGAAAACGAACAACGAAATCGAACAACGGAATCGGACAACGAAATCGAACAACGAAATCGAACCACGAAAACGTACAACGAAATATAACAACGAACAACGAAATCGACCAACGAATTCGAACAACGAATTCGAACCACGAAATCAAACAACGAAATCGAACAACGGAATCGAACAACGAAATCGAACAACGAAATCGAACAACGAAATCGAACAACGAAATCGAAAAACGAAATCGATCAACGAAATCGAACAATCAAATCGAACAAAGAAAATCGAACAACGAAATCTCAACGAAATCGAACACGAATTCAAACAACGAAATCGAACAACGAAATGGAACAACGAAATGGAACAACGAAATCGAACAACGAAATCGAACAACGAAATCGAACAACGAAATCGAACAACGAAATCCAACAACGAAATCGAACAACGAAATCGAACAACGAAATCGAACAACCAAATCGAACAACGAATTCGAACAACGAATTCGAACCACGAAATCGAACAATGAAATCGAACAACGAAATCGAACAACGAAATCGAACAACGAAATCGAACAACGAAATGGAACAACGAAATGGAACAACGAAATCGAACGACGAAATCGAACAACGAAATCGAATAACGAATCGAACAACGAAATCGAACAACGAAATCGAACACCGAAATCGAAAAACGAAATTGAACAACGAAATAGAACAACGAATTCCAACTTCGAAATCGAACAACGAAATCGAAATCGAACGACAAACTGAAACCACGAAATCGAACCACGAAATAGAACAACGAAAAGGAACAACGCAATCGAACAACGAAATCGATCCTCGAAATCATACAACAATATCGAACAACGAAAACGAACAACGAAATCGAACAACGGAATCGGACAACGAAATCGAACAACGAAATCGAACAACGAAATCGAACCACGAAAACGTACAACGAAATATAACAACGAACAACGAAATCGACCAACGAATTCGGACAACGAATTCGAACCACGAAATCAAACAACGAAATCGAACAACGAAATCGAACAACGAAATCGAACAACGAAATCGAACAACGAAATCGAACAACGAAATGGAACAACGAAATGGAACAACGAAATCGAACAACGAAATCGAACAAAGAAATTGAATAACGAATCGAACAACGAAATCGAACAACGAAATAGAACAACGAAATTGAACAACGAAATCCAACTTCGATATCGAACAACGAAATCGAACATCAAACTGAAACCACGAAATCGATCCACGAAATAGAACAACGAAATGGAACAACGAAATTGAACAACGAAATTAAATAACGAATCGAACAACGAAATCGAACAACGAAATAGAACAACGAAATTGAACAACGAAATCCAACTTCGATATCGAACAACGAAATCGAACAACAAACTGAAACCACGAAATCGAGCCACGAAATAGAACAACGAATTCGAACCACGAAATCGAACAAAGAACAACGAAATCTAACAACGAACAACGAAATCTAACGACGAACAACGAATTCGAACAACGAATTCGAACCACCAAATCGAACAATCAAATCGACCAACGAAATCGAACAACGAATTCGAACAACGAATTCGAACCAAGAAATCGAACAACGAAATCGAACTTCGAAATCGAACAACGAAATCGAACAACGAAATCGAACAACGAAATCGAACAACGAAATCGAATAACGAAATCGAACAACGAAATCGAACAACGAAATCGAACAACGAAATCGAACAACGAAATGGAACAACGAAATGGAACAACGAAATCGAACAAAGAAATTGAATAACGAATCGAACAACGAAATCGAACAACGAAATAGAACAACGAAATTGAACAACGAAATCCAACTTCGATATCGAACAACGAAATCGAACAACAAACTGAAACCACGAAATCGATCCTCGAAATAGAACAACGAAATGGAACAACGAAATTGAACAACGAAATCCAACTTCGATATCGAACAAAGAAATCGAACAACAAACTGAAACCACGAAATCGAGCCACGAAATAGAACAACGAAATGGAACAACGCAATCGAACAACGAAATCGAACCACGAAATCATACAACAATATAGAACAACGAAAATGAACAACGAAATCGAACAACGGAATCGGACAACGAAATCGAACAACTAAATCGAACAACGAAATCGAACCACGAAAACGAACAACGAAATCTAACAACGATCAACGAAATCGACCAACAAATTCGAACAACGAATTCGACAACGAAATCGAACAACGAAATCGAACAACGAAATCCAACTTCGAAATCCAACTTCGAAATCGAACAACGAAATCGAACAACGAAATCGAACCACGAAATCATACAACAATATAGAACAACGAAAACGAACAACGAAATCGAACAACGGAATCGAACAACGAAATAGAATAACGAAATCGAACGAAATTGAACAAAGAACAACGAAATCTAACAACGAACAACGAAATCGAACAAAGAACAACGAAATCTAACAACGAACAACGAAATCTAACAACGAACAACGAAATCTAACAACGAAATCGAACAACGAAATCGAACAATGAAATCGAACAACGAAATCGAACAACGAATTCGAACAACGAATTCGAACCACGAAATCGAACAACGAAATCGATCAACGAAATCGAACGAAATCGAAAAACGAAATCGATCAACGAAATCGAACAATCAAATCGAACAATGAAAATCGAACAACGAAATCGATCAACGAAATCGAACACGAATTCAAACAACGAAATCGAACAACGAAATCGAACAACGATATCGAACAACGAAATCGAACAACGAAATCGAACAACGAAATCGAACAACGAAATCGAACAACGAAAACGAACAACGAAATCGAACAACGAAATCGAACAACGAAATCGAACAACGAAATGGTACAACGAAATGGAACAACGAAATCGAACGACGAAATCGAACAACGAAATCGAATAACGACTCGAACAACGAAATCGAACAACGAAATCGAACAACGAAATCGAAAAACGAAATTGAACAACGAAATCATACAACAATATAGAACAACGAAAACGAACGAAATCTAACAACGAAATCGAACAACGAAATCGAACAACGAAATCAAACGAAATCGAAAAACGAAATCGATCAACGAAATCGAACAACGAAATCGAACAACGAAATCGAACAACGAAATCGTACTTCGAACAACGAAATCGAACAACGAAATCGAACAACGAAATCGAACAACGAAATGGAACAACGAAATCGAACAACGAAATCGAACAACAAAATCGAACAACGAAATCGAACAACGAAATCGAACAACGAAATCGAACAACGAAATCGAACAACGAAATCGAACAACGAAATCGAACAACTAAATCGAACTTCGAAATCGAACAACGAAATCGAACAACGAAATCGAACAACGAAATCGAACAACGAAATCGAACAACGAAATCGAACAACGAAATCGAACAACGAAATCGAACAACGAAATCGAACAACGAAATCGAACAACGAAATCGAACAACGAAATCGAACAACGAAATCGAACAACGAAATCGAACAACGAAATCGAACAACGATATCGAACAAAGAAATCGAATAACGAATCGAACAACGAAATCGAACAACGAAATAGAACAACGAAATCGAACAACGAATTCGAACCAATTCAAACAACGAATTCGAACAACGAAATCGAACAACGAAATCGAACAACGAAATCGAACAACGAGATCGAACAACGAAATCGAACAACGAAATCGAACAAAGAAATCGAATAACGAATCGAACAACGAAATCGAACAACGAAATCGAACAACGAAATCGAACAACGAAATCGAACAACGAAATCGAACAACGAAATCGAACAACGATATCGAACAAAGAAATCGAATAACGAATCGAACAACGAAATCGAACAACGAAATAGAACAACGAAATCGAACAACGAATTCGAACCAATTCAAACAACGAATTCGAACAACGAAATCGAACAACGAAATCGAACAACGAAATAGAACAACGAAATAGAACAACGAATTCGAACCAATTCAAACAACGAATTCGAACAACGAAATCGAACAACGAAATCGAACAACGAAATCGAACAACGAGATCGAACAACGAAATCGAACAACGAAATCGAACAAAGAAATCGAATAACGAATCGAACAACGAAATCGAACAACGAAATAGAACAACGAAATTGAACAACGAAATCCAACTTCGATATCGAACAACAAACTGAAACCACGAAATCGAGCCACGAAATAGAACAACGAAATGGAACAACGAAATTGAACAACGAAATCCAACTTCGATATCGAACAACGAAATCGAACAACAAACTGAAACCACGAAATCGAGCCACGAAATAGAACAACGAAATGGAACAACGCAATCGAACAACGAAATCGAACCACGAAATCATACAACAATATAGAACAACGAAAACGAACAACGAAATCGAATAACGGAATCGGACAACGAAATCGAACAACGAAATCGAACAACGAAATCGAACCACGAAATCGAACACGAATTCAAACAACGAAATCGAACAACGAAATCGAACAACGATATCGAACAACGAAATCGAACAACGAAATCGAACAACGAAATCGAACAACGAAATCGAACAACGAAAACGAACAACGAAATCGAACAACGAAATCGAACAACGAAATCGAACAACGAAATGGTACAACGAAATGGAACAACGAAATCGAACGACGAAATCGAACAACGAAATCGAATACCGAATCGAACAACGAAATCGAACAACGAAATCGAACAACGAAATCGAACAACGAAATCGAAAAACGAAATTGAACAACGAAATAGAACAACGAAATCCAACTTCGAAATCGAACAACGAAATCGAAATCGAACAACAAACTGAGACCACGAAATCGAACCACGAAATAGAACAACGAAATGGAACAACGCAATCGAACAACGAAATCGAACCTCGAAATCATACAACAATATCGAACAACGAAAACGAACAACGAAATCGAATAACGGAATCGGACAACGAAATCGAACAACGAAATCGAACAACGAAATCGAACCACGAAAACGTACAACGAAATATAACAACGAACAACGAAATCGACCAACGAATTCGAACAACGAATTCGAACCACGAAATCAAACAACGAAATCGAACAACGAAATCAAACAACGAAATCTAACAACGAAATCGAACCACGAAATCATACAACAATATAGAACAACGAAAACGAACGAAATCGAACAACGGAATCGAACAACGAAATCGAACAACGAAATCGAACAACGAAATCGAACAACGAAATCGAAAAACGAAATCGAACAACGAAATCGAACAACGAAATCGAACAACGAAATCGAACAACGAAATCGAACAACGAAATCGAACAACCAAATCGAACAACGAAATCGAACAACGAAATCGAACAACGAATTCGAACAACGAATTCGAACCACGAAATCGAACAAAGAACAACGAAATCTAACAACCGAAATGGAACAACGCAATCGAACAACGAAATCGAACCACGAAATCATACAACAATATCGAACAACGAAAACGAACAACGAAATCGAACAACGGAATCGGACAACGAAATCGAACAACGAAATCGAACAACGAAATCGAACAACGAAATCGAACAACGAAATCGAAATCGAACAACAAACTGAGACCACGAAATCGAACCACGAAATAGAACAACGAAATGGAACAACGCAATCGAACAACGAAATCGAACCTCGAAATCATACAACAATATCGAACAACGAAAACGAACAACGAAATCGAATAACGGAATCGGACAACGAAATCGAACAACGAAATCGAACAACGAAATCGAACCACGAAAACGTACAACGAAATATAACAACGAACAACGAAATCGACCAACGAATTCGAACAACGAATTCGAACCACGAAATCAAACAACGAAATCGAACAACGAAATCAAACAACGAAATCTAACAACGAAATCGAACCACGAAATCATACAACAATATAGAACAACGAAAACGAACGAAATCGAACAACGGAATCGAACAACGAAATCGAACAACGAAATCGAACAACGAAATCGAACAACGAAATCGAAAAACGAAATCGAACAACGAAATCGAACAACGAAATCGAACAACGAAATCGAACAACGAAATCGAACAACGAAATCGAACAACCAAATCGAACAACGAAATCGAACAACGAAATCGAACAACGAATTCGAACAACGAATTCGAACCACGAAATCGAACAAAGAACAACGAAATCTAACAACCGAAATGGAACAACGCAATCGAACAACGAAATCGAACCACGAAATCATACAACAATATCGAACAACGAAAACGAACAACGAAATCGAACAACGGAATCGGACAACGAAATCGAACAACGAAATCGAACAACGAAATCGAACAACGAAATCGAACAACGAAATCGAATAACGAATCGAACAACGAAATCGAACAACGAAATCGAACAACGAAATCGAACAACGAATTAGAACAACGAAATAAAACAACGAAATCCAACTTCGAAATCGAACAGCGAAATCGAATTCGAACAACAAACTGAAACCACGAAATCGAACCACGAAATAGAACAACGAAATGGAACAACGCAATCGAACAACGAAATCGAACCACGAAATCATACAACAATATCGAACAACGAAAACGAATAACGAAATCGAACAACGGAATCGGACAACGAAATCGAACAACGAAATCGAACAACGAAATCGAACAACGAAATCGAACAACGAAATCGAACAACGAAATCGAACTTCAAAATCGAACAACGAAATCGAACAACGAAATCGAACAACGAAATCGAACAACGAAATCGAACAACGAAATCGAACAACGAAATCGAACAACGAAATCGAACAACGAAATCGTACTTCGAACAACGAAATCGAACAACGAAATCGAACAACGAAATCGAACAACGAAATCGAACAACGAAATCGAACAACAAAATCGAACAACGAAATCGATCAACGAAATCGAACAACGAAATCGAACAACGAAATCGAACAACGAAATCGAACAACGAAATCGAACAACGAAATCGAACAACGAAATCGAACAACGAAATCGAACAACGAAATCGAACAACGAAATCGAACAACGAAATCGAACAACGAAATTGAACAACGAAATCGAACAACGAAATCGAACAACGAAATCGAACAACGAAATCGAACAACGAAATCGAACAACGAAATCGAACAACGATATCGAACAAAGAAATCGAATAACGAATCGAACAACGAAATCGAACAACGAAATAGAACAACGAAATCGAACAACGAATTCGAACCAATTCAAACAACGAATTCGAACAACGAAATCGAACAACGAAATCCAACTTCGATATCGAACAACGAAATCGAACAGCAAACTGAAACCACGAAATCGAGCCACGAAATAGAACAACGAAATGGAACAACGCAATCGAACAACGAAATCGAACCACGAAATCATACAACAATATAGAACAACGAAAACGAACAACGAAATCGAATAACGGAATCGGACAACGAAATCGAACAACGAAATCGAACAACGAAATCGAACCACGAAATCGAACACGAATTCAAACAACGAAATCGAACAACGAAATCGAACAACGATATCGAACAACGAAATCGAACAACGAAATCGAACAACGAAATCGAACAACGAAATCGAACAACGAAAACGAACAACGAAATCGAACAACGAAATCGAACAACGAAATCGAACAACGAAAAGGTACAACGAAATGGAACAACGAAATCGAACGACGAAATCGAACAACGAAATCGAATAACGAATCGGACAACGAAATCGAACAACGAAATCGAACAACGAAATCGAAAAACGAAATTGAACAACGAAATAGAACAACGAAATCCAACTTCGAAATCGAACAACGAAATCGAAATCGAACAACAAACTGAAACCACGAAATCGAACCACGAAATAGAACAACGAAATGGAACAACGCAATCGAACAACGAAATCGAACCTCGAAATCATACAACAATATCGAACAACGAAAACGAACAACGAAATCGAATAACGGAATCGGACAACGAAATCGAACAACGAAATCGAACAACGAAATCGAACCACGAAAACGTACAACGAAATATAACAACGAACAACGAAATCGACCAACGAATTCGAACAACGAATTCGAACCACGAAATCAAACAACGAAATCGAACAACGAAATCAAACAACGAAATCTAACAACGAAATCGAACCACGAAATCATACAACAATATAGAACAACGAAAACGAACGAAATCGAACAACGGAATCGAACAACGAAATCGAACAACGAAATCGAACAACGAAATCGAACAACGAAATCGAAAAACGAAATCGAACAACGAAATCGAACAACGAAATCGAACAACGAAATCGAACAACGAAATCGAACAACCAAATCGAACAACGAAATCGAACAACGAAATCGAACAACGAAATCGAACAACGAAATCGAACCACGAAATCATACAACAATATCGAACAACGAAAACGAACAACGAAATCGAACAACGGAATCGGACAACGAAATCGAACAACGAAATCGAACAACGAAATCGAACAACGAAATCGAACAACGAAATCGAATAACGAATCGAACAACGAAATCGAACAACGAAATCGAACAACGAAATCGAACAACGAATTAGAACAACGAAATAAAACAACGAAATCCAACTTCGAAATCGAACAGCGAAATCGAAATCGAACAACAAACTGAAACCACGAAATCGAACCACGAAATAGAACAACGAAATGGAACAACGCAATCGAACAACGAAATCGAACCACGAAATCATACAACAATATCGAACAACGAAAACGAATAACGAAATCGAACAACGGAATCGGACAACGAAATCGAACAACGAAATCGAACAACGAAATCGAACAACGAAATCGAACAACGAAATCGAACTTCAAAATCGAACAACGAAATCGAACAACGTAATCGAACAACGAAATCGAACAACGAAATCGAACAACGAAATCGAACAACGAAATCGAACAACGAAATCGAACAACGAAATCGTACTTCGAACAACGAAATCGAACAACGAAATCGAACAACGAAATCGAACAACGAAATCGAACAACGAAATCGAACAACGAAATCGAACAACGAAATCGAACAACAAAATCGAACAACGAAATCGAACAACGAAATCGAACAACGAAATCGAACAACGAAATCGAACAACGAAATCGAACAACGAAATCGAACAACGAAATCGAACAACGAAATCGAACAACGAAATCGAACAACGAAATCGAACAACGAAATCGAACAACGAAATCGAACAACGAAATCGAACAACGAAATCGAACAACGAAATCGAACAACGATATCGAACAAAGAAATCGAATAACGAATCGAACAACGAAATCGAACAACGAAATAGAACAACGAAATCGAACAACGAATTCGAACCAATTCAAACAACGAATTCGAACAACGAAATCGAACAACGAAATCGAACAACGAAATCGAACAACGAGATCGAACAACGAAATCGAACAACGAAATCGAACAAAGAAATCGAATAACGAATCGAACAACGAAATCGAACAACGAAATAGAACAACGAAATTGAACAACGAAATCCAACTTCGATATCGAACAACAAACTGAAACCACGAAATCGAGCCACGAAATAGAACAACGAAATGGAACAACGAAATTGAACAACGAAATCCAACTTCGATATCGAACAACGAAATCGAACAACAAACTGAAACCACGAAATCGAGCCACGAAATAGAACAACGAAATGGAACAACGCAATCGAACAACGAAATCGAACCACGAAATCATACAACAATATAGAACAACGAAAATGAACAACGATATCGAACAACGGAATCGGACAACGAAATCGAACAACTAAATCGAACAACGAAATCGAACCACGAAAACGAACAACGAAATCTAACAACGATCAACGAAATCGACCAACAAATTCGAACAACGAATTCGAACAACGAAATCGAACAACGCAATCGAACAACGAAATCGAACAACGAAATCCAACTTCGAAATCCAACTTCGAAATCGAACAACGAAATCGAACAACGAAATCGAACCACGAAATCATACAACAATATAGAACAACGAAAACGAACAACGAAATCGAACAACGAAATCGAACAACGAATTCGAACAACGAATTCGAACCACGAAATCGAACAAAGAACAACGAAATCTAACAACGAACAACGAAATCTAACGACGAACAACGAATTCGAACAACGAATTCGAACCACCAAATCGAACAATCAAACCGACCAACGAAATCGAACAACGAATTCGAACAACGAATTCGAACCAAGAAATCGAACAACGAAATCGAACTTCGAAATCGAACAACGAAATCGAACAACGAAATCGAACAACGAAATCTAACAACGAAATCGAATAACGAAATCGAACAACGAAATCGAACAACGAAATCGAACAACGAAATCGAACAACGAAATCGAACAACGAAATGGAACAACGAAATGGAACAACGAAATCGAACAACGAAATCGAACAAAGAAATTGAATAACGAATCGAACAACGAAATCGAACAACGAAATAGAACAACGAAATTGAACAACGAAATCCAACTTCGATATCGAACAACGAAATCGAACAACAAACTGAAACCACGAAATCGATCCACGAAATAGAACAACGAAATGGAACAACGAAATTGAACAACGAAATCCAACTTCGATATCGAACAAAGAAATCGAACAACAAACTGAAACCACGAAATCGAGCCACGAAATAGAACAACGAAATGGAACAACGCAATCGAACAACGAAATCGAACCACGAAATCATACAACAATATAGAACAACGAAAATGAACAACGAAATCGAACAACGGAATCGGACAACGAAATCGAACAACTAAATCGAACAACGAAATCGAACCACGAAAACGAACAACGAAATCTAACAACGATCAACGAAATCGACCAACAAATTCGAACAACGAATTCGACAACGAAATCGAACAAAGAAATCGAACAACAAAATCGAACAACGAAATCCAACTTCGAAATCCAACTTCGAAATCGAACAACGAAATCGAACAACGAAATCGAACCACGAAATCATACAACAATATAGAACAACGAAAACGAACAACGAAATCGAACAACGGAATCGAACAACGAAATCGAACAACGAAATCGAACAACGAAATCGAACAACGAAATCGAACAACGAAATCGATCAACGAAATCGAACGAAATCAAAAAACGAAATCGATCAACGAAATCGAACAACGAAATCGAACAAAGAACAACGAAATCTAACAACGAACGAGAAATCTAACAACGAACAACGAAATCTAACAACGAAATCGAACAACGAAATCGAACAATGAAATCGAACAACGAAATCGAACAACGAATTCGAACAACGAATTCGAACCACGAAATCGAACAACGAAATCGATCAACGAAATCGAACGAAATCGAAAAACGAAATCGATCAACGAAATCGAACAATCAAATCGAACAATGAAAATCGAACAACGAAATCGAACAACGAAATCGAACACGAATTCAAACAACGAAATCGAACAACGAAATCGAACAACGATATCGAACAACGAAATCGAACAACGAAATCGAACAACGAAATCGAACAACGAAATCGAACAACGAAAACGAACAACGAAATCGAACAACGAAATCGAACAACGAAACCGAACAACGAAATGGTACAACGAAATGGAACAACGAAATCGAACGACGAAATCGAACAACGAAATCGAAAAACGAAATTGAACAACGAAATAGAACAACGAAATCCAACTTCGAAATCGAACAACGAAATCGAAATCGAACAACAAACTGAAACCACGAAATCGAACCACGAAATAGAACAACGAAATGGAACAACGCAATCGAACAACGAAATCGAACCTCGAAATCATACAACAATATCGAACAACGAAAACGAACAACGAAATCGAATAACGGAATCGGACAACGAAATCGAACAACGAAATCGAACAACGAAATCGAACCACGAAAACGTACAACGAAATATAACAACGAACAACGAAATCGACCAACGAATTCGAACAACGAATTCGAACCACGAAATCAAACAACGAAATCGAACAACGAAATCAAACAACGAAATTTAACAACGAAATCGAACCACGAAATCATACAACAATATAGAACAACGAAACGAACGAAATCGAACAACGGAATCGAACAACGAAATCGAACAACGAAATCGAACAACGAAATCGAACAACGAAATCGAAAAACGAAATCGAACAACGAAATCGAACAACGAAATCGAACAACGAAATCGAACAACGAAATCGAACAACGAAATCGAACAACCAAATCGAACAACGAAATCGAACAATGAAATCGAACAACGAATTCGAACAACGAATTCGAAAAAAGAAATCGAACAAAGAACAACGAAATCTAACAACCGAAATGGAACAACGCAATCCAACAACGAAATCGAACCACGAAATCATACAACAATATCGAACAACGAAAACGAACAACGAAATCGAACAACGGAATCGGACAACGAAATCGAACAACGAAATCGAACAACGAAATCGAACAACGAAATCGAACAACGAAATCGAATAACGAATCGAACAACGAAATCGAACAACGAAATCGAACAACGAAATCGAACAACGAATTAGAACAACGAAATAGAACAACGAAATCCAACTTCGAAATCGAACAGCGAAATCGAAATCGAACAACAAACTGAAACCACGAAATCGAACCACGAAATAGAACAACGAAATGGAACAACGCAATCGAACAACGAAATCGAACCACGAAATCATACAACAATATCGAACAACGAAAACGAACAACGAAATCGATCAACGAAATCGAACAATCAAATCGAACAATGAAAATCGAACAACGAAATCGATCAACGAAATCGAACACGAATTCAAACAACGAAATCGAACAACGAAATCGAACAACGATATCGAACAACGAAATCGAACAACGAAATCGAACAACGAAATCGAACAACGAAATCGAACAACGAAATCGAACAACGAAATCGAACAACCAAATCGAACAACGAATTCGAACAACGAAATCGAACAACGAAATCGAAAAACGAAATCGATCAACGAAATCGAACAACCAAATCGAACAACGAATTCGAACAACGAATTCGAACCACGAAATCGAACAATGAACTCGAACAACGAAATCGAACAACGAAATCGAACAACGAAATCGAACAACGAAATGGAACAACGAAATGGAACAACGAAATCGAACGACGAAATCGAAAAACGACATCGATCAACGAAATCGAACAATCAAATCGAACAAAGAAAATCGAACAACGAAATCTCAACGAAATCGAACACGAATTCAAACAACGAAATCGAACAACGAAATGGAACAACGAAATGGAACAACGAAATCGAACAACGAAATCGAACAACGAAATCGAACAAGGAAATCGAACAACGAAATCGAACAACGAAATCGAACAACGAAATCGAACAACGAAATCGAACAACGAAATCGAACAACGAAATCGAACAACCAAATCGAACAACGAATTCGAACAACGAATTCGAACCACGAAATCGAACAATGAACTCGAACAACGAAATCGAACAACGAAATCGAACAACGAAATCGAACAACGAAATGGAACAACGAAATGGAACAACGAAATCGAACGACGAAATCGAACAACGAAATCGAATAACGAAATCGAACAACGAAATCGCACAACGAAATCGAACAACGAAATCGAAAAACGAAATCGATCAACGAAATCGAACAATCAAATCGAACAAAGAAAATCGAACAACGAAATCTCAACGAAATCGAACACGAATTCAAACAACGAAATCGAACAACGAAATGGAACAACGAAATGGAACAACGAAATCGAACAACGAAATCGAACAACGAAATCGAACAAGGAAATCGAACAACGAAATCGAACAACGAAATCGAACAACGAAATCGAACAACGAAATCGAACAACGAAATCGAACAACGAAATCGAACAACCAAATCGAACAACGAAATCGAAAAACGAAATCGATCAACGAAATCGAACAACGAAATCGCACAACGAAATCGAACAACGAAATCGAAAAACGAAATCGATCAACGAAATCGAACAATCAAATCGAACAAAGAAAATTGAACAACGAAATCTCAACGAAATCGAACACGAATTCAAACAACGAAATCGAACAACGAAATGGAACACGAAATGGAACAACGAAATCGAACAACGAAATCGAACAACGAAATCGAACAAGGAAATCGAACAACGAAATCGAACAACGAAATCGAAAAACGAAATCGATCAACGAAATCGAACAATCAAATCGAACAAAGAAAATCGAACAACGAAATCTCAACGAAATCGAACACGAATTCAAACAACGAAATCGAACAACGAAATGGAACAACGAAATGGAACAACGAAATCGAACAACGAAATCGAACAACGAAATCGAACAAGGAAATCGAACAACGAAATCGAACAACGAAATCGAACAACGAAATCGAACAACGAAATCGAACAACGAAATCGAACAACGAAATCGAACAACCAAATCGAAAAACGAAATCGATCAACGAAATCGAACAATCAAATCGAACAAAGAAAATCGAACAACGAAATCTCAACGAAATCGAACACGAATTCAAACAACGAAATCGAACAACGAAATCGAACCACGAAAACGTACAACGAAATATAACAACGAACAACGAAATCGACCAACGAATTCGAACAACGAATTCGAACCACGAAATCGAACAACGAAATCGAACAACGAAATCGAACAACGAAATCGAACAACGAAATCGAACAACGAAATCGAACAACGAAATCGAACAACGAAATGGAACAACGAAATGGAACAACGAAATCGAACGACGAAATCGAACAACGAAATCGAATAACGAATCGAACAACGAAATCGAACAACGAAATCGAACAACGAAATCGAAAAACGAAATTGAACAACGAAATAGAACAACGAAATCCAACTTCGAAATCGAACAACGAAATCGAAATCGAACGACAAACTGAAACCACGAAATCGAACCACGAAATAGAACAACGAAATGGAACAACGCAATCGAACAACGAAATCGAACCTCGAAATCATACAACAATATCGAACAACGAAAACGAACAACGAAATCGAACAACGGAATCGGACAACGAAATCGAACAACGAAGTCGAACAACGAAATCGAACCACGAAAACGTACAACGAAATATAACAACGAACAACGAAATCGACCAACGAATTCGAACAACGAATTCGAACCACGAAATCGAACAACGAAATCGAACAACGAAATCGAACAACGAAATCGAACAACGAAATCGAACAACGAAATCGAACAACGAAATCGAACAACGAAATCGAACAACGAAAACGAACAACGAAATCGAACAACGAAATCGAACAACGAAATCGAACAACGAAATGGTACAACGAAATGGAACAACGAAATCGAACGACGAAATCGAACAACGAAATCGAATAACGAATCGAACAACGAAATCGAACAACGAAATCGAACAACGAAATCGAAAAACGAAATTTAACAACGAAATAGAACAACGAAATCCAACTTCGAAATCGAACAACGAAATCGAAATCGAACAACAAACTGAAACCACGAAATCGAACCACGAAATAGAACAACGAAATGGAACAACGCAATCGAACAACGAAATCGAACCTCGAAATCATACAACAATATCGAACAACGAAAACGAACAACGAAATCGAATAACGGAATCGGACAACGAAATCGAACAACGAAATCGAACAACGAAATCGAACCACGAAAACGTACAACGAAATATAACAACGAACAACGAAATCGACCAACGAATTCGAACAACGAATTCGAACCACGAAATCAAACAACGAAATCGAACAACGAAATCAAACAACGAAATCTAACAACGAAATCGAACCACGAAATCATACAACAATATAGAACAACGAAAACGAACGAAATCGAACAACGGAATCGAACAACGAAATCGAACAACGAAATCGAACAACGAAATCGAACAACGAAATCGAAAAACGAAATCGAACAACGAAATCGAACAACGAAATCGAACAACGAAATCGAACAACGAAATCGAACAACCAAATCGAACAACGAAATCGAACAACGAAATCGAACAACGAATTCGAACAACGAATTCGAACCACGAAATCGAACAAAGAACAACGAAATCTAACAACCGAAATGGAACAACGCAATCGAACAACGAAATCGAACCACGAAATCATACAACAATATCGAACAACGAAAACGAACAACGAAATCGAACAACGGAATCGGACAACGAAATCGAACAACGAAATCGAACAACGAAATCGAACAACGAAATCGAACAACGAAATCGAATAACGAATCGAACAACGAAATCGAACAACGAAATCGAACAACGAAATCGAACAACGAATTAGAACAACGAAATAAAACAACGAAATCCAACTTCGAAATCGAACAGCGAAATCGAAATCGAACAACAAACTGAAACCACGAAATCGAACCACGAAATAGAACAACGAAATGGAACAACGCAATCGAACAACGAAATCGAACCACGAAATCATACAACAATATCGAACAACGAAAACGAATAACGAAATCGAACAACGGAATCGGACAACGAAATCGAACAACGAAATCGAACAACGAAATCGAACAACGAAATCGAACAACGAAATCGAACTTCAAAATCGAACAACGAAATCGAACAACGAAATCGAACAACGAAATCGAACAACGAAATCGAACAACTAAATCGAACAACGAAATCGAACAACGAAATCGAACAACGAAATCGAACAACGAAATCGTACTTCGAACAACGAAATCGAACAACGAAATCGAACAACGAAATCGAACAACGAAATCGAACAACGAAATCGAACAACGAAATCGAACAACAAAATCGAACAACGAAATCGAACAACGAAATCGAACAACGAAATCGAACAACGAAATCGAACAACGAAATCGAACAACGAAATCGAACAACGAAATCGAACAACGAAATCGAACAACGAAATCGAACAACGAAATCGAACAACGAAATCGAACAACGAAATCGAACAACGAAATCGAACAACGATATCGAACAAAGAAATCGAATAACGAATCGAACAACGAAATCGAACAACGAAATAGAACAACGAAATCGAACAACGAATTCGAACCAATTCAAACAACGAATTCGAACAACGAAATCGAACAACGAAATCGAACAACGAAATCGAACAACGAGATCGAACAACGAAATCGAACAACGAAATCGAACAAAGAAATCGAATAACGAATCGAACAACGAAATCGAACAACGAAATAGAACAACGAAATTGAACAACGAAATCCAACTTCGATATCGAACAACAAACTGAAACCACGAAATCGAGCCACGAAATAGAACAACGAAATGGAACAACGAAATTGAACAACGAAATCCAACTTCGATATCGAACAACGAAATCGAACAACAAACTGAAACCACGAAATCGAGCCACGAAATAGAACAACGAAATGGAACAACGCAATCGAACAACGAAATCGAACCACGAAATCATACAACAATATAGAACAACGAAAATGAACAACGATATCGAACAACGGAATCGGACAACGAAATCGAACAACTAAATCGAACAACGAAATCGAACCACGAAAACGAACAACGAAATCTAACAACGATCAACGAAATCGACCAACAAATTCGAACAACGAATTCGAACAACGAAATCGAACAACGCAATCGAACAACGAAATCGAACAACGAAATCCAACTTCGAAATCCAACTTCGAAATCGAACAACGAAATCGAACAACGAAATCGAACCACGAAATCATACAACAATATAGAACAACGAAAACGAACAACGAAATCGAACAACGAAATCGAACAACGAATTCGAACAACGAATTCGAACCACGAAATCGAACAAAGAACAACGAAATCTAACAACGAACAACGAAATCTAACGACGAACAACGAATTCGAACAACGAATTCGAACCACCAAATCGAACAATCAAATCGACCAACGAAATCGAACAACGAATTCGAACAACGAATTCGAACCAAGAAATCGAACAACGAAATCGAACTTTGAAATCGAACAACGAAATCGAACAACGAAATCGAACAACGAAATCTAACAACGAAATCGAATAACGAAATCGAACAACGAAATCGAACAACGAAATCGAACAACGAAATCGAACAACGAAATCGAACAACGAAATGGAACAACGAAATGGAACAACGAAATCGAACAACGAAATCGAACAAAGAAATTGAATAACGAATCGAACAACGAAATCGAACAACGAAATAGAACAACGAAATTGAACAACGAAATCCAACTTCGATATCGAACAACGAAATCGAACAACAAACTGAAACCACGAAATCGATCCACGAAATAGAACAACGAAATGGAACAACGAAATTGAACAACGAAATCCAACTTCGATATCGAACAAAGAAATCGAACAACAAACTGAAACCACGAAATCGAGCCACGAAATAGAACAACGAAATGGAACAACGCAATCGAACAACGAAATCGAACCACGAAATCATACAACAATATAGAACAACGAAAATGAACAACAAAATCGAACAACGAAATCGAACAACGAAATCGAACAACGAAATCCAACTTCGAAATCCAACTTCGAAATCGAACAACGAAATCGAACAACGAAATCGAACCACGAAATCATACAACAATATAGAACAACGAAAACGAACAACGAAATCGAACAACGGAATCGAACAACGAAATAGAACAACGAAATCGAACAACGAAATTGAACAAAGAACAACGAAATCTAACAACGAACAACGAAATCGAACAAAGAACAACGAAATCTAACAACGAACAACGAAATCTAACAACGAACAACGAAATCTAACAACGAAATCGAACAACGAAATCGAACAATGAAATCGAACAACGAAATCGAACAACGAATTCGAACAACGAATTCGAACCACGAAATCGAACAACGAAATCGATCAACGAAATCGAACGAAATCGAAAAACGAAATCGATCAACGAAATCGAACAATCAAATCGAACAATGAAAATCGAACAACGAAATCGATCAACGAAATCGAACACGAATTCAAACAACGAAATCGAACAACGAAATCGAACAACGATATCGAACAACGAAATCGAACAACGAAATCGAACAACGAAATCGAACAACGAAATCGAACAACGAAAACGATCAACGAAATCGAACAACGAAATCGAACAACGAAATCGAACAACGAAATGGTACAACGAAATGGAACAACGAAATCGAACGACGAAATCGAACAACGAAATCGAATAACGAATCGAACAACGAAATCGAACAACGAAATCGAACAACGAAATCGAAAAACGAAATTGAACAACGAAATCATACAACAATATAGAACAACGAAAACGAACGAAAGCGAACAACGGAATCGAACAACGAAATCGAACAACGAAATCGAACAACGAAATCGAACAACGAAATCGAACAACGAAATCGAAAAACGAAATCGATCAACGAAATCGAACAATCAAATCGAACAAAGAAAATCGAACAACGAAATCTCAACGAAATCGAACACGAATTCAAACAACGAAATGGAACAACGAAATGGAACAACGAAATCCAACTTCGAAATCGAACAACGAAATCGAAATCGAACAACAAACTGAAACCACGAAATCGAACCCAGAAATAGAACAACGAAATGGAGCAACGCAATCGAACAACGAAATCGAACCTCGAAATCATACAACAATATCGAACAACGAAAACGAACAACGAAATCGAACAACGGAATCGGACAACGAAATCGAACAACGAAATCGAACCACGAAAACGTACAACGAAATATAACAACGAACAACGAAATCGACCAACGAATTCGAACAACGAAATGGAACAACGAAATGGAACAACGAAATCGAACAACGAAATCGAACAAAGAAATTGAATAACGAATCGAACAACGAAATCGAACAACGAAATAGAACAACGAAATTGAACAACGAAATCCAACTTCGATATCGAACAACGAAATCGAACAACAAACTGAAACCACGAAATCGATCCACGAAATAGAACAACGAAATTGAACAACGAAATTGAATAACGAATCGACCAACGAAATCGAACAACGAAATAGAACAACGAAATTGAACAACGAAATCCAACTTCGATATCGAACAACGAAATCGAACAACAAACTGAAACCACGAAATCGATCCACGAAATAGAACAACGAAATGGAACAACGAAATTGAACAACGAAATCCAACTTCGATATCGAACAAAGAAATCGAACAACAAACTGAAACCACGAAATCGAGCCACGAAATAGAACAACGAATTCGAACCACGAAATCGAACAAAGAACAACGAAATCTAACAACGAACAACGAAATCTAACGACGAACAACGAATTCGAACAACGAATTCGAACCACCAAATCGAACAATCAAATCGACCAACGAAATCGAACAACGAATTCGAACAACGAATTCGAACCAAGAAATCGAACAACGAAATCGAACTTCGAAATCGAACAACGAAATCGAACAACGAAATCGAACAACGAAATCGAACAACGAAATCGAATAACGAAATCGAACAACGAAATCGAACAACGAAATCGAACAACGAAATCGAACAACGAAATCGAACAACGAAATGGAACAACGAAATGGAACAACGAAATCGAACAACGAAATCGAACAAAGAAATTGAATAACGAATCGAACAACGAAATCGAACAACGAAATAGAACAACGAAATTGAACAACGAAATCCAACTTCGATATCGAACAACGAAATCGAACAACAAACTGAAACCACGAAATCGATCCACGAAATAGAACAACGAAATGGAACAACGAAATTGAACAACGAAATCCAACTTCGATATCGAACAAAGAAATCGAACAACAAACTGAAACCACGAAATCGAGCCACAAAATAGAACAACGAAATGGAACAACGCAATCGAACAACGAAATCGAACCACGAAATCATACAACAATATAGAACAACGAAAATGAACAACAAAATCGAACAACGAAATCGAACAACGAAATCGAACAACGAAATCCAACTTCGAAATCCAACTTCGAAATCGAACAACGAAATCGAACAACGAAATCGAACCACGAAATCATACAACAATATAGAACAACGAAAACGAACAACGAAATCGAACAACGGAATCGAACAACGAAATAGAACAACGAAATCGAACAACGAAATTGAACAAAGAACAACGAAATCTAACAACGAACAACGAAATCGAACAAAGAACAACGAAATCTAACAACGAACAACGAAATCTAACAACGAACAACGAAATCTAACAACGAAATCGAACAACGAAATCGAACAATGAAATCGAACAACGAAATCGAACAACGAATTCGAACAACGAATTCGAACCACGAAATCGAACAACGAAATCGATCAACGAAATCGAACGAAATCGAAAAACGAAATCGATCAACGAAATCGAACAATCAAATCGAACAATGAAAATCGAACAACGAAATCGATCAACGAAATCGAACACGAATTCAAACAACGAAATCGAACAACGAAATCGAACAACGATATCGAACAACGAAATCGAACAACGAAATCGAACAACGAAATCGAACAACGAAATCGAACAACGAAAACGAACAACGAAATCGAACAACGAAATCGAACAACGAAATCGAACAACGAAATGGTACAACGAAATGGAACAACGAAATCGAACGACGAAATCGAACAACGAAATCGAATAACGAATCGAACAACGAAATCGAACAACGAAATCGAACAACGAAATCGAAAAACGAAATTGAACAACGAAATCATACAACAATATAGAACAACGAAAACGAACGAAAGCGAACAACGGAATCGAACAACGAAATCGAACAACGAAATCGAACAACGAAATCGAACAACGAAATCGAACAACGAAATGGTACAACGAAATGGAACAACGAAATCGAACGACGAAATCGAACAACGAAATCGAATAACGAATCGAACAACGAAATCGAACAACGAAATCGAACAACGAAATCGAAAAACGAAATCGAAAAACGAAATCGATCAACGAAATCGAACAATCAAATCGAACAAAGAAAATCGAACAACGAAATCTCAACGAAATCGAACACGAATTCAAACAACGAAATGGAACAACGAAATCCAACTTCGAAATCGAACAACGAAATCGAAATCGAACACCAAACTGAAACCACGAAATCGAACCCAGAAATAGAACAACGAAATGGAACAACGTAATCGAACAACGAAATCGAACCTCGAAATCATACAACAATATCGAACAACGAAAACGAACAACGAAATCGAACAACGGAATCGGACAACGAAATCGAACAACGAAATCGAACCACGAAAACGTACAACGAAATATAACAACGAACAACGAAATCGACCAACGAATTCGAACAACGAATTCGAACCACGAAATCAAACAACGAAATCGAACAACGAAATCAAACAACGAAATCGAACAACGAAATCGAACCACGAAATCATACAACAATATAGAACAACGAAAACGAACGAAATCGAACAACGGAATCGAACAACGAAATCGAACAACGAAATCGAACAACGAAATCGAACAACGAAATCGAAAAACGAAATCGATCAACGAAATCGAACAATCAAATCGAACAAAGAAAATCGAACAACGAAATCTCAACGAAATCGAACACGAATTCAAACAACGAAATCGAACAACGAAATGGAACAACGAAATGGAACAACGAAATCGAACAACGAAATCGAACAACGAAATCGAACAACGAAATGGAACAACGAAATCGAACAACGAAATCGAACAACGAAATCGAACAACGAAATCGAACAACCAAATCGAACAACGAATTCGAACAACGAATTCGAACCACGAAATCGAACAATGAAATCGAACAACGAAATCGAACAACGAAATCGAACAACGAAATCGAACAACGAAATGGAACAACGAAATGGAACAACGAAATCGAACGACGAAATCGAACAACGAAATCGAATAACGAATCGAACAACGAAATCGAACAACGAAATCGAACAACGAAATCGAAAAACGAAATTGAACAACGAAATAGAACAACGAAATCCAACTTCGAAATCGAACAACGAAATCGAAATCGAACGACAAACTGAAACCACGAAATCGAACCACGAAATAGAACAACGAAATGGAACAACGCAATCGAACAACGAAATCGATCCTCGAAATCATACAACAATATCGAACAACGAAAACGAACAACGAAATCGAACAACGGAATCGGACAACGAAATCGAACAACGAAATCGAACAACGAAATCGAACCACGAAAACGTACAACGAAATATAACAACGAACAACGAAATCGACCAACGAATTCGGACAACGAATTCGAACCACGAAATCAAACAACGAAATCGAACAACGAAATCGAACAACGAAATCGAACAACGAAATCGAACAACGAAATCGAACAACGAAATGGAACAATGAAATGGAACAACGAAATCGAACAACGAAATCGAACAAAAAAATTGAATAACGAATCGAACAACGAAATCGAACAACGAAATAGAACAACGAAATTGAACAACGAAATCCAACTTCGATATCGAACAACGAAATCGAACATCAAACTGAAACCACGAAATCGATCCACGAAATAGAACAACGAAATGGAACAACGAAATTGAACAACGAAATTGAATAACGAATCGAACAACGAAATCGAACAACGAAATAGAACAACGAAATTGAACAACGAAATCCAACTTCGATATCGAACAACGAAATCGAACAACAAACTGAAACCACGAAATCGAGCCACGAAATAGAACAACGAATTCGAACCACGAAATCGAACAAAGAACAACGAAATCTAACAACGAACAACGAAATCTAACGACGAACAACGAATTCGAACAACGAATTCGAACCACCAAATCGAACAATCAAATCGACCAACGAAATCGAACAACGAATTCGAACAACGAATTCGAACCAAGAAATCGAACAACGAAATCGAACTTCGAAATCGAACAACGAAATCGAACAACGAAATCGAACAACGAAATCGAACAACGAAATCGAATAACGAAATCGAACAACGAAATCGAACAACGAAATCGAACAACGAAATCGAACAACGAAATGGAACAACGAAATGGAACAACGAAATCGAACAACGAAATCGAACAAAGAAATTGAATAACGAATCGAACAACGAAATCGAACAACGAAATAGAACAACGAAATTGAACAACGAAATCCAACTTCGATATCGAACAACGAAATCGAACAACAAACTGAAACCACGAAATCGATCCTCGAAATAGAACAACGAAATGGAACAACGAAATTGAACAACGAAATCCAACTTCGATATCGAACAAAGAAATCGAACAACAAACTGAAACCACGAAATCGAGCCACGAAATAGAACAACGAAATGGAACAACGCAATCGAACAACGAAATCGAACCACGAAATCATACAACAATATAGAACAACGAAAATGAACAACGAAATCGAACAACGGAATCGGACAACGAAATCGAACAACTAAATCGAACAACGAAATCGAACCACGAAAACGAACAACGAAATCTAACAACGATCAACGAAATCGACCAACAAATTCGAACAACGAATTCGACAACGAAATCGAACAACGAAATCGAACAACGAAATCCAACTTCGAAATCCAACTTCGAAATCGAACAACGAAATCGAACAACGAAATCGAACCACGAAATCATACAACAATATAGAACAACGAAAACGAACAACGAAATCGAACAACGGAATCGAACAACGAAATAGAACAACGAAATCGAACGAAATTGAACAAAGAACAACGAAATCTAACAACGAACAACGAAATCGAACAAAGAACAACGAAATCTAACAACGAACAACGAAATCTAACAACGAACAACGAAATCTAACAACGAAATCGAACAACGAAATCGAACAATGAAATCGAACAACGAAATCGAACAACGAATTCGAACAACGAATTCGAACCACGAAATCGAACAACGAAATCGATCAACGAAATCGAACGAAATCGAAAAACGAAATCGATCAACGAAATCGAACAATCAAATCGAACAATGAAAATCGAACAACGAAATCGATCAACGAAATCGAACACGAATTCAAACAACGAAATCGAACAACGAAATCGAACAACGATATCGAACAACGAAATCGAACAACGAAATCGAACAACGAAATCGAACAACGAAATCGAACAACGAAAACGAACAACGAAATCGAACAACGAAATCGAACAACGAAATCGAACAACGAAATGGTACAACGAAATGGAACAACGAAATCGAACGACGAAATCGAACAACGAAATCGAATAACGACTCGAACAACGAAATCGAACAACGAAATCGAACAACGAAATCGAAAAACGAAATTGAACAACGAAATCATACAACAATATAGAACAACGAAAACGAACGAAATCTAACAACGAAATCGAACAACGAAATCGAACAACGAAATCAAACGAAATCGAAAAACGAAATCGATCAACGAAATCGAACAACGAAATCGAACAACAAAATCGAACAACGAAATCGTACTTCGAACAACGAAATCGAACAACGAAATCGAACAACGAAATCGAACAACGAAATCGAACAACGAAATCGAACAACGAAATCGAACAACGAAATCGAACAACGAAATCGAACAACAAAATCGAACAACGAAATCGAACAACGAAATCGAACAACGAAATCGAACAACGAAATCGAACAACGAAATCGAACAACGAAATCGAACAACTAAATCGAACTTCGAAATCGAACAACGAAATCGAACAACGAAATCGAACAACGAAATCGAACAACGAAATCGAACAACGAAATCGAACAACGAAATCGAACAACGAAATCGAACAACGAAATCGAACAACGAAATCGAACAACGAAATCGAACAACGAAATCGAACAACGAAATCGAACAACGAAATCGAACAACGAAATCGAACAACGAAATCGAACAACGATATCGAACAAAGAAATCGAATAACGAATCGAACAACGAAATCGAACAACGAAATAGAACAACGAAATCGAACAACGAATTCGAACCAATTCAAACAACGAATTCGAACAACGAAATCGAACAACGAAATCGAACAACGAAATCGAACAACGAGATCGAACAACGAAATCGAACAACGAAATCGAACAAAGAAATCGAATAACGAATCGAACAACGAAATCGAACAACGAAATCGAACAACGAAATCGAACAACGAAATCGAACAACGAAATCGAACAACGAAATCGAACAACGAAATCGAACAACGATATCGAACAATGAAATCGAATAACGAATCGAACAACGAAATCGAACAACGAAATAGAACAACGAAATCGAACAACGAATTCGAACCAATTCAAACAACGAATTCGAACAACGAAATCGAACAACGAAATCGAACAACGAAATAGAACAACGAAATCGAACAACGAATTCGAACCAATTCAAACAACGAATTCGAACAACGAAATCGAACAACGAAATCGAACAACGAAATCGAACAACGAGATCGAACAACGAAATCGAACAACGAAATCGAACAAAGAAATCGAATAACGAATCGAACAACGAAATCGAACAACGAAATAGAACAACGAAATTGAACAACGAAATCCAACTTCGATATCGAACAACAAACTGAAACAACGAAATCGAGCCACGAAATAGAACAACGAAATGGAACAACGAAATTGAACAACGAAATCCAACTTCGATATCGAACAACGAAATCGAACAACAAACTGAAACCACGAAATCGAGCCACGAAATAGAACAACGAAATGGAACAACGCAATCGAACAACGAAATCGAACCACGAAATCATACAACAATATAGAACAACGAAAACGAACAACGAAATCGAATAACGGAATCGGACAACGAAATCGAACAACGAAATCGAACAACGAAATCGAACCACGAAATCGAACACGAATTCAAACAACGAAATCGAACAACGAAATCGAACAACGATATCGAACAACGAAATCGAACAACGAAATCGAACAACGAAATCGAACAACGAAATCGAACAACGAAAACGAACAACGAAATCGAACAACGAAATCGAACAACGAAATCGAACAACGAAATGGTACAACGAAATGGAACAACGAAATCGAACGACGAAATCGAACAACGAAATCGAATAACGAATCGAACAACGAAATCGAACAACGAAATCGAAGAACGAAATCGAAAAACGAAATTGAACAACGAAATAGAACAACGAAATCCAACTTCGAAATCGAACAACGAAATCGAAATCGAACAACAAACTGAAACCACGAAATCGAACCACGAAATAGAACAACGAAATGGAACAACGCAATCGAACAACGAAATCGAACCTCGAAATCATACAACAATATCGAACAACGAAAACGAACAACGAAATCGAATAACGGAATCGGACAACGAAATCGAACAACGAAATCGAACAACGAAATCGAACCACGAAAACGTACAACGAAATATAACAACGAACAACGAAATCGACCAACGAATTCGAACAACGAATTCGAACCACGAAATCAAACAACGAAATCGAACAACGAAATCAAACAACGAAATCTAACAACGAAATCGAACCACGAAATCATACAACAATATAGAACAACGAAAACGAACGAAATCGAACAACGGAATCGAACAACGAAATCGAACAACGAAATCGAACAACGAAATCGAACAACGAAATCGAACAACGAAATCGAACAACGAAATCGAACAAAGAAATCGAACAACGAAATCGAACAACCAAATCGAACAACGAAATCGAACAACGAAATCGAACAACGAATTCGAACAACGAATTCGAACCACGAAATCGAACAAAGAACAACGAAATCTAACAACCGAAATGGAACAACGCAATCGAACAACGAAATCGAACCACGAAATCATACAACAATATCGAACAACGAAAACGAACAACGAAATCGAACAACGGAATCGGACAACGAAATCAAACAACGAAATCGAACAACGAAATCGAACAACGAAATCGAACAACGAAATCGAATAACGAATCGAACAACGAAATCGAACAACGAAATCGAACAACGAAATCGAACAACGAATTAGAACAACGAAATAAAACAACGAAATCCAACTTCGAAATCGAACAGCGAAATCGAATTCGAACAACAAACTGAAACCACGAAATCGAACCACGAAATAGAACAACGAAATGGAACAACGCAATCGAACAACGAAATCGAACCACGAAATCATACAACAATATCGAACAACGAAAACGAATAACGAAATCGAACAACGGAATCGGACAACGAAATCGAACAACGAAATCGAACAACGAAATCGAACAACGAAATCGAACAACGAAATCGAACTTCAAAATCGAACAATGAAATCGAACAACGAAATCGAACAACGAAATCGAACAACGAAATCGAACAACGAAATCGAACAACGAAATCGAACAACGAAATCGAACAACGAAATCGTACTTCGAACAACGAAATCGAACAACGAAATCGAACAACGAAATCGAACAACGAAATCGAACAACGAAATCGAACAACGAAATCGAACAACAAAATCGAACAACGAAATCGAACAACGAAATCGAACAACGAAATCGAACAACGAAATCGAACAACGAAATCGAACAACGAAATCGAACAACGAAATCGAACAACGAAATCGAACAACGAAATCGAACAACGAAATCGAACAACGAAATCGAACAACGAAATCGAACAACGAAATCGAACAACGAAATCGAACAACGAAATCGAACAACGAAATCGAACAACGAAATCGAACAACGAAATCGAACAACGATATCGAACAAAGAAATCGAATAACGAATCGAACAACGAAATCGAACAACGAAATAGAACAACGAAATCGAACAACGAATTCGAACCAATTCAAACAACGAATTCGAACAACGAAATCGAACAACGAAATCGAACAACGAAATCGAACAACGAGATCGAACAACGAAATCGAACAACGAAATCGAACAAAGAAATCGAATAACGAATCGAACAACGAAATCGAACAACGAAATAGAACAACGAAATTGAACAACGAAATCCAACTTCGATATCGAACAACAAACTGAAACCACGAAATCGAGCCACGAAATAGAACAACGAAATTGAACAACGAAATCCAACTTCGATATCGAACAACGAAATCGAACAACAAACTGAAACCACGAAATCGAGCCACGAAATAGAACAACGAAATGGAACAACGCAATCGAACAACGAAATCGAACCACGAAATCATACAACAATATAGAACAACGAAAACGAACAACGAAATCGAATAACGGAATCGGACAACGAAATCGAACAACGAAATCGAACAACGAAATCGAACCACGAAATCGAACACGAATTCAAACAACGAAATCGAACAACGAAATCGAACAACGATATCGAACAACGAAATCGAACAACGAAATCGAACAACGAAATCGAACAACGAAATCGAACAACGAAAACGAACAACGAAATCGAACAACGAAATCGAACAACGAAATCGAACAACGAAATGGTACAACGAAATGGAACAACGAAATCGAACGACGAAATCGAACAACGAAATCGGATAACGAATCGAACAACGAAATCGAACAACGAAATCGAACAACGAAATCGAAAAACGAAATTGAACAACGAAATAGAACAACGAAATCCAACTTCGAAATCGAACAACGAAATCGAAATCGAACAACAAACTGAAACCACGAAATCGAACCACGAAATAGAACAACGAAATGGAACAACGCAATCGAACAACGAAATCGAACCTCGAAATCATACAACAATATCGAACAACGAAAACGAACAACGAAATCGAATAACGGAATCGGACAACGAAATCGAACAACGAAATCGAACAACGAAATCGAACCACGAAAACGTACAACGAAATATAACAACGAACAACGAAATCGACCAACGAATTCGAACAACGAATTCGAACCACGAAATCAAACAACGAAATCGAACAACGAAATCAAACAACGAAATCTAACAACGAAATCGAACCACGAAATCATACAACAATATAGAACAACGAAAACGAACGAAATCGAACAACGGAATCGAACAACGAAATCGAACAACGAAATCGAACAACGAAATCGAACAACGAAATCGAACAACGAAATCGAAAAACGAAATCGAACAACGAAATCGAACAACGAAATCGAACAACGAAATCGAACAACGAAATCGAACAACGAAATCGAACAACCAAATCGAACAACGAAATCGAACAACGAAATCGAACAACGAATTCGAACAACGAATTCGAACCACGAAATCGAACAAAGAACAACGAAATCTAACAACCGAAATGGAACAACGCAATCGAACAACGAAATCGAACCACGAAATCATACAACAATATCGAACAACGAAAACGAACAACGAAATCGAACAACGGAATCGGACAACGAAATCGAACAACGAAATCGAACAACGAAATCGAACAACGAAATCGAACAACGAAATCGAATAACGAATCGAACAACGAAATCGAACAACGAAATCGAACAACGAAATCGAACAACGAATTAGAACAACGAAATAAAACAACGAAATCCAACTTCGAAATCGAACAGCGAAATCGAAATCGAACAACAAACTGAAACCACGAAATCGAACCACGAAATAGAACAACGAAATGGAACAACGCAATCGAACAACGAAATCGAACCACGAAATCATACAACAATATCGAACAACGAAAACGAATAACGAAATCGAACAACGGAATCGGACAACGAAATCGAACAACGAAATCGAACAACGAAATCGAACAACGAAATCGAACAACGAAATCGAACTTCAAAATCGAACAACGAAATCGAACAACGAAATCGAACAACGAAATCGAACAACGAAATAGAACAACGAAATTGAACAACGAAATCCAACTTCGATATCGAACAACAAACTGAAACCACGAAATCGAGCCACGAAATAGAACAACGAAATTGAACAACGAAATCCAACTTCGATATCGAACAACGAAATCGAACAACAAACTGAAACCACGAAATCGAGCCACGAAATAGAACAACGAAATGGAACAACGCAATCGAACAACGAAATCGAACCACGAAATCATACAACAATATAGAACAACGAAAACGAACAACGAAATCGAATAACGGAATCGGACAACGAAATCGAACAACGAAATCGAACAACGAAATCGAACCACGAAATCGAACACGAATTCAAACAACGAAATCGAACAACGAAATCGAACAACGATATCGAACAACGAAATCGAACAACGAAATCGAACAACGAAATCGAACAACGAAATCGAACAACGAAAACGAACAACGAAATCGAACAACGAAATCGAACAACGAAATCGAACAACGAAATGGTACAACGAAATGGAACAACGAAATCGAACGACGAAATCGAACAACGAAATCGGATAACGAATCGAACAACGAAATCGAACAACGAAATCGAACAACGAAATCGAAAAACGAAATTGAACAACGAAATAGAACAACGAAATCCAACTTCGAAATCGAACAACGAAATCGAAATCGAACAACAAACTGAAACCACGAAATCGAACCACGAAATAGAACAACGAAATGGAACAACGCAATCGAACAACGAAATCGAACCTCGAAATCATACAACAATATCGAACAACGAAAACGAACAACGAAATCGAATAACGGAATCGGACAACGAAATCGAACAACGAAATCGAACAACGAAATCGAACCACGAAAACGTACAACGAAATATAACAACGAACAACGAAATCGACCAACGAATTCGAACAACGAATTCGAACCACGAAATCAAACAACGAAATCGAACAACGAAATCAAACAACGAAATCTAACAACGAAATCGAACCACGAAATCATACAACAATATAGAACAACGAAAACGAACGAAATCGAACAACGGAATCGAACAACGAAATCGAACAACGAAATCGAACAACGAAATCGAACAACGAAATCGAACAACGAAATCGAAAAACGAAATCGAACAACGAAATCGAACAACGAAATCGAACAACGAAATCGAACAACGAAATCGAACAACGAAATCGAACAACCAAATCGAACAACGAAATCGAACAACGAAATCGAACAACGAATTCGAACAACGAATTCGAACCACGAAATCGAACAAAGAACAACGAAATCTAACAACCGAAATGGAACAACGCAATCGAACAACGAAATCGAACCACGAAATCATACAACAATATCGAACAACGAAAACGAATAACGAAATCGAACAACGGAATCGGACAACGAAATCGAACAACGAAATCGAACAACGAAATCGAACAACGAAATCGAACAACGAAATCGAACTTCAAAATCGAACAACGAAATCGAACAACGAAATCGAACAACGAAATCGAACAACGAAATCGAACAACGAAATCGAACAACGAAATCGAACAACGAAATCGAACAACGAAATCGAACAACGAAATCGAACAACGAAATCGTACTTCGAACAACGAAATCGAACAACGAAATCGAACAACGAAATCGAACAACGAAATCGAACAACGAAATCGAACAACGAAATCGAACAACAAAATCGAACAACGAAATCGAACAACGAAATCGAACAACGAAATCGAACAACGAAATCGAACAACGAAATCGAACAACGAAATCGAACAACGAAATCGAACAACGAAATCGAACAACGAAATCGAACAACGAAATCGAACAACGAAATCGAACAACGAAATCGAACAACGAAATCGAACAACGATATCGAACAAAGAAATCGAATAACGAATCGAACAACGAAATCGAACAACGAAATAGAACAACGAAATCGAACAACGAATTCGAACCAATTCAAACAACGAATTCGAACAACGAAATCGAACAACGAAATCGAACAACGAAATCGAACAACGAGATCGAACAACGAAATCGAACAACGAAATCGAACAAAGAAATCGAATAACGAATCGAACAACGAAATCGAACAACGAAATAGAACAACGAAATTGAACAACGAAATCCAACTTCGATATCGAACAACAAACTGAAACCACGAAATCGAGCCACGAAATAGAACAACGAAATGGAACAACGAAATTGAACAACGAAATCCAACTTCGATATCGAACAACGAAATCGAACAACAAACTGAAACCACGAAATCGAGCCACGAAATAGAACAACGAAATGGAACAACGCAATCGAACAACGAAATCGAACCACGAAATCATACAACAATATAGAACAACGAAAATGAACAACGATATCGAACAACGGAATCGGACAACGAAATCGAACAACTAAATCGAACAACGAAATCGAACCACGAAAACGAACAACGAAATCTAACAACGATCAACGAAATCGACCAACAAATTCGAACAACGAATTCGAACAACGAAATCGAACAACGCAATCGAACAACGAAATCGAACAACGAAATCCAACTTCGAAATCCAACTTCGAAATCGAACAACGAAATCGAACAACGAAATCGAACCACGAAATCATACAACAATATAGAACAACGAAAACGAACAACGAAATCGAACAACGAAATCGAACAACGAATTCGAACAACGAATTCGAACCACGAAATCGAACAAAGAACAACGAAATCTAACAACGAACAACGAAATCTAACGACGAACAACGAATTCGAACAACGAATTCGAACCACCAAATCGAACAATCAAATCGACCAACGAAATCGAACAACGAATTCGAACAACGAATTCGAACCAAGAAATCGAACAACGAAATCGAACAACGAAATCGAACCACGAAAACGAACAACGAAATCTAACAACGATCAACGAAATCGACCAACAAATTCGAACAACGAATTCGACAACGAAATCGAACAAAGAAATCGAACAACAAAATCGAACAACGAAATCCAACTTCGAAATCCAACTTCGAAATCGAACAACGAAATCGAACAACGAAATCGAACCACGAAATCATACAACAATATAGAACAACGAAAACGAACAACGAAATCGAACAACGGAATCGAACAACGAAATCGAACAACGAAATCGAACAACGAAATCGAACAACGAAATCGAACAACGAAATCGATCAACGAAATCGAACGAAATCGAAAAACGAAATAGATCAACGAAATCGAACAACGAAATCGAACAAAGAACAACGAAATCTAACAACGAACGAGAAATCTAACAACGAACAACGAAATCTAACAACGAAATCGAACAACGAAATCGAACAATGAAATCGAACAACGAAATCGAACAACGAATTCGAACAACTAATTCGAACCACGAAATCGAACAACGAAATCGATCAACGAAATCGAACGAAATCGAAAAACGAAATCGATCAACGAAATCGAACAATCAAATCGAACAATGAAAATCGAACAACGAAATCGATCAACGAAATCGAACACGAATTCAAACAACGAAATCGAACAACGAAATCGAACAACGATATCGAACAACGAAATCGAACAACGAAATCGAACAACGAAATCGAACAACGAAATCGAACAACGAAAACGAACAACGAAATCGAACAACGAAATCGAACAACGAAATCGAACAACGAAATGGTACAACGAAATGGAACAACGAAATCGAACGACGAAATCGAACAACGAAATCGAAAAACGAAATTGAACAACGAAATAGAACAACGAAATCCAACTTCGAAATCGAACAACGAAATCGAAATCGAACAACAAACTGAAACCACGAAATCGAACCACGAAATAGAACAACGAAATGGAACAACGCAATCGAACAACGAAATCGAACCTCGAAATCATACAACAATATCGAACAACGAAAACGAACAACGAAATCGAATAACGGAATCGAACAACGAAATCGAACAACGAAATCGAACAACGAAATCGAACCACGAAAACGTACAACGAAATATAACAACGAACAACGAAATCGACCAACGAATTCGAACAACGAATTCGAACCACGAAATCAAACAACGAAATCGAACAACGAAATCAAACAACGAAATTTAACAACGAAATCGAACCACGAAATCATACAACAATATAGAACAACGAAACGAACGAAATCGAACAACGGAATCGAACAACGAAATCGAACAACGAAATCGAACAACGAAATCGAACAACGAAATCGAAAAACGAAATCGAACAACGAAATCGAACAACGAAATCGAACAACGAAATCGAACAACGAAATCGAACAACGAAATCGAACAACCAAATCGAACAACGAAATCGAACAATGAAATCGAACAACGAATTCGAACAACGAATTCGAAAAAAGAAATCGAACAAAGAACAACGAAATCTAACAACCGAAATGGAACAACGCAATCGAACAACGAAATCGAACCACGAAATCATACAACAATATCGAACAACGAAAACGAACAACGAAATCGAACAACGGAATCGGACAACGAAATCGAACAACGAAATCGAACAACGAAATCGAACAACGAAATCGAACAACGAAATCGAATAACGAATCGAACAACGAAATCGAACAACGAAATCGAACAACGAAATCGAAAAACGAATTAGAACAACGAAATAGAACAACGAAATCCAACTTCGAAATCGAACAGCGAAATCGAAATCGAACAACAAACTGAAACCACGAAATCGAACCACGAAATAGAACAACGAAATGGAACAACGCAATCGAACAACGAAATCGAACCACGAAATCATACAACAATATCGAACAACGAAAACGAACAACGAAATCGATCAACGAAATCGAACAATCAAATCGAACAATGAAAATCGAACAACGAAATCGATCAACGAAATCGAACACGAATTCAAACAACGAAATCGAACAACGAAATCGAACAACGATATCGAACAACGAAATCGAACAACGAAATCGAACAACGAAATCGAACAACGAAATCGAACAACGAAATCGAACAACGAAATCGAACAACGAAATCGAACAACCAAATCGAACAACGAATTCGAACAACGAAATCGAACAACGAAATCGAAAAACGAAATCGATCAACGAAATCGAACAACCAAATCGAACAACGAATTCGAACAACGAATTCGAACCACGAAATCGAACAATGAACTCGAACAACGAAATCGAACAACGAAATCGAACAACGAAATCGAACAACGAAATGGAACAACGAAATGGAACAACGAAATCGAACGACGAAATCGAAAAACGAAATCGATCAACGAAATCGAACAATCAAATCGAACAAAGAAAATCGAACAACGAAATCTCAACGAAATCGAACACGAATTCAAACAACGAAATCGAACAACGAAATGGAAGAACGAAATGGAACAACGAAATCGAACAACGAAATCGAACAACGAAATCGAACAAGGAAATCGAACAACGAAATCGAACAACGAAATCGAACAACGAAATCGAACAACGAAATCGAACAACGAAATCGAACAACGAAATCGAACCAAATCGAACAACGAATTCGAACAACGAATTCGAACCACGAAATCGAACAATGAACTCGAACAACGAAATCGAACAACGAAATCGAACAACGAAATCGAACAATGAAATGGAACAACGAAATGGAACAACGAAATCGAACGACGAAATCGAACAACGAAATCGAATAACGAAATCGAACAACGAAATCGCACAACGAAATCGAACAACGAAATCGAAAAACGAAATCGATCAACGAAATCGAACAATCAAATCGAACAAAGAAAATCGAACAACGAAATCTCAACGAAATCGAACACGAATTCAAACAACGAAATCGAACAACGAAATGGAACAACGAAATGGAACAACGAAATCGAACAACGAAATCGAACAACGAAATCGAACAAGGAAATCGAACAACGAAATCGAACAACGAAATCGAACAACGAAATCGAACAACGAAATCGAACAACGAAATCGAACAACGAAATCGAACAACCAAATCGAACAACGAAATCGAAAAACGAAATCGATCAACGAAATCGAACAACGAAATCGCACAACGAAATCGAACAACGAAATCGAAAAACGAAATCGATCAACGAAATCGAACAATCAAATCGAACAAAGAAAATCGAACAACGAAATCTCAACGAAATCGAACACGAATTCAAACAACGAAATCGAACAACGAAATGGAACAACGAAATGGAACAACGAAATCGAACAACGAAATCGAACAACGAAATCGAACAAGGAAATCGAACAACGAAATCGAACAACGAAATCGAAAAACGAAATCGATCAACGAAATCGAACAATCAAATCGAACAAAGAAAATCGAACAACGAAATCTCAACGAAATCGAACACGAATTCAAACAACGAAATCGAACAACGAAATGGAACAACGAAATGGAACAACGAAATCGAACAACGAAATCGAACAACGAAATCGAACAAGGAAATCGAACAACAGTAATGGAGCTATGAGAGTTCTAGCGCATTATCAGCAAAATCTTCATGTAAATCTCCATAAGAAAATCTAAGGTCCATTCTGGCAATTTTTGGCTCTAAAAAGTTTAGAGTGTAAAATTTATACAATCTGCGCATGCGCTACGTCATTGGAAAGCTAATGCCATAAGGAGTACGAGAAAAATAATGAAAAAAATCCCCACCACCCCATTCTACCCCCTCCCACCCCGTGTTTATGTGAAAATTAATAAAATGGATCATCGTTGAATATGTACACGTCGATTAAGGGAAAAATAATGAAAAAAATTCCAACTAACCCCTTCAACCCCCTCCCACCCCGTGTATATCGGAAAAATTAATAAAATGGATCATCGTTGAACATGTACACGTCGATTAAGGGAAAAATAATGAAAAAAATTCCAACTACCCCCTTTAAACCCTCACCACCCGGTTGTACAGAAAAATTATTAATATGTATCACGTGACACCCCCGTTGCTCAACATGAAAGATAGGAGATCCGTAATTTTTACTTTCTCACTATATTTTAATACAACGCCACCAACGTAGCACTTTCTCGTCAAATTTCTTTCTCGCTATAATATATAAATTTCTATCATTTAATAATTGACTAACACAATACTTGCTCGTCAAATTTCTTTCCCGCTATAATATTTAAATTTCTGTCATTTAATAATTTACCAACATTCTACTTCCTTTTCAAATTTCTTTCCCGCTATAATATTTAAATTTCTGTCATTTAATAATTTACCAACATTCTACTTCCTTTTCAAATTTCTTTCCCGCTATAATATTTAAATTTCTGTCATTTAATAATTTACCAACATTCTACTTCCTTTTCAAATTTCTTTCCCGCTATAATATTTAAATTTCTGTCATTTAATAATTTACCAACATTCTACTTCCTTTTCAAATTTCTTTCCCGCTATAATATTTAAATTTCTGTCATTTAATAATTTACCAACATTCTACTTCCTTTTCAAATTTCTTTCCCGCTATAATATTTAAATTTCTGTCATTTAATAATTTACCAACATTCTACTTCCTTTTCAAATTTCTTTCCCGCTATAATATTTAAATTTCTGTCATTTAATAATTTACCAACATTCTACTTCCTTTTCAAATTTCTTTCCCGCTATAATATTTAAATTTCTGTCATTTAATAATTTACCAACATTCTACTTCCTTTTCAAATTTCTTTCCCGCTATAATATTTAAATTTCTGTCATTTAATAATTTACCAACATTCTACTTCCTTTTCAAATTTCTTTCCCGCTATAATATTTAAATTTCTGTCATTTAATAATTTACCAACATTCTACTTCCTTTTCAAATTTCTTTCCCGCTATAATATTTAAATTTCTATCATTTAATAATTTACCAACATTCTACTTCCTTTTCAAATTTCTTTCCCGCTATAATATTTAAATTTCTGTCATTTAATAATTTACCAACATTCTACTTCCTTTTCAAATTTCTTTCCCGCTATAAAATTTAAATTTCTGACATTTAATAATTTACGAACATTCTACTTCCTTTTCAAATTTCTTTCCCGCTATAATATTTAAATTTCTGACATTTAATAATTTACGAACATTCTACTTCCTTTTCAAATTTCTTTCCCGCTATAATATTTAAATTTCTTTCTCGCTGTAATATTTTAATACAACGTTACCAACATATTACTTTCTCGTCAAATTTCTTTCTCGCTATAATATTTGAATTTCTGACTTTTATTAATTCACCAACATAGCACTTTTTTTCGAAATATTAAGGAGTGTTGCCATCAGAATTCATCAAATACACATGATACTTTCTCGCCAATAATTTAACAACATGATTTTAATAAATAGTGTTACCAATATGAAACTTTCCCTCCAATTTATGCCAATAATAAACAGTATAATATTTTAATAAAATGTTACCAACATAGTACTTTCTCATCAAATTTCTTACTCGCAATAATATTTAAATTTCTATCATTTAATAATTTACCAACATTCTACTTCCTTTTCAAATTTCTTTCCCGCTATAATATTTAAATTTCTGTCATTTAATAATTTACCAACATTCTACTTCCTTTTCAAATTTCTTTCCCGCTATAATATTTAAATTTCTGTCATTTAATAATTTACCAACATTCTACTTCCTTTTCAAATTTCTTTCCCGCTATAATATTTAAATTTCTATCATTTAATAATTTACCAACATTCTACTTCCTTTTCAAATTTCTTTCCCGCTATAATATTTAAATTTCTGTCATTTAATAATTTACCAACATTCTACTTCCTTTTCAAATTTCTTTCCCGCTATAAAATTTAAATTTCTGACATTTAATAATTTACGAACATTCTACTTCCTTTTCAAATTTCTTTCCCGCTATAATATTTAAATTTCTGACATTTAATAATTTACGAACATTCTACTTCCTTTTCAAATTTCTTTCCCGCTATAATATTTAAATTTCTTTCTCGCTGTAATATTTTAATACAACGTTACCAACATATTACTTTCTCGTCAAATTTCTTTCTCGCTATAATATTTGAATTTCTGACTTTTATTAATTCACCAACATAGCACTTTTTTTCGAAATATTAAGGAGTGTTGCCATCATAATTCATCTAATAGCGTTATCAACATGATACTTTCTCGCCAATAATTTAACAACATGATTTTAATAAACAGTGTTACCAATATGATACTTTCCCTCCAACTTATGCCAACACAATACTTGCTCGTCAAATTTCTTCTCCACTTTAACATTTTAATATAACGTTACCAACATAGTACTTTCTCATCAAATTTCTTCCCCGCTTTAACACTTTAATACAATGTTTACCAACATAGTACTTTCTCATCAAATTTCTTACTAGCTATAATATTTAAATTTCTATCATTTAATAATTTACGAACATTATACTTCCTTTTCAAATTTCTTTCCCGCTACCAGCATAACACATATTAACTTTAATTTTCAATACACGTATGTGTTGCCAACATGATACTTTCCAATTTATCCACTACTTACTTTCTCATAGTGTACAATACTTTAAGTAACATTTTTTAAACGGTTCAACTGAATGGTTTAAAAACACCGAAATGAGTAGAGAAAGTGTTGGTCTATATAATATTTAACATCAAAATTGCAATTGTCATACCAAGATTAATATCTTCAACCTTGCACTAAAACATGAATAATTGATAATTTTAATTCATCAATACAGTGTTGCCGCGTAATAATTCGTAGGAAATAGTGAATTTAGAATTTTAATACATTGTATTTGATTGGTAAATGAATAATAATTTTGTGTGTAGGTTGTAGAACGTATTATTTTAACGAATCTTTTGAACAATAACGATTTTAAATACTTAGTTTTTTCTAAAAACGCCAGTAGGTATTTTTAGTTGGAACACAAACAAGGAAGGGCTTTCGAGGTATTGTATTTAATGTTTAAACTGGAAAATACTCCCCCTGTTAAGTCCATTACCATATTCATAATCACATGATTAATTTATGTTTATTGTGAAGGAAAGAAAGATCAATCCGATTAGTATAAAACATTTATTTATAATATATACAGCTTAAAATATTCATAAAATAAACGAAATAAAAAATTTATATTTCAAATCTGAAGATGTTAATCGTCAACATCCATACCTATCACATTGTCTGTAATTGAATAGTGTCCCCAGGGTAGTGTTTCATCAGTTCCCGGTATTAAATATCGTTTATCATCCTCGGAACTGAGCGCAATTTTGTCTTGAATTATGGAATAAACTTGGTGTTTGGTGGATCGTATCAGATTCTGCGTAACGGTCTTCTGTTTCCGATCATTTAAGCAATCAATATAGTCTTCAAAATGTATTTCAGTTTTCACAACAGATGACTTAACTCCCTTTGCCTTCTTTGTCACCCCGAAATTGTTCAATATTCCATGAATTTCATCGTCATCGTATTCATCATCCTGCAACTTTCTCCTTGCCGCTTCAAGGTCCTCCTCCGTTCGCAGTATACGAGTAGCATATAATTTTGATCGCAGTCCAACATAATCAATCATCGGCACGCCGTTATTCTCATCCTTCATCATACCGAGCACCTTCTTGTTAACTTGAGGAATACCATAATCATTATCAGCAGGATAGTCAGACGTATCGAAATACTGATGACAGTCCCGCTGCATAACTTTATATGGATTTTGATGTAGTTCATATATTAGCGAATCAGTATCGGTATATAGACCGCAAGATTCAGGAAAAGCGATAGCCATGTATCCATAATGGAAGTCGTAAATCGTGGTTTTCGCCAAGTCAAGAATAGCTTGTCCAACGTAGATGGGTTTATTTAACCATATTTCCAGCTTTCGCAACTCCACAGCAACGAGATTTTCATTGAAAATTGTGCAATTTTTGAATTCTGGTTTCGCTATATACGCCTCTGCGCCGTAGCGTCCAGCCCATTCAGTTAAAAGATGGATATTGACTCTTTTCCTGATGTTTTCCATCGTTTTTCCTGAAAAAATAGGTATATTAGTACTTCATTATACTTTTTAAACATAAAACTTACCAAATACTGCGTTATTCATCAACTTGAAAAGATTCTTTTCAAATTCATTCTTCGCCTTCTTCCTAAGTTCGGTGTTTAGATCGATGTAACTTTTAAGCCAAGGACTCTGCTTAAATTTAAGAATGCGATGGATTTTGGTTAACACCAACCCATATGCTAGCGCTTGCTTGAGGGCTCTGTAGTGGATAACATATTTTTCTTTAGAGTGTAATGTGGCCATCAATTTTGTGAGTTCTTTAGCATTTTGTGGAGGCTTACCAGTCTTCGGATTGATATGTTCCGGACAGAACGGAATGTCTTTGTGGGGGTCATGGAGATGGCGAGGATATTTCAAATCGACTTCGAGGATATATCCTTCATCAGCGTCATCTGCCACCGTCGTAACATCGATGTTTGTATCGCACCACTCAAAGCCCCCATATGGTAAGTACTGTGACATCGCCCAGCCATATTGATTATTAATGTCAAAGTACATAAGGAAAGTCTTTGGTTTTGAGGGGTCATAGGTATTAATATATCTATTGTTTGCTTTAGCTCGTCTTTTTGAGCAAACTTGACTAAGTCCTCCTCTGATGCCTCGTTCAACGAAGAGGAACATGTCGGGATCGGTTAAAAGCTCCAACTCCTGCTTAGTAAATTTCAGCATAGCATCCCATGTGAAACCAGGTAATGTAAAGTAGTGAGCGGGGTCGAGGTCATACGTTTTAAGGCAGCTGGCACGGAATTGTTCAAATACATCAGCCAGCAGCATAATATCAGTCTTCATATACAAATCCACATATTCACCTAGATTCTGACAGCTGAATGTGCTCCATACTTGTTGAGCACGTTGATAGAGACGGCGAGGACAGGGCTTATCTTCCAGCTTATTGTAAAATGCGGTTATAGGAGGTAGGCAGGCTTCATTAAAACGTTCAAACGAATCAAAGTAATCATAGGGCATCACACCCTTCTTCGTTAATAATTTAAATTGTTCTTTGGGTAGCTCGGAAAATTGAGATTTTAAATTAGGATATTTTTCCATGTATGATGCCAATTTATCTAATGACGAGCTCAGAAAACGGAAGCTATCAATGAAGCGGAACTGAATAGCCGTCTCATTCACATGCTTCGTAAATGATATGTATTTTTCCTTTGTAATGGGCAACAAATCAATTTTTCCCTTCATCCGCGTAGCAATGTCTGTGATTATAAAGTGAGCGTCATAGCCACTCAAATTGTGGAAAACAACAGGGACCACGTGACTGTCCTTATAATTGATATTGCAGGATTCGTGAGCAGCTCCTCTGTAATTATTTTCGGGAATCAAGTGATTGTGGTCCCTGACTTTTTTCTCATCTGATTTAAACGATTCAGTACATATATGACAGTGTGTAGCTTTTTGAAATACAACTTCCTCCTTGCCCGTCATGTGAATATCATAAGGACACCAGAAAACAGTTGTCAGGTCTTCAGCCAGCTGGGCCATCTCATCAGCAAACCACTGCATACAATCCCCCCCTCTATATGAACGATAAAACGAAAGAGTATCATCGTAGGAACATTTCATAAAGTAACCAACTGCAGCAGGAACGTGATGTTGGGATTTCTTAAGATCACCAGTTGGACTTAACACACTCTCAAGATCGGCGTATACAACGAATGGAGCCTTCTCTTTATTTTTGAAGTTTTTAAATTTTAGGATGTTCTTTCCCTCTTCGGGCATTCTTATAGCCGTTTCATTAATTTTCAGGCAATCCTCAGTATGTTTATTAAGTTTATCTTGAGAATGAAAGTAATGAAGACAACGATCACAAAAGAATTTCCTTCCTTTATGCTTGCAAAGCTGGGTAGATAGAAGCCTCGACATACTCTTAATCCATACAAAATGGTAATTCGATGAAACATCACCCTCTTCACCCTCTTCATAATATTTGTCCTGGATCATTAATAAATTAACATGTCTTTCTACTTTATTTTTAGTCAGATACGATGGTAGAGTAGCAAAGCGGGATTTTTGTTTTTGAAGAATGTAAACGTTGATGGATACATCATTCTGTTTTTCAAAATTTGGGATCTGCTTCATCGTCATCGGAAATTGGATACCTCTAAGTTTTAAAACCGAGGAATAGTGAGGATACTTTGCAACTCTTTGCGAATCTTTTTCGACGGGATGTAACGCTGATGTAACAGCCCATGCAAAGCAGGCCTGGTCACCATTCTTAACATTAACGCAGGCCTTTTTCTTAGCGATTTGTTGTGGAAGTTCGAGATATGACGAACCAAGTTGAGGAGTATATTTGTTGATGTTGACTCCAAGATTCACCACTCTTTTTAAACTCCAGCCTGAGTCCCTTTCCTTGAATTCTTCAAGTTCTGTTGTTATCGGAGCAACAACTTTATCGTCGAACCAAGCGTCAAGGTCGGTGTAGCGGTAAATGGCAGAGTTCGAGGTGGTGAAGTACTTGTACTCGGTAAGTATTCTATCGCCCTTTGCTATCTCAAACTCTCCGCAAAAAACAGAGTTAACCTTGACAGCAGCATCCGTCTTTAAAGCGTTATGGATCCGCCTTTTGAAGAGAGCCTTAGCATCGTTTAGAAAATTAGCAGGATCCTTGTGCTTGAGATTAGAGATAATTCCGGTTCGAATACGTGACTTAAAAGCTGACTCGGAGTCATCCCAATGCACGCGTTCTCTTGCCCCTTCAGGTCGTGATTTTAGCCCAGCCCCCTTCTTTTGCGCAGCTTTGAATTGTGCCCTTAAACTCTTAATATTCCTGAGACAAGCCTCTAAGTGTTGCTTTTCACCAATCGACTTCGCACTTCTCATAGCGTTCCTAATTCGTTTCATTGCCTTTGTACACTCCACCAACCCTTCACGAATCTTCACATCATCATTCGGACTCAGCAAACCAAACAAGGCAGCGATGTACTTTACCAAATCCATGAAGAGAGCCATACTGAAATGAAATGGAATCAATAAAATAAACAATAAACATAACCTCAAACTTACATGTAAACTGATTTTAAAGATCCAAAATTCCAAATTCTTCCAAAGGACAACTCCTGATACGTCTGAACTGCTGAAACAGAATGAGTGAAGTCATGAAAAGTATCTATATTTATAACCTCGATTGAACTTTTAGTCGGACGGTATACTGAACGCTCTAGATTTTTTAAAGGCCCCCGAAATGCCGGAATTTATGCTTTCATTTCCATAAGAATACATATAAATTAGGTAATTTCACATAAAATCTTCAATTTTATGATATTAGAAACTACAAATATGAGTTACTGTGTGTAACGAAATTTATAGGAATATTGTTATATTAAAAAATTCAAGGAATTGTGCTAGACACTATTTCCACGAATTTACACAAAAAATTAAAATAATCATGATTTAAATTTATGATTCAACATTTGACGTGTGCAGACATGGAAAAAATTTGTGAAAGCTGTAACAAGACCTATCCTGGCACACGCGAGTTCTGCAATAAATGTTATATTAGAGCAGGTCGAAATACAGGATTTCCTTTAATACCGACTCATGGAATACCTATCAAGATTTCAAAATGTGGGCGTGGGCTTACGGTCGACGACAATTTACAGAAAATTTATGAATATTACTGATATGTATCGCCACATGTACAAATCTTGAAAACTTTTAGTTCTGCATGACACTCTACCCCCACAACCATAAAATCTGGGATTAATATTGGTGATCGACTTTCAAAATTCATTTACCATTTAACGTTCACACTGAGCAGAAGCATTAGCAAACAATTATCAATATGTCTGCATGCGAAAACGTACAGCTTAACCTGTATCGAACAAGAATTTATTAAAAACAATTATTGCGGAGTATGCCTACCAGCAAGTTTTATTTTCTATGAAGTTGCCAAGAAATATGGAATAATGACAAATATATGTGCCGGAACAAAGTTTTACTCGAATGGGGTAACAATTACGCCACATTTTTGGAATGAACATAGTAACTTTGTATACGATCCTACTGATGCAATTACCCAACACTATTTACCTTATGAATTCGAATTTACATTAAAAAAGGAAATGTTTATGTGTAATAGAACTGAAGATATCAAAATGATTGAAATTTATCGTACCTTTAAGAAAACCAAGACCACAGCCGAGTACTTTGATGAGGCTCCAATACATTTACTGAAAATACGTAAAAATATTCATGATGATGTTGCTAAAATACTTAAGAAATAATAAAAAAAATATGTCTAAATATTATTCTAGAGTTTTTATAAATCCTCAATACCCTAGTGTTAACTTAAAACCCGATATGAAAACCATATAGACGAGAATTGATGATTCTAAGAATTTCAAAACCTCGTCCTCGGGTTCCCTCTCATCATGATCTTCAAATAACATCTCACAATGACTCATAAATCCTATTGAAAATGCTTAGGTACGATAGGTACGTCAGATATCTCACAGCTAACACGCCGCAGCATTTATGTATGCAATAAAATATTTATACCATGATGACACAACGTGATGCTTAGCTGTCTATAGTATAATTATCTTAAAAGATTGGTCGCTGATAGAAAAAAGAAAACTAGATAAGTTGCAAACAATTAATGAACCGTCTACCTGAAGATGCTGAGAGGGCAGAAGGGTCTGAAGAACGTTGGCTCAAGTCTTCTGCTTCTCTGTCAGAAGCGTCTAATCAAGTATTCAGGTCTGTCAGATAGGTCTGGTCTGTCAGATGTATAAATAGCACCAACATAATTGAAGGAAACCAGTCGATAATAAGATGTCATATGATACGTCACATATTAAAAAGCTTGCTGAGAGTATTCGAAAAAAGTATTGGGCCCTAAAAAGAATGGAAGCTGATAAAGATGAAGGTGTGCAAACGATATATAAACCGATAACTGAGCCACTGAAACAAATATTGCAATATGCTTCAGAGTCGAACGAACATTCTCCAGAAGAAAGAAGCCTGCTAGAAATGTGCAAGGATAAATCTGATAAAGCATACGGACCTCGATATGAATTTTCGAAATGGAAACTTGGTAATAAAAACATTCAGTTTGATAAAGATAAAATAATATTGGATGATAAGGAGTTCAAGAGTACATCGGGACTATATGATTTGCTGTTTTCGAAGAAACCTCAGAATTTTACCGATGATGATCTACAAATTTATAAGCAGTTGTTGGACCTATCCTGTGTACATAGGGATTCCCGTGGCCATTTGAGGCACCAAGCTTGTAAAGAGAAATTCAACAACATTATAAAACCACTATTTAAAAATAAAGCGAAGCCTAAAATTTCAGCAAGAAAAAAGAATGATAAATCATACGTGAAAAAGATTCGAAACATCGCTACCAAAATTCAAGATGAAAAATCTTTAAGAGATGAAGATTATTTCCCCAAAAATGAAGTTACTTATTGGGACGATCCAAATATGCTCGTTGATCGCTTAAGGTACCTAATCAATACAAACGGAGCGGAAGAAGAAATAACCTGCATCATTAGCGAGTTAGAACGAGCCAATATTATTGGATGATATTATTTCATCCCTAGCTGGTGAAGATGGATTATTTACCAATCAAGATGCTGCTGAGAAAGTCAGACAGTTAAAGATATCAAACGATATGATTTACCAATGGTATCATGACAACAAAATATCCTGCTACATTTTATATGTTAACGACAAACCTACTTCGTTCGCTTTGAGGTCAACTCTTTTAAATGAACACGGTAATCCGAAAAAAGGTAAATTATATATATATACGGTGGAGGAACATCGAAGAATGGGTTACGGATTGAATCTGCTTAATCATATCAAGACAAGAAACCAATTTACGTCATTTTGTTCTAATATTGAGTCTGAAAATTTATTTGAAAAATGTAATTTTTCGATATCCGTAATAAATATTTCAAAAAATGATTTGTCTTTACTTTCCAATTTATATAAGAGGCGAAGGTTAAAGTTTTCTCAACTCTCATAGGTTGAAGGACAACTTTTCTCAGCTCTCATAAAAGCTAGACGGTAACCAATAACATATTTTAAAATCCGGAGAAAAAATTATGTTTATCGGCATTGAGTTGAAGCCGATCACGTCCCAGTTCAATTTGGTGTTGCGAATTTGTACTCTATTTAGCCTGAGGATTACAAATTAAATGATATTAAGTGAAAAATATTCCATAGAAAGCAAAGGTCAACGTTTTCTCAACACTCATATAATAGCTAGACGGTAACCAATAATATATTTGAAATCGGGACAAGAAATCCTTTAATTGGACACCCCATATCAACGGTTAAAAAGTTAGCTCTAGACTGTTTATTATGATATTTTGTCGTTTCAAAATGCTTAATTATGTTTATTGGCATTGAGTTGGAGACGATCACATCAAAAATATTTCCTATCCCAGTTCAATTTAGCACACGATTTTTTGTGAATTCGTACTCTATTTAGCATGAGAATTATAAATTAAATGATATTTACCAAGAAATATTCCATAGAAAGCATAAAGGCCAACGTTTTCTCAACTCTCATAATAGCTAGACGGTAACCAATAACATATTTGAAATCAGTAGAAGAAATCCTAATTACACTACATGATTGGCGAAACACTTAGATAATATTAGAATATATAATAAAAAAACTTACTTACATTTTTACTAAAAGACGGTGATGCTAGTTGACTGGAGAAACGATAAGATGATGCTAGAAAAAATAGTAATGATAAGTTAAATTTAAAAAAAAATTAAATACCTCTCATACCATTTTAAAAATACCGCTTTTTTCCATCTTATAATGAATTTTTTAGAAAATAAAAAATAAAAATTTGGAATAAATCATAAAAACCCTAACTTAATTTTTTTAAAATAAAGAATAAAATTGAAAAACTATTATGAAAAAATAGCAACACTTTTGGGAATATTAATATTAAAAATATGAGCTATAATTTAATTGGGAAAATAAGAAACTAGATTATTGAAAAAATAAAAAATTGAAAACAATTTTGAAAAATAAAATTAAAAACACTTTTGAACAATAAAAATAAAAACTTACATTTTTACTAACTAGCACAAAAAAAGACTGAAGACGCTGATGCTAGTTGACTGGAGAAACGATAAGATGATGCTGGAAAAAATAGTAATGATAAGTTAAATTTTTAAAAAAATTAAATAACTCTCATACCATTTTAAAAATACCGCTTTTTTCCCATCTCATAATGAATTTTTTAGAAAATAAAAAATAAAAATTTGGATAAAATTTGGAAAAAATCAAAAAAAACCTAACTTAATTTTTTTAAAATAAAGAATAAAATTAAAAAACTATTATGAAAAAATAGCAACACTTTTGGGAATATTAATATTAAAAATATGAGCTATAATTTAATTGGGAAAATAAGAAACTGGATTATTGAAAAAATAAAAAATTGAAAACAATTTTGAAAAATAAAATTAAAAACACTTTTGAACAATAAAAATAAATACTTACATTTTTTTACTAACTGCAGCACAAAAAAAGACTGAAGACACTAATGCTAGTTGACTGGAGAAACGTTAAGATGATACTACAAAAAATAGTATTTATAAGTTAAACATCTTAATAAAGAAAATAGTTAGAAAATGAAAAATAAGAAATTACAAAAAAGAAAAACCCTAACTGAATTATTTATATTAAAAATAAGAAATATAATTTAATTAAAAAACAAGAATCTAGATTTTTGAACAAAACTAAAAAACACCTTTGGGAAAATAAAAAAAATTTAAACTATTCTGAAAAAATAAAAAAATTTGAAAAAAATATTTTTTAAGCATAGTTGAAAAATATGAAAAATATTTTAAAAGTATCTCTCCTACTATTCAAAAAATAAAGAAACTAGTTTAAAAACTAAAAACACTTTTAGCCATATTTTTCAAGTATCGCTTCTACTATTTAAAAATAAAAAAGTAGTTTGAAACTGTTTTGAAAATAAAAAAATAAACTTTTATTGGTAAAAATTTAGAAATATTTTTTAAGTATCACTCCTACTGTTTAAAAATAAAAAAGTAGTTTGAAAAAATAAAAACACATTGGTGATATTTTTTAAGTACCTCTCCTACTATTTAAAATTTAAAAACTAATTTGAAAAATAAGAAACTGAAACTGTTTTGAAAATAAAAAAAACAAACTTTTATACTTAAAAATTTTGAAACAAATTTTTTAAAGTATCTCCTACTATTTAAAATTAAAAAACTAATCTGAAAAATAAAACACTTTTAACCATTTCAACAAATAACAAAATTAAAAACTTTTATAGTTTAAAAAAATTGAAAAAATATTTTTTAAGTACCTCTCCTACTATTTAAAATTTAAAAACTAGCTTGAAAAAGAAGAAACTAAAACTGTTTTGAAAATAAAAAATTAAAAAAACTTTTATAGTTAAAAATTTGAGAAATATTTTTAAAGTATCTCTTCTACTATTTCAAAATAAAAACTAGTTTGAACAAATAAAACACTTTTAGTCATTTTAAAAAATAAAAAAATTAAAAATTTATAGTTAAAAATTTGAAAAAATATTTTTAGGTATTTAAGATAAAAAAATGGTTTGAAAAAAATTAGAAATTATATAGTTGAAAATATGAAAAATATTTTAAAAGTATCTCTCCTACTATTCAAAAAATAAAGAAACTAGTTTAAAAACTAAAAACACTTTTAGCCATATTTTTCAAGTATCGCTTCTACTATTTAAAAATAAAAAAGTAGTTTGAAACTGTTTTGAAAATTAAAAAATAAACTTTAAGTGGTAAAAATTTGAGAAATATTTTTTAAGTATCTCTCCTACTATTAAAAAATAAAAAAGTAGTTTGAAAAAATAAAAACACATTAGTCATATTTTTTAAGTATCGCTAAATTAAATAACTAATTTGAAAAATCAGAAACTGACACTGTTTTGAAAATAAAAAAACAAACTTTTATAGTTGAAAATTTTGAAACAAATTTTTTAAAGTATCTACTATTTAAAATTAAAAATCTAATCTGAAAAATAAAACACTTTTAACCATTTCAACAAATAACAAAATTAAAAAACTTTTATAGTTAAAAAAATTTGAAAAAATATTTTTAGTATCTCTCCTACTATTTAAAATTTAAAAACTAGCTTGAAAAATAAGAAACTGAAACTGGTTTGAAAATAATAAAATTAAAAACTTACTTTTACTGGTACAATTTGAAAAAAACTAATTTGAAAAATAAAACACTTAACCATTTCAAAAAATAAAAAAATTAAAAACTTTTATAGCTAAAAATTTAAAAAAATGTTATTTAAATATCTCTTCAACTATTTAAAAATAAAAACGAGTTTCAAAAATAAAAACAATTTTTAGCTATTTTGTATAGTAAAAACATTTAAACAATTTTGAAAATAAAAATTAAAAAAACTTACCTTTATATTTTGCTGGAGAGCTGAACTGAACTGGCTGAAGTCAAATGATTAACTGATGATTTCTGTGCACTATAAGATTATATTCTATGCGAAGTCCAGAAAACCGTTGGGTTTTTTGTTAACCGCAAAAGCTTGTATTAAAAAATATTATCATCCGTTTTGGTTATACATTTACTAATCAGTTTTCTACTTTACATGCGTTGAGGTTTTTTTGCATCGCCACAAAAGATTGTATTAAAAATATTATCACCAGTTTTGGTTAAAAATGTCTCTGATTAAACATTCTTATCACCTCCTGTTTCAATAGCAACGAACGTTATAAAATATAAAATGAAATATAAATATTTTAATAATTATTAACCTAATAATATTAATTGGATGCATTTGTTTTTACCATGTCTAGATATAAAGGATTTGTTCAATGACAAAACATTCTTATCGCGAATAACCGCGAGCATTCTTATCGCGAAACTAGGTAAAAATTATAAAAATTAAATATTATAATATTAAATGAATAATAACGAAAAATTAAGATTTAACGCCTTTTTTGTCATTGATCGCGCGAAGTAACTTTACACGTCTATTGTTCGTCGCATTTATAATATCGGGGCGTTTTTCCACATTCAAAATGGGTTATTTATAACAAAGTTAGACGCTAAGGACTTTATGACTTTGATACTGCGCATGTTTTTCGCCAAGTATTTATTCTGCAACACATGGCGAATACAGGACCGTTTTCTGCGTTCAATTTGGACCAATAATAACGGAGATATTTCATAGCGCCCCTTTGGTGCAGGATTTTTTAATAAGTAATTATTCTACGTTACATTTTAAATACAGCATCGTTTTCCGCGTTTAAATCGGAAAAATAGCAACGGAGATATAAGCTAAGTCCTCTTTGGGGTTTCCTCTGCGAAGGATTTTTCTTTACACATTTATTATACGTCTTATTTTAAGTTGGCAACACTCCTTAATATTTCGAAAAAAGTATTATGTTGGTAAATTATTAAATGGCAGAAATTTAAATATTATAGCGAGAAATAAATTTGATGAGAAAGTACTATGTTGGTAACGTTGTATTAAAATATTACAGCGAGAAAGAAATTTGAAAAGGAAGTAAAATGTTCGTAAATTATTAAATGATAGAAATTTAAATATTATTGCGAGTAAGAAATTTGATGAGAAAGTACTATGTTGGTAACATTTTATTAAAATATTATACTGTTTATTATTGGCATAAATTGGAGGGAAAGTTTCATATTGGTAACACTATTTATTAAAATCATGTTGTTAAATTATTGGCGAGAAAGTATCATGTTGATAACGCTATTAGATGAATTATGATGGCAACACTCCTTAATATTTCGAAAAAAAGTGCTATGTTGGTGAATTAATAAAAGTCAGAAATTCAAATATTATAGCGAGAAAGAAATTTGACGAGAAAGTAATATGTTGGTAACGTTGTATTAAAATATTACAGCGAGAAAGAAATTTAAATATTATAGCGGGAAAGAAATTTGAAAAGGAAGTAGAATGTTCGTAAATTATTAAATGTCAGAAATTTAAATATTATAGCGGGAAAGAAATTTGAAAAGGAAGTAGAATGTTCGTAAATTATTAAATGTCAGAAATTTAAATTTTATAGCGGGAAAGAAATTTGAAAAGGAAGTAGAATGTTGGTAAATTATTAAATGACAGAAATTTAAATATTATAGCGGGAAAGAAATTTGAAAAGGAAGTAGAATGTTGGTAAATTATTAAATGATAGAAATTTAAATATTATAGCGGGAAAGAAATTTGAAAAGGAAGTAGAATGTTGGTAAATTATTAAATGACAGAAATTTAAATATTATAGCGGGAAAGAAATTTGAAAAGGAAGTAGAATGTTGGTAAATTATTAAATGACAGAAATTTAAATATTATAGCGGGAAAGAAATTTGAAAAGGAAGTAGAATGTTGGTAAATTATTAAATGATAGAAATTTAAATATTATTGCGAGTAAGAAATTTGATGAGAAAGTACTATGTTGGTAACATTTTATTAAAATATTATACTGTTTATTATTGGCATAAATTGGAGGGAAAGTTTCATATTGGTAACACTATTTATTAAAATCATGTTGTTAAATTATTGGCGAGAAAGTATCATGTGTATTTGATGAATTATGATGGCAACACTCCTTAATATTTCGAAAAAAAGTGCTATGTTGGTGAATTAATAAAAGTCAGAAATTCAAATATTATAGCGAGAAAGAAATTTGACGAGAAAGTAATATGTTGGTAACGTTGTATTAAAATATTACAGCGAGAAAGAAATTTAAATATTATAGCGGGAAAGAAATTTGAAAAGGAAGTAGAATGTTCGTAAATTATTAAATGTCAGAAATTTAAATATTATAGCGGGAAAGAAATTTGAAAAGGAAGTAGAATGTTCGTAAATTATTAAATGTCAGAAATTTAAATTTTATAGCGGGAAAGAAATTTGAAAAGGAAGCAGAATGTTGGTAAATTATTAAATGACAGAAATTTAAATATTATAGCGGGAAAGAAATTTGAAAAGGAAGTAGAATGTTGGTAAATTATTAAATGATAGAAATTTAAATATTATAGCGGGAAAGAAATTTGAAAAGGAAGTAGAATGTTGGTAAATTATTAAATGACAGAAATTTAAATATTATAGCGGGAAAGAAATTTGAAAAGGAAGTAGAATGTTGGTAAATTATTAAATGACAGAAATTTAAATATTATAGCGGGAAAGAAATTTGAAAAGGAAGTAGAATGTTGGTAAATTATTAAATGACAGAAATTTAAATATTATAGCGGGAAAGAAATTTGAAAAGGAAGTAGAATGTTGGTAAATTATTAAATGACAGAAATTTAAATATTATAGCGGGAAAGAAATTTGAAAAGGAAGTAGAATGTTGGTAAATTATTAAATGACAGAAATTTAAATATTATAGCGGGAAAGAAATTTGAAAAGGAAGTAGAATGTTGGTAAATTATTAAATGACAGAAATTTAAATATTATAGCGGGAAAGAAATTTGAAAAGGAAGTAGAATGTTGGTAAATTATTAAATGACAGAAATTTAAATATTATAGCGGGAAAGAAATTTGAAAAGGAAGTAGAATGTTGGTAAATTATTAAATGACAGAAATTTAAATATTATAGCGGGAAAGAAATTTGAAAAGGAAGTAGAATGTTGGTAAATTATTAAATGACAGAAATTTAAATATTATAGCGGGAAAGAAATTTGAAAAGGAAGTAGAATGTTGGTAAATTATTAAATGACAGAAATTTAAATATTATAGCGGGAAAGAAATTTGACGAGCAAGTATTGTGTTAGTCAATTATTAAATGATAGAAATTTATATATTATAGCGAGAAAGAAATTTGACGAGAAAGTGCTACGTTGGTGGCGTTGTATTAAAATATAGTGAGAAAGTAAAAATTACGGATCTCCTATCTTTCATGTTGAGCAACGGGGGTGTCACGTGATACATATTAATAATTTTTCTGTACAACCGGGTGGTGAGGGTTTAAAGGGGGTAGTTGGAATTTTTTTCATTATTTTTCCCTTAATCGACGTGTACATGTTCAACGATGATCCATTTTATTAATTTTTCCGATATACACGGGGTGGGAGGGGGTTGCAGGGGTTAGTTGGAATTTTTTTCATTATTTTTCCCTTAATCGACGTGTACATATTCAACGATGATCCATTTTATTAATTTTCACATAAACACGGGGTGGGAGGGGGTGGAATGGGGTGGTGGGGATTTTTTTCATTATTTTTCTCGTACTCCTTATGGCATTAGCTTTCCAATGACGTAGCGCATGCGCAGATTGTATAAATTTTACACTCTAAACTTTTTAGAGCCAAAAATTGCCAGAATGGACCTTAGATTTTCTTATGGAGATTTACATGAAGATTTTGCTGATAATGCGCTAGAACTCTCATAGCTCCATTACTAACAACGAAATCGAACAACGAAATCGAACAACGAAATCGAACAACGAAATCGAACAACGAAATCGAACAACGAAATCGAACAACCAAATCGAAAAACGAAATCGATCAACGAAATCGAACAATCAAATCGAACAAAGAAAATCGAACAACGAAATCTCAACGAAATCGAACACGAATTCAAACAACGAAATCGAACAACGAAATCGAACCACGAAAACGTACAACGAAATATAACAACGAACAACGAAATCGACCAACGAATTCGAACAACGAATTCGAACCACGAAATCGAACAACGAAATCGAACAACGAAATCGAACAACGAAATCGAACAACGAAATCGAACAACGAAATCGAACAACGAAATCGAACAACGAAATCGAACAACGAAATGGAACAACGAAATGGAACAACGAAATCGAACGACGAAATCGAACAACGAAATCGAATAACGAATCGAACAACGAAATCGAACAACGAAATCGAAAAACGAAATTGAACAACGAAATAGAACAACGAAATCCAACTTCGAAATCGAACAACGAAATCGAAATCGAACGACAAACTGAAACCACGAAATCGAACCACGAAATAGAACAACGAAATGGAACAACGCAATCGAACAACGAAATCGAACCTCGAAATCATACAACAATATCGAACAACGAAAACGAACAACGAAATCGAACAACGGAATCGGACAACGAAATCGAACAACGAAATCGAACAACGAAATCGAACCACGAAAACGTACAACGAAATATAACAACGAACAACGAAATCGACCAACGAATTCGAACAACGAATTCGAACCACGAAATCGAACAACGAAATCGAACAACGAAATCGAACAACGAAATCGAACAACGAAATCGAACAACGAAATCGAACAACGAAATCGAACAACGAAATCGAACAACGAAAACGAACAACGAAATCGAACAACGAAATCGAACAACGAAATCGAACAACGAAATGGTACAACGAAATGGAACAACGAAATCGAACGACGAAATCGAACAACGAAATCGAATAACGAATCGAACAACGAAATCGAACAACGAAATCGAACAACGAAATCGAAAAACGAAATTGAACAACGAAATAGAACAACGAAATCCAACTTCGAAATCGAACAACGAAATCGAAATCGAACAACAAACTGAAACCACGAAATCGAACCACGAAATAGAACAACGAAATGGAACAACGCAATCGAACAACGAAATCGAACCTCGAAATCATACAACAATATCGAACAACGAAAACGAACAACGAAATCGAATAACGGAATCGGACAACGAAATCGAACAACGAAATCGAACAACGAAATCGAACCACGAAAACGTACAACGAAATATAACAACGAACAACGAAATCGACCAACGAATTCGAACAACGAATTCGAACCACGAAATCAAACAACGAAATCGAACAACGAAATCAAACAACGAAATCTAACAACGAAATCGAACCACGAAATCATACAACAATATAGAACAACGAAAACGAACGAAATCGAACAACGGAATCGAACAACGAAATCGAACAACGAAATCGAACAACGAAATCGAACAACGAAATCGAAAAACGAAATCGAACAACGAAATCGAACAACGAAATCGAACAACGAAATCGAACAACGAAATCGAACAACCAAATCGAACAACGAAATCGAACAACGAAATCGAACAACGAAATCGAACAACGAATTCGAACAACGAATTCGAACCACGAAATCGAACAAAGAACAACGAAATCTAACAACCGAAATGGAACAACGCAATCGAACAACGAAATCGAACCACGAAATCATACAACAATATCGAACAACGAAAACGAACAACGAAATCTAACAACGGAATCGGACAACGAAATCGAACAACGAAATCGAACAACGAAATCGAACAACGAAATCGAACAACGAAATCGAATAACGAATCGAACAACGAAATCGAACAACGAAATCGAACAACGAATTAGAACAACGAAATAAAACAACGAAATCCAACTTCGAAATCGAACAGCGAAATCGAAATCGAACAACAAACTGAAACCACGAAATCGAACCACGAAATAGAACAACGAAATGGAACAACGCAATCGAACAACGAAATCGAACCACGAAATCATACAACAATATCGAACAACGAAAACGAATAACGAAATCGAACAACGGAATCGGACAACGAAATCGAACAACGAAATCGAACAACGAAATCGAACAACGAAATCGAACAACGAAATCGAACTTCAAAATCGAACAACGAAATCGAACAACGAAATCGAACAACGAAATCGAACAACGAAATCGAACAACGAAATCGAACAACGAAATCGAACAACGAAATCGTACTTCGAACAACGAAATCGAACAACGAAATCGAACAACGAAATCGAACAACGAAATCGAACAACGAAATCGAACAACGAAATCAAACAACAAAATCGAACAACGAAATCGAACAACGAAATCGAACAACGAAATCGAACAACGAAATCGAACAACGAAATCGAACAACGAAATCGAACAACGAAATCGAACAACGAAATCGAACAACGAAATCGAACAACGAAATCGAACAACGAAATCGAACAACGAAATCGAACAACGAAATCGAACAACGAAATCGAACAACGATATCGAACAAAGAAATCGAATAACGAATCGAACAACGAAATCGAACAACGAAATAGAACAACGAAATCGAACAACGAATTCGAACCAATTCAAACAACGAATTCGAACAACGAAATCGAACAACGAAATCGAACAACGAAATCGAACAACGAGATCGAACAACGAAATCGAACAACGAAATCGAACAAAGAAATCGAATAACGAATCGAACAACGAAATCGAACAACGAAATAGAACAACGAAATTGAACAACGAAATCCAACTTCGATATCGAACAACAAACTGAAACCACGAAATCGAGCCACGAAATAGAACAACGAAATGGAACAACGAAATTGAACAACGAAATCCAACTTCGATATCGAACAACGAAATCGAACAACAAACTGAAACCACGAAATCGAGCCACGAAATAGAACAACGAAATGGAACAACGCAATCGAACAACGAAATCGAACCACGAAATCATACAACAATATAGAACAACGAAAATGAACAACGATATCGAACAACGGAATCGGACAACGAAATCGAACAACTAAATCGAACAACGAAATCGAACCACGAAAACGAACAACGAAATCTAACAACGATCAACGAAATCGACCAACAAATTCGAACAACGAATTCGAACAACGAAATCGAACAACGCAATCGAACAACGAAATCTAACAACGAACAACGAAATCTAACGACGAACAACGAATTCGAACAACGAATTCGAACCACCAAATCGAACAATCAAATCGACCAACGAAATCGAACAACGAATTCGAACAACGAATTCGAACCAAGAAATCGAACAACGAAATCGAACTTCGAAATCGAACAACGAAATCGAACAACGAAATCGAACAACGAAATCTAACAACGAAATCGAATAACGAAATCGAACAACGAAATCGAACAACGAAATCGAACAACGAAATCGAACAACGAAATCGAACAACGAAATGGAACAACGAAATCGAACAACGAAATCGAACAAAGAAATTGAATAACGAATCGAACAACGAAATCGAACAACGAAATAGAACAACGAAATTGAACAACGAAATCCAACTTCGATATCGAACAACGAAATCGAACAACGAAATCGAACAACGAAATCGAAAAACGAAATTGAACAACGAAATCATACAACAATATAGAACAACGAAAACGAACGAAATCGAACAACGGAATCGAACAACGAAATCAAACAACGAAATCGAACAACGAAATCGAACCACGAAATCATACAACAATATAGAACAACGAAAACGAACGAAATCGAACAACGGAATCGAACAACGAAATCGAACAACGAAATCGCACAACGAAATCGAACAACGAAATCGAACAACGAAATCGAACAACGAAATGGTACAACGAAATGGAACAACGAAATCGATCAACGAAATCGAACAATCAAATCGAACAAAGAAAATCGAACAACGAAATCTCAACGAAATCGAACACGAATTCAAACAACGAAATCGAACAACGAAATGGAACAACGAAATGGAACAACGAAATCGAACAACGAAATCGAACAACGAAATCGAACAAGGAAATCGAACAACGAAATCGAACAACGAAATCGAACAACGAAATCGAACAACGAAATCGAACAACGAAATCGAACAACGAAATCGAACAACCAAATCGAACAACGAATTCGAACAACGAATTCGAACCACGAAATCGAACAATGAACTCGAACAACGAAATCGAACAACGAAATCGAACAACGAAATCGAGCAACGAAATGGAACAACGAAATGGAACAACGAAATCGAACGACGAAATCGAACAACGAAATCGAATAACGAATCGAACAACGAAATCGAACAACGAAATCGAACAACGAAATCGAAAAACGAAATTGAACAACGAAATAGAACAACGAAATCCAACTTCGAAATCGAACAACGAAATCGAAATCGAACGACAAACTGAAACCACGAAATCGAACCACGAAATAGAACAACGAAATGGAACAACGCAATCGAACAACGAAATCTAACAACGATCAACGAAATCGACCAACAAATTCGAACAACGAATTCGACAACGAAATCGAACAACGAAATCGAACAACGAAATCCAACTTCGAAATCCAACAACGAATTCGAACCACGAAATCAAACAACGAAATCGAACAACGAAATCGAACAACGAAATCGAACAACGAAATCGAACAACGAAATCGAACAACGAAATGGAACAACGAAATGGAACAACGAAATCGAACAACGAAATCGAACAAAGAAATTGAATAACGAATCGAACAACGAAATCGAACAACGAAATAGAACAACGAAATTGAACAACGAAATCCAACTTCGATATCGAACAACGAAATCAAACTGAAACCACGAAATCGATCCACGAAATAGAACAACGAAATGGAACAACGAAATTGAACAACGAAATTGAATAACGAATCGAACAACGAAATCGAACAACGAAATAGAACAACGAAATTGAACAACGAAATCCAACTTCGATATCGAACAACGAAATCGAACAACAAACTGAAACCACGAAATCGAGCCACGAAATAGAACAACGAATTCGAACCACGAAATCGAACAAAGAACAACGAAATCTAACAACGAACAACGAAATCTAACGACGAACAACGAATTCGAACAACGAATTCGAACCACCAAATCGAACAATCAAATCGACCAACGAAATCGAACAACGAATTCGAACAACGAATTCGAACCAAGAAATCGAACAACGAAATCGAACTTCGAAATCGAACAACGAAATCGAACAACGAAATCGAACAACGAAATCGAACAACGAAATCGAATAACGAAATCGAACAACGAAATCGAACAACGAAATCGAACAACGAAATCGAACAACGAAATGGAACAACGAAATGGAACAACGAAATCGAACAACGAAATCGAACAAAGAAATTGAATAACGAATCGAACAACGAAATCGAACAACGAAATAGAACAACGAAATTGAACAACGAAATCCAACTTCGATATCGAACAACGAAATCGAACAACAAACTGAAACCACGAAATCGATCCTCGAAATAGAACAACGAAATGGAACAACGAAATTGAACAACGAAATCCAACTTCGATATCGAACAAAGAAATCGAACAACAAACTGAAACCACGAAATCGAGCCACGAAATAGAACAACGAAATGGAACAACGCAATCGAACAACGAAATCGAACCACGAAATCATACAACAATATAGAACAACGAAAATGAACAACGAAATCGAACAACGGAATCGGACAACGAAATCGAACAACTAAATCGAACAACGAAATCGAACCACGAAAACGAACAACGAAATCTAACAACGATCAACGAAATCGACCAACAAATTCGAACAACGAATTCGACAACGAAATCGAACAACGAAATCGAACAACGAAATCCAACTTCGAAATCCAACTTCGAAATCGAACAACGAAATCGAACAACGAAATCGAACCACGAAATCATACAACAATATAGAACAACGAAAACGAACAACGAAATCGAACAACGGAATCGAACAACGAAATAGAACAACGAAATCGAACGAAATTGAACAAAGAACAACGAAATCTAACAACGAACAACGAAATCGAACAAAGAACAACGAAATCTAACAACGAACAACGAAATCTAACAACGAACAACGAAATCTAACAACGAAATCGAACAACGAAATCGAACAATGAAATCGAACAACGAAATCGAACAACGAATTCGAACAACGAATTCGAACCACGAAATCGAACAACGAAATCGATCAACGAAATCGAACGAAATCGAAAAACGAAATCGATCAACGAAATCGAACAATCAAATCGAACAATGAAAATCGAACAACGAAATCGATCAACGAAATCGAACACGAATTCAAACAACGAAATCGAACAACGAAATCGAACAACGATATCGAACAACGAAATCGAACAACGAAATCGAACAACGAAATCGAACAACGAAATCGAACAACGAAAACGAACAACGAAATCGAACAACGAAATCGAACAACGAAATCGAACAACGAAATGGTACAACGAAATGGAACAACGAAATCGAACGACGAAATCGAACAACGAAATCGAATAACGACTCGAACAACGAAATCGAACAACGAAATCGAACAACGAAATCGAAAAACGAAATTGAACAACGAAATCATACAACAATATAGAACAACGAAAACGAACGAAATCTAACAACGAAATCGAACAATGAAATCGAACAACGAAATCAAACGAAATCGAAAAACGAAATCGATCAACGAAATCGAACAACGAAATCGAACAACGAAATCGAACAACGAAATCGTACTTCGAACAACGAAATCGAACAACGAAATCGAACAACGAAATCGAACAACGAAATCGAACAACGAAATCGAACAACGAAATCGAACAACAAAATCGAACAACGAAATCGAACAACGAAATCGAACAACGAAATCGAACAACGAAATCGAACAACGAAATCGAACAACGAAATCGAACAACTAAATCGAACTTCGAAATCGAACAACGAAATCGAACAACGAAATCGAACAACGAAATCGAACAACGAAATCGAACAACGAAATCGAACAACGAAATCGAACAACGAAATCGAACAACGAAATCGAACAACCAAATCGAACAACGAAATCGAACAACGAAATCGAACAACGAATTCGAACAACGAATTCGAACCACGAAATCGAACAAAGAACAACGAAATCTAACAACCGAAATGGAACAACGCAATCGAACAACGAAATCGAACAACGTAATCGAAAAACGAAATTGAACAACGAAATAGAACAACGAAATCCAACTTCGAAATCGAACAACGAAATCGAAATCGAACAACAAACTGAAACCACGAAATCGAACCACGAAATAGAACAACGAAATGGAACAACGCAATCGAACAACGAAATCGAACCTCGAAATCATACAACAATATCGAACAACGAAAACGAACAACGAAATCGAATAACGGAATCGGACAACGAAATCGAACAACGAAATCGAACAACGAAATCGAACCACGAAAACGTACAACGAAATATAACAACGAACAACGAAATCGACCAACGAATTCGAACAACGAATTCGAACCACGAAATCAAACAACGAAATCGAACAACGAAATCAAACAACGAAATCTAACAACGAAATCGAACCACGAAATCATACAACAATATAGAACAACGAAAACGAACGAAATCGAACAACGGAATCGAACAACGAAATCGAACAACGAAATCGAACAACGAAATCGAACAACGAAATCGAAAAACGAAATCGAACAACGAAATCGAACAACGAAATCGAACAACGAAATCGAACAACGAAATCGAACAACGAAATCGAACAACCAAATCGAACAACGAAATCGAACAACGAAATCGAACAACGAATTCGAACAACGAATTCGAACCACGAAATCGAACAAAGAACAACGAAATCTAACAACCGAAATGGAACAACGCAATCGAACAACGAAATCGAACCACGAAATCATACAACAATATCGAACAACGAAAACGAACAACGAAATCGAACAACGGAATCGGACAACGAAATCGAACAACGAAATCGAACAACGAAATCGAACAACGAAATCGAACAACGAAATCGAATAACGAATCGAACAACGAAATCGAACAACGAAATCGAACAACGAAATCGAACAACGAATTAGAACAACGAAATAAAACAACGAAATCCAACTTCGAAATCGAACAGCGAAATCGAAATCGAACAACAAACTGAAACCACGAAATCGAACCACGAAATAGAACAACGAAATGGAACAACGCAATCGAACAACGAAATCGAACCACGAAATCATACAACAATATCGAACAACGAAAACGAATAACGAAATCGAACAACGGAATCGGACAACGAAATCGAACAACGAAATCGAACAACGAAATCGAACAACGAAATCGAACAACGAAATCGAACTTCAAAATCGAACAACGAAATCGAACAACGAAATCGAACAACGAAATCGAACAACGAAATCGAACAACGAAATCGAACAACGAAATCGAACAACGAAATCGAACAACGAAATCGTACTTCGAACAACGAAATCGAACAACGAAATCGAACAACGAAATCGAACAACGAAATCGAACAACGAAATCGAACAACGAAATCGAACAACAAAATCGAACAACGAAATCGAACAACGAAATCGAACAACGAAATCGAACAACGAAATCGAACAACGAAATCGAACAACGAAATCGAACAACGAAATCGAACAACGAAATCGAACAACGAAATCGAACAACGAAATCGAACAACGAAATCGAACAACGAAATCGAACAACGATATCGAACAAAGAAATCGAATAACGAATCGAACAACGAAATCGAACAACGAAATAGAACAACGAAATCGAACAACGAATTCGAACCAATTCAAACAACGAATTCGAACAACGAAATCGAACAACGAAATCGAACAACGAAATCGAACAACGAGATCGAACAACGAAATCGAACAATGAAATCGAACAAAGAAATCGAATAACGAATCGAACAACGAAATCGAACAACGAAATCGAACAACGAAATAGAACAACGAAATTGAACAACGAAATCCAACTTCGATATCGAACAACAAACTGAAACCACGAAATCGAGCCACGAAATAGAACAACGAAATGGAACAACGAAATTGAACAACGAAATCCAACTTCGATATCGAACAACGAAATCGAACAACAAACTGAAACCACGAAATCGAGCCACGAAATAGAACAACGAAATGGAACAACGCAATCGAACAACGAAATCGAACCACGAAATCATACAACAATATAGAACAACGAAAATGAACAACGATATCGAACAACGGAATCGGACAACGAAATCGAACAACTAAATCGAACAACGAAATCGAACCACGAAAACGAACAACGAAATCTAACAACAATATAGAACAACGAAAACGAACAACGAAATCGAACAACGAAATCGAACAACGAATTCGAACAACGAATTCGAACCACGAAATCGAACAAAGAACAACGAAATCTAACAACGAACAACGAAATCTAACGACGAACAACGAATTCGAACAACGAATTCGAACCACCAAATCGAACAATCAAATCGACCAACGAAATCGAACAACGAATTCGAACAACGAATTCGAACCAAGAAATCGAACAACGAAATCGAACTTCGAAATCGAACAACGAAATCGAACAACGAAATCGAACAACGAAATCTAACAACGAAATCGAATAACGAAATCGAACAACGAAATCGAACAACGAAATCGAACAACGAAATCGAACAACGAAATCGAACAACGAAATGGAACAACGAAATGGAACAACGAAATCGAACAACGAAATCGAACAAAGAAATTGAATAACGAATCGAACAACGAAATCGAACAACGAAATAGAACAACGAAATTGAACAACGAAATCCAACTTCGATATCGAACAACGAAATCGAACAACGAAATCGAACAACGAAATCGAAAAACGAAATTGAACAACGAAATCATACAACAATATAGAACAACGAAAACGAACGAAATCGAACAACGGAATCGAACAACGAAATCAAACAACGAAATCGAACAACGAAATCGAACCACGAAATCATACAACAATATAGAACAACGAAAACGAACAAAATCGAACAACGGAATCGAACAACGAAATCGAACAACGAAATCGCACAACGAAATCGAACAACGAAATCGAAAAACGAAATCGATCAACGAAATCGAACAATCAAATCGAACAAAGAAAATCGAACAACGAAATCTCAACGAAATCGAACACGAATTCAAACAACGAAATCGAACAACGAAATGGAACAACGAAATGGAACAACGAAATCGAACAACGAAATCGAACAACGAAATCGAACAACGAAATCGAACAACGAAATCGAACAACGAAATCGAACAACGAAATCGAACAACGAAATCGAACAACCAAATCGAACAACGAATTCGAACAACGAAATCGAACAACGAAATCGAAAAACGAAATCGATCAACGAAATCGAACAACCAAATCGAACAACGAATTCGAACAACGAATTCGAACCACGAAATCGAACAATGAACTCGAACAACGAAATCGAACAACAAAATCGAACAACGAAATCGAACAACGAAATCGAACAACGAAATCGAACAACGAAATCGAACAACGAAATCGAACAACGAAATCGAACAACTAAATCGAACTTCGAAATCGAACAACGAAATCGAACAACGAAATCGAACAACGAAATCGAACAACGAAATCGAACAACGAAATCGAACAACGAAATCGAACAACGAAATCGAACAACGAAATCGAACAACCAAATCGAACAACGAAATCGAACAACGAAATCGAACAACGAATTCGAACAACGAATTCGAACCACGAAATCGAACAAAGAACAACGAAATCTAACAACCGAAATGGAACAACGCAATCGAACAACGAAATCGAACAACGTAATCGAAAAACGAAATTGAACAACGAAATAGAACAACGAAATCCAACTTCGAAATCGAACAACGAAATCGAAATCGAACAACAAACTGAAACCACGAAATCGAACCACGAAATAGAACAACGAAATGGAACAACGCAATCGAACAACGAAATCGAACCTCGAAATCATACAACAATATCGAACAACGAAAACGAACAACGAAATCGAATAACGGAATCGGACAACGAAATCGAACAACGAAATCGAACAACGAAATCGAACCACGAAAACGTACAACGAAATATAACAACGAACAACGAAATCGACCAACGAATTCGAACAACGAATTCGAACCACGAAATCAAACAACGAAATCGAACGACGAAATCGAACAACGAAATCGAATAACGACTCGAACAACGAAATCGAACAACGAAATCGAACAACGAAATCGAAAAACGAAATTGAACAACGAAATCATACAACAATATAGAACAACGAAAACGAACGAAATCTAACAACGAAATCGAACAATGAAATCGAACAACGAAATCAAACGAAATCGAAAAACGAAATCGATCAACGAAATCGAACAACGAAATCGAACAACGAAATCGAACAACGAAATCGTACTTCGAACAACGAAATCGAACAACGAAATCGAACAACGAAATCGAACAACGAAATCGAACAACGAAATCGAACAACGAAATCGAACAACAAAATCGAACAACGAAATCGAACAACGAAATCGAACAACGAAATCGAACAACGAAATCGAACAACGAAATCGAACAACGAAATCGAACAACTAAATCGAACTTCGAAATCGAACAACGAAATCGAACAACGAAATCGAACAACGAAATCGAACAACGAAATCGAACAACGAAATCGAACAACGAAATCGAACAACGAAATCGAACAACGAAATCGAACAACCAAATCGAACAACGAAATCGAACAACGAAATCGAACAACGAATTCGAACAACGAATTCGAACCACGAAATCGAACAAAGAACAACGAAATCTAACAACCGAAATGGAACAACGCAATCGAACAACGAAATCGAACAACGTAATCGAAAAACGAAATTGAACAACGAAATAGAACAACGAAATCCAACTTCGAAATCGAACAACGAAATCGAAATCGAACAACAAACTGAAACCACGAAATCGAACCACGAAATAGAACAACGAAATGGAACAACGCAATCGAACAACGAAATCGAACCTCGAAATCATACAACAATATCGAACAACGAAAACGAACAACGAAATCGAATAACGGAATCGGACAACGAAATCGAACAACGAAATCGAACAACGAAATCGAACCACGAAAACGTACAACGAAATATAACAACGAACAACGAAATCGACCAACGAATTCGAACAACGAATTCGAACCACGAAATCAAACAACGAAATCGAACAACGAAATCAAACAACGAAATCTAACAACGAAATCGAACCACGAAATCATACAACAATATAGAACAACGAAAACGAACGAAATCGAACAACGGAATCGAACAACGAAATCGAACAACGAAATCGAACAACGAAATCGAACAACGAAATCGAAAAACGAAATCGAACAACGAAATCGAACAACGAAATCGAACAACGAAATCGAACAACGAAATCGAACAACGAAATCGAACAACCAAATCGAACAACGAAATCGAACAACGAAATCGAACAACGAATTCGAACAACGAATTCGAACCACGAAATCGAACAAAGAACAACGAAATCTAACAACCGAAATGGAACAACGCAATCGAACAACGAAATCGAACCACGAAATCATACAACAATATCGAACAACGAAAACGAACAACGAAATCGAACAACGGAATCGGACAACGAAATCGAACAACGAAATCGAACAACGAATTAGAACAACGAAATAAAACAACGAAATCCAACTTCGAAATCGAACAGCGAAATCGAAATCGAACAACAAACTGAAACCACGAAATCGAACCACGAAATAGAACAACGAAATGGAACAACGCAATCGAACAACGAAATCGAACCACGAAATCATACAACAATATCGAACAACGAAAACGAATAACGAAATCGAACAACGGAATCGGACAACGAAATCGAACAACGAAATCGAACAACGAAATCGAACAACGAAATCGAACAACGAAATCGAACTTCAAAATCGAACAACGAAATCGAACAACGAAATCGAACAACGAAATCGAACAACGAAATCGAACAACGAAATCGAACAACGAAATCGAACAACGAAATCGAACAACGAAATCGTACTTCGAACAACGAAATCGAACAACGAAATCGAACAACGAAATCGAACAACGAAATCGAACAACGAAATCGAACAACGAAATCGAACAACAAAATCGAACAACGAAATCGAACAACGAAATCGAACAACGAAATCGAACAACGAAATCGAACAACGAAATCGAACAACGAAATCGAACAACGAAATCGAACAACGAAATCGAACAACGAAATCGAACAACGAAATCGAACAACGAAATCGAACAACGAAATCGAACAACGATATCGAACAAAGAAATCGAATAACGAATCGAACAACGAAATCGAACAACGAAATAGAACAACGAAATCGAACAACGAATTCGAACCAATTCAAACAACGAATTCGAACAACGAAATCGAACAACGAAATCGAACAACGAAATCGAACAACGAGATCGAACAACGAAATCGAACAATGAAATCGAACAAAGAAATCGAATAACGAATCGAACAACGAAATCGAACAACGAAATCGAACAACGAAATAGAACAACGAAATTGAACAACGAAATCCAACTTCGATATCGAACAACAAACTGAAACCACGAAATCGAGCCACGAAATAGAACAACGAAATGGAACAACGAAATTGAACAACGAAATCCAACTTCGATATCGAACAACGAAATCGAACAACAAACTGAAACCACGAAATCGAGCCACGAAATAGAACAACGAAATGGAACAACGCAATCGAACAACGAAATCGAACCACGAAATCATACAACAATATAGAACAACGAAAATGAACAACGATATCGAACAACGGAATCGGACAACGAAATCGAACAACTAAATCGAACAACGAAATCGAACCACGAAAACGAACAACGAAATCTAACAACAATATAGAACAACGAAAACGAACAACGAAATCGAACAACGAAATCGAACAACGAATTCGAACAACGAATTCGAACCACGAAATCGAACAAAGAACAACGAAATCTAACAACGAACAACGAAATCTAACGACGAACAACGAATTCGAACAACGAATTCGAACCACCAAATCGAACAATCAAATCGACCAACGAAATCGAACAACGAATTCGAACAACGAATTCGAACCAAGAAATCGAACAACGAAATCGAACTTCGAAATCGAACAACGAAATCGAACAACGAAATCGAACAACGAAATCTAACAACGAAATCGAATAACGAAATCGAACAACGAAATCGAACAACGAAATCGAACAACGAAATCGAACAACGAAATCGAACAACGAAATGGAACAACGAAATGGAACAACGAAATCGAACAACGAAATCGAACAAAGAAATTGAATAACGAATCGAACAACGAAATCGAACAACGAAATAGAACAACGAAATTGAACAACGAAATCCAACTTCGATATCGAACAACGAAATCGAACAACGAAATCGAACAACGAAATCGAAAAACGAAATTGAACAACGAAATCATACAACAATATAGAACAACGAAAACGAACGAAATCGAACAACGGAATCGAACAACGAAATCAAACAACGAAATCGAACAACGAAATCGAACCACGAAATCATACAACAATATAGAACAACGAAAACGAACAAAATCGAACAACGGAATCGAACAACGAAATCGAACAACGAAATCGCACAACGAAATCGAACAACGAAATCGAAAAACGAAATCGATCAACGAAATCGAACAATCAAATCGAACAAAGAAAATCGAACAACGAAATCTCAACGAAATCGAACACGAATTCAAACAACGAAATCGAACAACGAAATGGAACAACGAAATGGAACAACGAAATCGAACAACGAAATCGAACAACGAAATCGAACAACGAAATCGAACAACGAAATCGAACAACGAAATCGAACAACGAAATCGAACAACGAAATCGAACAACCAAATCGAACAACGAATTCGAACAACGAAATCGAACAACGAAATCGAAAAACGAAATCGATCAACGAAATCGAACAACCAAATCGAACAACGAATTCGAACAACGAATTCGAACCACGAAATCGAACAATGAACTCGAACAACGAAATCGAACAACGAAATCGAACAACGAAATCGAACAACGAAATGGAACAACGAAATGGAACAACGAAATCGAACGACGAAATCGAAAAACGAAATCGATCAACGAAATCGAACAATCAAATCGAACAAAGAAAATCGAACAACGAAATCTCAACGAAATCGAACACGAATTCAAACAACGAAATCGAACAACGAAATGGAACAACGAAATGGAACAACGAAATCGAACAACGAAATCGAACAACGAAATCGAACAAGGAAATCGAACAACGAAATCGAACAACGAAATCGAACAACGAAATCGAACAACGAAATCGAACAACGAAATCGAACAACGAAATCGAACAACCAAATCGAACAACGAATTCGAACAACGAATTCGAACCACGAAATCGAACAATGAACTCGAACAACGAAATCGAACAACGAAATCGAACAACGAAATCGAACAACGAAATGGAACAACGAAATGGAACAACGAAATCGAACGACGAAATCGAACAACGAAATCGAATAACGAAATCGAACAACGAAATCGAACAAGGAAATCGAACAACGAAATCGAACAACGAAATCGAACAACGAAATCGAACAACGAAATCGAACAACGAAATCGAACAACGAAATCGAACAACCAAATCGAACAACGAAATCGAAAAACGAAATCGATCAACGAAATCGAACAACGAAATCGCACAACGAAATCGAACAACGAAATCGAAAAACGAAATCGATCAACGAAATCGAACAATCAAATCGAACAAAGAAAATCGAACAACGAAATCTCAACGAAATCGAACACGAATTCAAACAACGAAATCGAACAACGAAATGGAACAACGAAATGGAACAACGAAATCGAACAACGAAATCGAACAACGAAATCGAACAAGAAAATCGAACAACGAAATCGAACAACGAAATCGAAAAACGAAATCGATCAACGAAATCGAACAATCAAATCGAACAAAGAAAATCGAACAACGAAATCTCAACGAAATCGAACACGAATTCAAACAACGAAATCGAACAACGAAATGGAACAACGAAATGGAACAACGAAATCGAACAACGAAATCGAACAACGAAATCGAACAAGGAAATCGAACAACGAAATCGAACAACGAAATCGAACAACGAAATCGAACAACGAAATCGAACAACGAAATCGAACAACGAAATCGAACAACCAAATCGAAAAACGAAATCGATCAACGAAATCGAACAATCAAATCGAACAAAGAAAATCGAACAACGAAATCGAACAACGAAATCGAACAACGAAATCGAACAACGAAATGGAACAACGAAATGGAACAACGAAATCGAACGACGAAATCGAACAACGAAATCGAATAACGAATCGAACAACGAAATCGAACAACGAAATCGAACAACGAAATCGAAAAACGAAATTGAACAACGAAATAGAACAACGAAATCCAACTTCGAAATCGAACAACGAAATCGAAATCGAACGACAAACTGAAACCACGAAATCGAACCACGAAATAGAACAACGAAATGGAACAACGCAATCGAACAACGAAATCGAACCTCGAAATCATACAACAATATCGAACAACGAAAACGAACAACGAAATCGAACAACGGAATCGGACAACGAAATCGAACAACGAAATCGAACAACGAAATCGAACCACGAAAACGTACAACGAAATATAACAACGAACAACGAAATCGACCAACGAATTCGAACAACGAATTCGAACCACGAAATCGAACAACGAAATCGAACAACGAAATCGAACAACGAAATCGAACAACGAAATCGAACAACGAAATCGAACAACGAAATCGAACAACGAAATCGAACAACGAAAACGAACAACGAAATCGAACAACGAAATCGAACAACGAAATCGAACAACGAAATGGTACAACGAAATGGAACAACGAAATCGAACGACGAAATCGAACAACGAAATCGAATAACGAATCGAACAACGAAATCGAACAACGAAATCGAACAACGAAATCGAAAAACGAAATTGAACAACGAAATAGAACAACGAAATCCAACTTCGAAATCGAACAACGAAATCGAAATCGAACAACAAACTGAAACCACGAAATCGAACCACGAAATAGAACAACGAAATGGAACAACGCAATCGAACAACGAAATCGAACCTCGAAATCATACAACAATATCGAACAACGAAAACGAACAACGAAATCGAATAACGGAATCGGACAACGAAATCGAACAACGAAATCGAACAACGAAATCGAACCACGAAAACGTACAACGAAATATAACAACGAACAACGAAATCGACCAACGAATTCGAACAACGAATTCGAACCACGAAATCAAACAACGAAATCGAACAACGAAATCAAACAACGAAATCTAACAACGAAATCGAACCACGAAATCATACAACAATATAGAACAACGAAAACGAACGAAATCGAACAACGGAATCGAACAACGAAATCGAACAACGAAATCGAACAACGAAATCGAACAACGAAATCGAAAAACGAAATCGAACAACGAAATCGAACAACGAAATCGAACAACGAAATCGAACAACGAAATCGAACAACGAAATCGAACAACGAAATCGAACAACGAAATCGAACAACGAAATCGAACAACGAAATCGTACTTCGAACAACGAAATCGAACAACGAAATCGAACAACGAAATCGAACAACGAAATCGAACAACGAAATCGAACAACGAAATCGAACAACAAAATCGAACAACGAAATCGAACAACGAAATCGAACAACGAAATCGAACAACGAAATCGAACAACGAAATCGAACAACGAAATCGAACAACGAAATCGAACAACGAAATCGAACAACGAAATCGAACAACGAAATCGAACAACGAAATCGAACAACGATATCGAACAAAGAAATCGAATAACGAATCGAACAACGAAATCGAACAACGAAATAGAACAACGAAATCGAACAACGAATTCGAACCAATTCAAACAACGAATTCGAACAACGAAATCGAACAACGAAATCGAACAACGAAATCGAACAACGAGATCGAACAACGAAATCGAACAACGAAATCGAACAAAGAAATCGAATAACGAATCGAACAACGAAATCGAACAACGAAATAGAACAACGAAATTGAACAACGAAATCCAACTTCGATATCGAACAACAAACTGAAACCACGAAATCGAGCCACGAAATAGAACAACGAAATGGAACAACGAAATTGAACAACGAAATCCAACTTCGATATCGAACAACGAAATCGAACAACAAACTGAAACCACGAAATCGAGCCACGAAATAGAACAACGAAATGGAACAACGCAATCGAACAACGAAATCGAACCACGAAATCATACAACAATATAGAACAACGAAAATGAACAACGATATCGAACAACGGAATCGGACAACGAAATCGAACAACTAAATCGAACAACGAAATCGAACCACGAAAACGAACAACGAAATCTAACAACAGTAGATAGGGTAAGTTGGTTCTACTATCACTATAGGGAATTCAATGTGTTAGAGAGAGAGGTATAGGAAATTCAGCGTGCCAGAAAGAGACGCAGATAAAAATGGCGGCATGTGGCATACTTTAAATATTAGGATAAAAAATGGCTGCGGACTGCAAATATAGTACTCTACATAACTCTAAGATGTAGTACTGCCGCTAACAAACAGATGGCGCTACTAGCCATCTTTTTGTAGCCATTTTTAATCCACAATATAATATATCTTCGTAATTAATTGACCGATTTGGGTGGGTCAAACGGCATTATATTTGAAATATAACGTAAAATAATTACATGTCAATAAATACTGTGTAGAAGAAACGGCAAAAGGGCCTTAGCTTATATCTCCGTTACTATTGGTCCGATTTAAACGCGGGAAACGGCAGTGTATTTTAAATGTGACGTATACAAAATACGTAAAGAAAAAACATGCGCAGTACGAAAGAAAAAAGGACCGTAGTGAATATCTCCGTTACTATTGGTCCGATTTAAACGCGGGAAACGGCAGTGTATTTTAAATGTGCCGTATAATAAATTAATAAAGAAAAAACATGCGCAGTACGAAAGCCAAAAGGACCGTAGTGAATATCTCCGTTACTATTGGTCCGATTTAAACTCGGGAAACGGAAGTGTATTTTAAATGTGACGTATAACAAATACGTAAAGGAAAAACATGCGCAATACGAAAGCCAAAAGGACCTTAGTGAATATCTCCGTTACTATTGGGCTAATTTTTATGGGGAAAACGGTCCTGTATTCGCAATGTGTCGTATAATTAATACGTAGAGAAAAACATGCGCAGTAGCAAAGTCATAAAGTCCTTGGCGTCTAACTTTGTTATAAATAACCCATTTTGAATGTGGAAAAACGCCCCAATATTATAAATGCGACGAATAATAGATGTGTAAAATTACTTCGCGCGATCAATGACAAAATATGCGTTAAATTTTAATTTTTCATTATTATTCATTTAATATTGAAATATTTAATTTTTCCAATTTTTACCTAGTTTCGCGATAAGAATGCTCGCTGTTATTTGCGATAAGAACAGGAAACGACATCCGTTGCAAACAGATAAAAATGAATGAAATTATAACATAGGCGGAGAGGTATATACAAAATACTATTTATTGCATTGGGGGCTTATAAGTAATATAGATTTGGTAGAATCTGTCAGTTGTATGATGGCATCGGCAGAACACGCACGTAAATTGGAGGAATTTGGTGAGAAAATTCGAAAATTATATCAAGACGTAATACTTTACGAAGATAAAAGTAAAACGATTAAGCAATTTGGCCGTCTGTCTATAAGTTCTGCGTGGGATAAAGTATTTGAAAATCGGAAATTACCGCAGACTCAATATCCACTAAGACGAATTCAGCCTACAAAATGGCCGCATTGAAAATGTCTTTCATAATTCTAACAGCAGTGTTGAACAATATGCTTTACACAAACGTCCCTATTGGAGTAAAACATATAGCCGTATGTTTTAACGAGGGATTTGAGTGTCAGCGTTCAGAATGGCAGATGATGTCTTTAAATAAAGTTAATGATGGAAAATTGCCAGTGTTTTCGATTAATGTACCAGCTAATCAGACGACATACAAGTTGAAGCTCGTATTTCAAGATGGGACCGAGGGTGACGTTGAGACGTGGCAACACATCTCAACAGCTGAAGTCGATTTAAGAAGTATTGGTATTGAAGCAGCCCCGTTATCATTATGGAATAATAATAAAGTCATTCAAAATGAACTGTACAAAATATTTTCAATGTTATGTGCGATATTATCGGCACTTTCTGTTCTATTGATAAAAATTGTCATAAAAAATGTAAGAAATCGATATTCTTTAACAAAATAAATGAATAAAAATATACAGGGTGTTTCAATAAAACTCATATATAAATAAACATTTTTTATTTGAAAAAGTACATTATCTAGGTAATATAATATAATACAACCAATTATGTAACATATTAACGTTGCGTTCAGCACACAGAAATTTTCCAGATGCATGGTTTAGACACGGCGTATGACTAGATTCAAATCTCCTTGTTTGACAGAGCAATCCATCATATTTTGCGACATCATAAACGGCAGGATGCGGGGTACCCAATAACTGTTGGCATTTCTGCAGTAAAAAATCCTCCTTTTGATTTCCTCTAACGTAAATACAGTCTGCAGCATATAGCAAATATTTTTCCAATATATCGTTAATTTCCGTATACTCGATGTTACCAGAGCTGTAGTTTATTCCATGAATATATTTCTCTACATGTCTAACTGTTTTCTTATCACGTGCACTTAAATTAGCGTAGGGTATTGCAGGCTTGAATAGAAAATTAGAAACATGGGATCCGATTTGAATTGACATCTCCTTTGGATGGAAACTGCCCTCAATATCGAACCCTTGGATATCACAGAGTGCTATTCTCATCGTGGCAAACGTTCAACTACTGACATTTACTAAGTGATATCTAATTTAAACTTTTCAGTACTTCAGAGAGGGGGAAGTACTCCATTAAACAGTCGTGAATTATAATACAGTAAGCTTTAGTATTAGCGGGAAATCCAGAATCGGCTTCGATATCCAATCTCACATCAATAGTAGATGATTTCATGGTTTCTTCTTGCTTGGAACAATCAATGATGAACAAAGAACGGTTTTTAAATGCAACATAGTCCAAAAGGCAACTCTTCGCAGCAGAATTGGAATAACTAGTTTGAAAGTTGCTATAGTTGAAATGGGCTTCAGCAAAGTGATTGTTTGCAAAGTCCAACTGCATACGTTCGTTGGGATAGTATTCACCATTCAATGATACTCGAATGCTAGCAGTACTCACGTGATCAAACAAAGTCGGATCTTCCCCAACAGCATCACGTTTATTAGTTTGGAAACATACGATAATGAAACGTGGCCGTTCGATTGCGGTGCTAGTTTTAACTGCCCAGATTTCTCTTCTCGCGCCCGCTGTAATTGCAGGCAATTCATTCAGTTCCCATTTTCTAAACGGAATTAGTATCGGTTTGTCAGTTTGAATAGCTTTCAAAAGTTGTTCTTTCACATCATCATTCGGATAAATGTGTTTGATTTTCAGCTCGATACTTTGAATTACGATTTTTACGGTGGTAGTCGTTGCTGTAGCAGTACCAACATTTTTCTCCTTTACAATTATGCAATCGTTATCGTTTCTTGCTCTTACAAATCTAAGAGTTTGTCTGCCGCACGTAATCATAGGATAGTCGTTGAAAATGTTGAAAATATGTTTAAGCGGCATCAACAAGCTAAAAGACTTGTCATGAGCGGCGAGAATAGGTGCTGAAGGATAATTCCAGCCGGCGATAGCCATATGATTTGAGTCTTCTTTGGCGTAACAACTGTAAGCTCGAACAGCACTTATAATTCCAGGATCGCGTACTGCTTCAACTTCTCTAGCGGATTCGCTGTACGTGCAAGAGTCGAAAAGGAAAGCTCCAAAATTGGATGCTAAAGATACATCTCCTCCGCCGGTTATTTCCAATTTTCCTCTAATAGCCAGCAGCGATTGGTTCATAGCAAAGAACGAGTCGACTTGGTTGATGCTAAATTCCACAACATCGTTGCAATTGAATGATTTTACGAACGGTGTATAGGACCTATACTCTGCCTTACGAATAGACTCATCAAATGTTGGGGATCGATATACATCAAACATCGGAGAAGTATGTGCTTCGTCAATTTTTCTTCGTTTGTACATAGTCACCGTTGACATGATATCCAAGTGAACGGAGAAACAATATATTTGCTGCAGTTAGATGTTGACGCTTAGACGCTTGCGGCGACAATAAAGATTTGGAAGCGCCTCTATATCTTATAACTAATCCCATCGGCTCCTTGCTCTCAATTCCAACACAAGAGTACTAGTTTCACCTCGAAAGTTTACGGGATGGCCGTCTTGATCCAAAGCCAAGACTGTAATGTTGGTTATTTCTCGTTGTGGTATAACTGGTAAATATAGCAAATTTGAAGGTGTTTCGTCGATAGCGTAGCCAGGATCGACTTTTACAGCAAATTCGTAGATCGTATGTGCAGGTCTGTCTCAATCAAAGGCTCCCGACGTAATGTTGGCATCAAAGTGTATGGTTGATACTTTTATAATGTTTACAGGCAAGTCCGATGAATGTATTAGACCAGGATTGAGATTTTTTTCCGAGAATCCCAATACATGCCCAATATTATTTGGCTTTTTAAACGTTATTTTATAATATTTGCTAAAGATTTCGCATTGCAGTGTATTATTGTTGGGTTTTAACGAGAAAAACAGTTCAGGATTAACTTCATTTTCAAGCCCCATCTTCGTTCGTATAAATGCTTCTATATCGGTAATTTCGTAGCATCCTGTAGGAAACTCGATAACTTTCAATTTGTTAGTTTTATCGAAATAGTAAAATTTATCGCCTTTTTCAATGTTCGGTATGGAATTGTACGAATGAAAAGATCTAAGTGCTAATTCATAATCTTTTTTCGGGTCCAACAATATTGGCGTAGAAGGACGAAAAGTGAAGACGTGAGTATTACTGTTTACTCTCAACAAGTGCGACATGATGAATGAAACAAGTATAGCGGAGTACAATCATTTATTGAATTATTTTTTTAAAGCTAATTTACAAAAACAACAATCTTCTTGAGCATCAGCAGGTCCGTCCCAGTGTGTTATCCAATCAGGTCTATTGTAGTGAACATAACATGGAAGCCGTATTTGAAGATTAAACTTTGACGTGTATTCTGCAGACAGTTTATGCCATATACTCAATAGTTCTCCAGGTCTCACATTTTTTATTAAATATTCCAGCGGGATATGCTTCAACTCTTCTGATGTAAATTCCGAAAATGTTTTATTATCAGTCAGATGTACCATTATGACTTGAACGCCCATATTATCCGCCATTATTGTGTAGAAATTTCAAACACAATTTTCCACAATTAGCTTGATTGTACGTTTGATATGGATCGTTGTTGTAGAAAATTTTTACGTTCCCCAAATAGCATACAAGTTCTCTCGGCGGTTTCAAGTTACCAAATGAATCAAAGTAGTCCACGTGATCGTTTATCTTCTTGTAGGCCACCCAATGAGTACCATTATTGTCGGAGGTATCCAAATTTACAATACCACATTCACGTTTACGGGGACTCGAAGGTAAAGTGTCTCTCATAAACACACCTCGAAAATGCGGTATTTTAAGTTTTTTAGCATAACGTGTTAGTTCGAAATCGTACAATGGCCTATTGGGTAGCATTATTAGTTTTTTTGCTTTTTCAGAAATAGGCCGAAGCCTCCTTTAGCGTTTTTTCGCAAGTAAAGTCCTTTTCCAACGGCTTCCATTGCTTTGTTGTGACGTTGATCTTCATCGAGCTTCTTTTGAGCGTTCTTAGCATCAATAGCTGTTTTCGCAATTGCACTTGCTCCGCCTGCGAGACTGCCGAGTGCTCCAAGCGCAGCAAAAATCGGTATTAGAGGCAGAATTCCACCAGATTTGGCAATCGGAATAATTCTCGGAACTTTAACACGGCGACGGCCACCAACCTTTTTCACAGCAAGTCTTGCTACCTTCAATGCGTTCGAAGCAGACTTTGTTACAGTTGATGATGGTTTATAGGACTTTGCAATTTTCTGAAGGATCCCACGTTGAAAAGAAACAGAAGGCTTTTTGACGCCCATCCCAAGTTTGCGTTTACCCTTCATTCCAGTGGTAACGAACCAGGCAGCAGTTTTTTCACCAACAGAAGCGTCTTTGGACTTTACTCGTTCCCAAGCAGCGTTTTCAAGTATCTGATCGGCTTTATGACGTTCCACTAAAGATTTGGTATGGGAATAAGCAATGTCGTGTTGTTTACAAGCAGCGTCTAACGGATTAATGCCGGGATCTCCGCGTGCAAGTCGCTTATGTAGTTTTGTACCTGGTCCACAATATTGATAGCCAGGAATATGTAACTCGACTGGCAGTTTATTGATGATGGAATTCAAGACACCTTTACCCTGATATACCAACATGAAGACTGATGATGAGATGTAGCGTCATCTATATTTATTATCTGACATTTCTTCCTCGAACGACACAAGATGAAGGTCGTTCAACAAGAACAGACGCTACCCATCGTCAACTTGGACTTTACACCAAGTAAACATAGTAAACATGGTAAATTGCTACCGGATTCGTTTCGCGCCATTATATGTGGGCCTTCTGGATGCGGAAAAACAAACGTTATGCTGTCGCTGCTCTTCGATCCCAACGGCGCTAAATTTAAAAATGTGTACGTTTATTCAAAGTCTCTGTACCAGCCAAAATATCAACTACTTCAAGAAGTGATTTCCAGTGCTAAAGGCGTTGGGTACTATCCCTTTAAAGACAACGAAGAAATTATAAGTCCCAATAAGGCTAAAAATAACTCTATATTCATATTTGACGATGTTGCCTGCGACGGTCAGCAGAAAATTCGAGAATATTACTCAATGTGCCGGCATAAAGATATTGATGCAGCATATCTCTGTCAAACTTACTCAAAAGTACCAAAACAGCTAATACGAGACAACTGTAACATTATAATCCTATTTAAACAGGATGAAATTAACCTAAAACATATATTTGATGAACATGTGTCTCCAGATGTTACCTTTGAAGAATTCAAGAAAATGTGTGCAGAGTGTTGGGCCGAACGCTATGGTACGTTAGTTATTGTTAAAGACTTTCCACTTGGTCATGGGCGATACAGAGTAGGCTTCGATAAATACATAAAATTGTAGTGCATATCGTCATTCGACATCATGCTGGCAAAGAATCAAGTAGCTGTAGCTACTCATAAGAGAAAAATCGCTGAACTTGCCCGGTCTATACGTAAAAAGTATCTGGCATTAAAATTGAACAAAACGGAACAAGATGAATCTATTAGGAAACTGTTCAAGCCAATATCTGAACCTCTTCAAGAAATAGTAAAAACTTCGCCAAATTACTCCGTCAAAAAAGAACAAGTAAAAAATGAGCCCAAAGTTGAAGGCTACGAAATGTCATCCATTACGTCGAATTTTAAGCCTCAAAAAGCTTCATCACCCAAAAAAACCGATTTTATTTCATTGGAAGATGTAGCTGAAGGAAACAACGACAACACCGAACAGTTTAGTGAAATTGATGAAGCCTCTGTTTCTCAAAAACCGGTAGCTGTAGAAGCTATTAACGACTATCTAGATCAGTATCCTCCAATGAGTCGACAAGTAGTTCAAGACTACTGGCAGAATAACGAGAGAATCGATCGAGTGTATGGTCCAGTGTACGAATCAGAAAATGATTGGTGGTTTTTGGGTAACAAACGTATAGAGTTTGATGCTAAAACTGAAAGTATAAACGTACTTTATGACAATCAGTGGAACGGGGTGACTGGAACTCCAGGATTGTATCAATTAATTTTTTATGATGACCCTGCTTTTGTTGCAGATGACTTAAACGCTTATAAAGCCATTCTAGAAGCAACAGGAGTTCATCGAAATTCTAAAGGACATTTGAAAGGTACAAAAAAACCCAAATATATGGACATTATCCGTCCCCTGTTTCAGCCTCGAGAAGGAGCAGGATTATCGAAACCAGCAACACGATGCGATTTGATTTATAATGAAAAACCTATAGAATACGTGTATTGGGACGATCCCAATGAGTTGATCGATCGTTTAAAGTTGTTAGTTGCTTCGAAACATGCTGGAAATACTTCACAAGATAATGAAATTACAGCTATTATTAATGAGCTCCGGGAAGCCAATATAATAGAGTAACTTGGTTCCAGAAATGTCATTTGCAAGATGAGTCTCGATAAATTCGGACGTCGTTTCGGGAAACACAAAACAGTTCCGTATAATCGTGTACCTCCAAAATTAGCACTTCCTCATACTTCCGATGGAAATGTTGACTTTGAAAATGTAAAGTTGTGCAACATAAAGGAACCGACAATTGATTCAGATGCTGCAACGAAAAAATACGTTGACAAATTGAAAGTCTTGACCGAAACCGACATTAACAATAAAATGAAACGTCGCATTGAAGATGTATCGGGAAAAATGGAGCAAATATCGCAGAGATTGAAAGATCCTCCTGCGAAAAGTAAAGACCTGACAACAAAAATATACGTAGACGACTCCATAGTACGAGCTAAAGAGTTTTTAAGAAGGGAATTTAAACAAAGTTACGATCCGGTTACTACAGCATTATTAAATACTGAGCAGAGTTTACGTGAAAAAGCCCAAATTTCAGACGTTAATGCATTGAAAACAGAGTTATCAAATGCATCGCAGCAAACGACGACCAGATTACTTTCCGACATTGATGATTTAAGGAAACAGCTTGGAATTGAATCGAATCGTACGACATTAATTGAACCCAAATTAGTGGATTTTTCCAAACATTTGGAAGAGTTGAAAAATGTAACAGTTCAAATAATTACAAGTTTTGAAACGCTAAATACCACCGTTTCGAAGTCTTATCATGATTTGAGAACTTATATAAATGCATTAAATGATGATGTTAAAAATAGCATTGGCGATATTTATACCAAAATCGATCATTTTAAGGAGACAATTGAAAATAATGAAACAGGCATAACTACAATTAGCGGCAATGTTGAGGGTATTGTCAAAAATGTTGAAACAATGACTGCACGTCTTCATGGAGTAGAGGCAAAATTAAGTAAAATAACTGTATAGGCACCAGCAATCTCCTTTCAATCGTCAACATGTCGCCAAAGGAAAAGATTCAACTTGTTAATGAACTGCATAAACCTGCTCGAAAAAATTACCCTAGACGACGAACCATCATTAAAGGTTTGGATGATTTATGGCAAATGGACCTCATGGAAATGAGAAATTACTCGCATCAAAACAAAGGATATAAATTAATCATGGTTGTTATAGATTGCTTTTCGAAATTCATATGGACTCGACCGTTGAAAACGAAAACTGGTGAAGAAATTACCAAAACATTTAGTGATATTTTAGCACACACTAAACGATGTCCGAAAAATCTGCAGACTGATCAAGGTACGGAATTTTTCAACGCAAAATTTCAGAGTTTAATGAAAAAACATCATATTAATCACTATAATACATGGTCTGTTGTAAAGGCTTCAATGGCAGAGCGGGCAATCAGGACGTTGAAATCCAAACTATACAAATATTTCAGTTTAAACGGTAGCTACAAATGGCTGGATGAATTGCCGATAACTACAACACAATACAACGAGACTAAACATAGCAAAACGAGATTTAAACCGATCGACGTCAACAAATCCAACGAACAGAAAATTTTAAGTAAATGCTACAGCCATTTGAAAATTGCCGGGCCGAGGAAATTAAAAGTCAGTGATATTGTACGCATAAGTAAAGCCAAACATGTTTTCGAAAAAGGCTATACGCCAAATTGGACTACGGAATTATTTAAGATTAGCAAAGTTAACATCACTAACCCCATTACCTATCTCCTGGAAGATATGCATGGATCACCAATCAAAGGGGCGTTCTACGAAGAGGAGTTACAAAAAACCACGAATCCCGACATATACCTGGTGGAAAAGGTCTTGCGCCGAAAAGGAAAGAAAATGTACGTGAAATGGCTTGGACTCGATAAAAAACATAACAGTTGGATCGAAAATGCTGATTTAGTATAGAAATCAATGTAAAACACGAACAAATTTCTGCAATTGAGGGGCCTTTTGTGACTCTAAACTGTTCGTTTCCGGCGGTACAACTAAAAAATGTATGGTGGAAGGGGACTACATCTATAAATACCACCTCTCAGACAATTTACGCCTCATTCCTGTTTAGTAATTTTGAAAGTATCGTTTAAAAAAGTATGGCTTTCGCTAGTGTTGACCAACGTAATATGAACCTGGATGCAATTATCGAGGCTGTAGCTACTGGTGCTTCTGATGAACCTGGCAAACGTATTGCACCGGATGATGGTGATGATAGCGGTTATGAGAGTAATTATGATAGAGAAATCGACCGAGTTTTGGAGATGTATGAAAATGCCGCCAAATTTGAAAATTACTATTTGCTTAATACAGCGTTTCCACTTAAAAACTTTAACATTAGAGTGGGCCTCTCTCCAGTTAGGACATTCAGCCCAGCAGTAGTGTTGTGTCAACCATTAAAGCAGAATAAAATGTCTTTTGGCGTTTATGAATGGTCTATATTTATGGAAATATTACAAAATAAAATTACCGGCTTTTTCTCGAATAAAGATGGCCCAGATGTCCTTCCATGTGGAAACTATGCGACAATCACTCAATTGGTCTACGATGAAGCAAAGTTTATTCTAATATCAAAACATGGAATTGAATTCTACATCACTGAAGAGGATGCAATTCAAATTGTGGAAGCTGATTTTGGACTTGTTAGAAATAAGGTGGATCTACTGCAAAATTTAAATTTTTGTGCATATTATCACGCAGTCATAAATAGAATCAAGTCTTGGTTCCAACAAGGACATTATTTTTCGTTAAGTAAGTTAGATTTATTGTATGGATTTTGTGATTGTTCAGATAACACTTTATTATGCAGTGCACTTAGGGAATTCATTTATTATTATAAACCAAAAGTAATTAATGATTTAGTTGAATAATTTGTATAAATAGTTAAATAAAATAAAAAAAATTTATAGGTTTTTCTTTTTTTATTTATACCTTTTTTACTCAAAAAAAAATGCTGAAAACGTCACATTTTACAGCGTTTTCAACGTTTTTTTAACGTTTAGTATTTTGAAGCGTTAAAAAGCGTTTGAAATGTCACATTTTTCAACGTTTTCATCGATTTTTATCGTTATTTTTTTTTTTTTTTTAAGTGAAAAAACTTAACTTGTTTGCCTCAAATACACGTATTTCCCATAAGGAACCAGGTGAAAATAACACATTAAAATTAATGAAATATGACGTTGTTTTTTCGATTCAAAATTCTAAACGTTAAAAAATGTCGAAAACGTCACATTTTACGACGTTTTTTATCGTTTACTTTTTTGATTCGAAAAAAAGTTTTTGACGTGTTTCAGCTTGTTTAATTGAAAAAAAACACAGAGATAAAGATAATTCATTTATTAAATATATTAAACAAAAAAATGGTATTAAAAATTATTTACAATATAAAATAAGACAATTGTTAAATGAAGCCAAAAAATTACAAATAAAAGTCAGAACCATCATCTTATATTAAATTTAGTTTTACTTAATAATAATACTTAAAAATTATACATTTTTACAACACATAAAATGCCAAGAGATAGACAATTTTTGTTTTACTTTTTTTTTTACATAATAAGTGATACAGCGAAAAACTCATATGCTGTAATGCCCCCAGGGCAAAGTATCAAACGTGCCTGGCAATAAATGGCGTTTATCGTCATGAGGACTTAGACTGATTTTCGTCTGTTCCACACTAAAAACTTGATGTGCAAATGATCTTATGCAACGTTGGGTTGCCGTTTGTGTTTTGAATTCTTTTAAGCAATTTTCATAATCCTCATATGTAATATTATTTTTAACGACTCCATATTTAACCCCTTTTGATTTTTTAGTTACTCCAAAATTGTTTAATTGATTATCTATCCTTTCCCTACTTAAATTTTTCCGTTCTAATCGTTTTCTTTCTTTTTCCCTCTCCTCCAGTGATATATCTAATTTATATGTGTACATTTTTGAACGTAACCCAACAAATTTTGAAACAATTTTCCCACAGGCTTCATCTTTCATTAAACCCAACACTTTTTTATTTACTTGAGGCATGTTGTAGGGATTATCGGAAGCATAGTCAGATGTATCAAATTTCGCCAAGTCTGCTTTTATAACGTCATTATACGCGTCGTCGCATTGTATTTCGTAAATGAAACTGTCTGTGTCCATGTACATTAGTTTACATTTTGCGGGGCCCAATTTGGTCATCATATGACTATAATGAAAATCGTACATGCAAATTTTTGACAAATCTAAAATGGCCATGCCAATATACAGCGGTTTATTGAAAATTAGTTCAGTTTTTCGTAATTCAATGGCTACGATGTCATCGTCAAAAATTGTCCGACTGTGAAACCGAAAACTTGAAATCAAATTTTTGGCTCCGTAGCGGCCATTCCATGATTTTACCAATTTTACCACACGATGTTTACGAATATTTTCCATCGTCTTACCGAACACGGCATTGTTCATTAGCTTGTATAAATTTTTTTCAAAAGTATTGCGGGCTGCAGTCCTCAATTGAGTATTTTTCTCAATGTAGGGCCGCAGCCACGTCGACTGATTGAATTGTAAAATTTTATGAATCCTTGTAATTACCAAACCATTAGCCAGCATTTGTTTTAAATTTCGATAATGTACAGTATATTTTTCTTTATTATGTAATGTCGTCATTAACTTTGGTAATTTTGCGCCAGGAGGTATACGTTGTTCGGCAGCAAATGGAAAATCTTTGTGCGCATCGTGAAGTGTTTGAGGATATTCCAAATCCACCTGCAAAATGTATCCTACCGGAGAATCGTCTGCTATTGTCGTTACGTCGAAATTTGTACAGTCTTCAACCCATTTGAATCCTCCGTATGGGAGAGGTTCACACATGGCCCAACCATACAGATTGTTTACGTCCAAGTACATTAAATATTTTGATGGTTTTGTCGGATCATAGTCAGTCATGTATTTGTTATTAGCCTCCGAAAATCTACTACTACATACCGATATCCCTCCGCGAATAGCCTTCTCGATAAACATTATCATGTCAACATCACGTAATAATTCTAGCTTACATTTAGTCATTTTAAGCATAGCATCCCAGGTGTAGCCAGGCATAGTATAGTACCATGCCGGATCCAAACCATAGGTTGCATGACATTTTTGTCTAAACTGTTCAAAGACATCAGCTAGAATTAATACGTCTGTTTTCAGATACAAATCGGAATATTCGCCTAGAGATTTTATGTTAAACGTGGACCAAACTGAGAGAGCGTGAGCATACTTTTCTTCATCAATGTTTTGATTGTTTAGTTTATTGTAGAAATTTTGAATAGGCGGCAATGAAGCGTCATTTAATTTTTCCCAACAATCTATATAGTCGTAACAAAAAACTCCCTTTTTAGTTAATAATTTAAATTTTTCTTTGTCTACTACTTGATTAAATTCCTGTTTGACGATTTTAAAATCATTTAGATCCATATAAGACGATAATTCGTCTAGGGATGTACCCATAAATCTAAATGAATCTATAAATCTAAATTTGATATCAGTTTCTTCGTCAAACAATGTAAAAGAAATATATTTTTCTTTATTAATTGGAAGTATGCTCAACCTTCCCTTTTTACACAAATTGGTTATCATGAAATGACTATCATAGCCGCTCAAATTGTGAAAAACGACGGGAACGACAAACAACTTTTTAAAATTCAAATTACAAGCTTGATGAGCAAATCCACGAAATTCTCCAGTAAAATGATTATGATCACGCACAATAATGTCCTTTGGTTGAAAGCTTTTTTCGCATATGTGACAACTAGTTGCCCCACATCGATCAGGTCTTTCAACCATAGGAACAATGTTTTTAATTTTCGATTGAATAGTTTTAGCCACGTTCGTCATTTCATTGGCGAACCAATCCATGCAGTCCTCGCCACGATAACTTTTGAAAAAAGATAGACTGTCATCGAAACCACATTTTACATAGTAACCAGCACTGTAAGCAATATGTTTTTGGTATTTTTTCGATTTGCAATTGTTTTCATTTCTGTCGTTAAAATTTTTCAATATGCACTCAAAATCTGCATAAATAACAAAGGGTGTTTCCTGTTTGTATGTAAAATTTCGAAAGCTAACACTCTCGTACTTTGGAAAAGTCATTTTATACTCGTTTATTTCAGAACATAAAGTTTCATGATCGTCTAATTTTTGTTGAGTAGAAAAATAATTAATGCATCTATCACAAATAAATGTTTTATTATTATGTTTACTAATTTGACTATTAAATAATCTAGACATATTTTTTATATGACAATAATGATACTTTATTTCCGTGTCGTCTTCGTCAATAGTTGGTGCCTCATAGTCGTTTAATTTTTTAAAATAAATGTTTTGAATCAAAAGTAAATTTACATGTTGTTCTAGTTTCTTTTTAGTTAGTCTGGCTGGAACTACCGTGTAAAATGTTTTTTCTTTGACCGAATTCAATTCTAATGCATAAACATTTATGGAAATATTATTTAATTTTTCAAATTTATTGATTTGATGTAACGGCATTGGTGCTTCTAAATCTTCTGTATTTAATACAGTAGTATAAAATGGATATGAACGCGTCAGTTCTGCATTTGCTCTGGCAGGATAAAGAGCACTAACTACCGACCAATAAAAACATGCGTTATCGGTATTTTTAATATTAATGCAAGCCTTTTTGTCCGAAATTTCTTTTGGGAGTTTAATAAAAGATGAGCCGTTTCCCATTTCAAATTTATTAATATTAACTTCCAAAGAAATAACCTTATTAAGTGCATAGCCTGATTCGCGTTCCTGGAATTCACCCAGTTTAGTTAAAATTTTGTCTTGAGCATTTTCGACAAACCAACGATGTATATCGGTTGTCACATCAATCATAGCATTTTTAGTATTAAAATATTTCAAATCTAAAATTTCTGTGTCACCAGATTTTTTTACAAATTCTCCACAAAACGTAACGTTTACTTTAATGACTGGAAATGATTTTAAAATTTTGCAAATTTTATTTTTAAATATAATAATACAATCACTCAGAAAATATATCAAGTCCTTATGACGTAAATTAACTATGACCCCCGTTTGAATTCGGCTAGAAAAAGATGATGCAACATTTTCCCATTTAACCCGCTGCCCCAATTTTGTATTATTAAGTCCCGCCCCAACATGTCTATGTAAAATTAATTTTCTAAAATGTTTAAAATGTCCAACGTTAGTCTGAAGTTTTTTCAAAGTCCCAATAGATAATTTATTCCGTTTTCCAGCACGAATTTCTTTACTGCAAATTCTAATTTGTCTGTCTAAACGTCTTAACCAAATTTCAGCGTCTCTAGTCGAAAAATTGTCAAATAAAATTTTCTGAAGTTTTTTTATTGCCAGAAGCACGTTATCAGACTTGGTTATTACTTTTTTTACATCCATAATTGTAATTCACTGTATCACTTAGTTTAAAAAAGTAAAACTTACCACTTAATTTTCTACAATTTCAAATTTTGTGGCAGGGTGTGGTTTTCCCACGTCGACGATCCCTCTAAAAATTATCGAATATCCTCCTGAGGATAATTGTTGCAAATGTTTTTGGTATGTTTCCGTTACCCTCTGAGGTAGAAACAGCACTTTTTTCTCCAATTCCACCAATATGCTTTCTCCAAATTTGGTCTTTATAATTTTTGCCTCAATGATTTTGAACGGTTTATTCTCAGGCAGACTGCTTAGCTTAACTGCTGGCTTGTTTTCTTTTGCTAGAAGGGAACAGTTGTTTAGTTCACTGAGATCCATCTAAAATAAATTACATGCATTTAACAAACTACAGGGATATTTCTAATTTTGAATATTTTATCAATTGAAGCATGAATTTAATTTAAAAATAAAAAACTTACTTTTATATTTTGCACAAAAATTACTGAGCTGGACGTTAGCGACTAGACAAGGAGGTGCTGCGATGATTCTAGAATAAATACGAATTATAATTATTAAATTTAAAAGAATAAAAAATGTTTTTTAAGTATCACTCCTACTATTTAAAAACTTCCTATTATAGTTAAATTTGAAAAAAATTCAAGTACCTCTCCTACTATTTAAAAATAAACCATTGTTTTTGAAGAATAAAAATTTTTAAACTATTTCGAGAAATAAAAAAAAATTATATCATGTTTAAAATAAAAACTAGAACTATTTTGTAAATAAAAATTAAAAAACTTACTTTTATATTTTGCACAAAAATTACTGAGCCTAGCTGAACTGGACGTTAGCGACTGGACAGGGAGGTGCTGCGATGATTCTAGAATAAATACGAATTATAATTATAAAATTAAAAGAATAAAAAATATTTTTTAAGTATTACCCCTACTATTTAAAAAATAAAAATTAAAAACTTCCTTTTACAGTTAAATTTAAAAAATATTTAAGTACCTCTCCTACTATTTAAAAATAAAAAATAAAAACTTTCTTTTATAGTTAAATTTGGAAAAAAAATTTTAAGTACCTCTCCTACTATTTAAAAAACTAAAAAACTATTTTTTGAAGAATAAAAAATTTTAAACGATTTCGAGAAATAAAAAAATTTAAATCATGTTTAAAAGAAAAACTAGAACTATTTTATAAATAAAAATTAAAAAAACTTACCTTTATATTTTACTAGAGAGCTGAACTGAACTGGCTGAAGTCAAATGATTAACTGATGAATTCTGTGCACTATAAGATTATATTCTGCAATGCGAAGTCCAGAAAACCGTTGGGTTTTTTGTTAACCGCAAACGCTTGTTTTAAAAAATATTATCATCCGTTTTGGTTATACATTTATTAATCAGTTTCCTACTTTACATCCGTTGAGGTTTTTTTGCTTCGCCACAAAAGATTGTATTAAAAATATTATCACCAGTTTTGGTTAAAAATTTCCCTGATTAAACATTCTTATCACTTCCTGTTTCAATAGCAACGAACGTTATAAAATATAAAATGAAATATAAATATTTTAATAATTATTAACCTAATAATATTAATTGGATGCATTTGTTTTTACCATGTCTAGATATAAAGGATCAATGACAAAACATTCTTATCGCGAATAACAGCGAACATTCTTATCGCGAAACTGGTAAAAATTATAAAAATTAAATATTATAATATTAAATGAATAATAATGAAAAATTAAAATTTAACGCATATTTTGTCATTGATCGCGCGAAGTAATTTTACACATCTATTATTCGTCGCATTTATAATATTGGGGCGTTTTTCCACATTCAAAATGGGTTATTTATAACAAAGTTAGACGCCAAGGACTTTATGACTTTGCTACTGCGCATGTTTTTCTCTACGTATTAATTATACGACACATTGCGAATACAGGACCGTTTTCCCCATAAAAATTAGCCCAATAGTAACGGAGATATTCACTAAGGTCCTTTTGGCTTTCGTATTGCGCATGTTTTTCCTTTACGTATTTATTATACGTCACATTTAAAATACACTTCCGTTTCCCGAGTTTAAATCGGACCAATAGTAACGGAGATATTCACTACGGTCCTTTTGGCTTTCGTACTGCGCATGTTTTTTCTTTATTAATTTATTATACGGCACATTTAAAATACACTGCCGTTTCCCGCGTTTAAATCGGACCAATAGTAACGGAGATATTCACTACGGTCCTTTTGGCTTTCGTACTGCGCATGTTTTTTCTTTACGTATTTTGTATACGTCACATTTAAAATACACTGCCGTTTCCCGCGTTTAAATCGGACCAATAGTAACGGAGATATAAGCTAAGGCCCTTTTGCCGTTTCTTCTACACAGTATTTATTGACATGTAATTATTTTACGTTATATTTCAAATATAATGCCGTTTGACCCACCCAAATCGGTCCATTAATTACGAAGATATATTATATTGTGGATTAAAAATGGCTACAAAAAGATGGCTAGTAGCGCCATCTGTTTGTTAGCGGCAGTACTACATCTTAGAGTTATGTAGAGTACTATATTTGCAGTCCGCAGCCATTTTTTATCCCAATATTTAAAGTATGCCACGTGCCGCCATTTTTATCTGCGTCTCTTTCTGACACGCTGAATTTCCTATACCTCTCTCTCTAACACATTGAATTCCCTATAGTGATAGTAGAACCAACTTACCCTATCTACTTACAACGATCAACGAAATCGACCAACAAATTCGAACAACGAATTCGAACAACGAAATCGAACAACGCAATCGAACAACGAAATCGAACAACGAAATCCAACTTCGAAATCCAACTTCGAAATCGAACAACGAAATCGAACAACGAAATCGAACCACGAAATCATACAACAATATAGAACAACGAAAACGAACAACGAAATCGAACAACGAAATCGAACAACGAATTCGAACAACGAATTCGAACCACGAAATCGAACAAAGAACAACGAAATCTAACAACGAACAACGAAATCTAACGACGAACAACGAATTCGAACAACGAATTCGAACCACCAAATCGAACAATCAAATCGACCAACGAAATCGAACAACGAATTCGAACAACGAATTCGAACCAAGAAATCGAACAACGAAATCGAACTTCGAAATCGAACAACGAAATCGAACAACGAAATCGAACAACGAAATCTAACAACGAAATCGAATAACGAAATCGAACAACGAAATCGAACAACGAAATCGAACAACGAAATCGAACAACGAAATCGAACAACGAAATGGAACAACGAAATGGAACAACGAAATCGAACAAAGAAATTGAATAACGAATCGAACAACGAAATCGAACAACGAAATAGAACAACGAAATTGAACAACGAAATCCAACTTCGATATCGAACAACGAAATCGAACAACGAAATCGAACAACGAAATCGAAAAACGAAATTGAACAACGAAATCATACAACAATATAGAACAACGAAAACGAACGAAATCGAACAACGGAATCGAACAACGAAATCAAACAACGAAATCGAACAACGAAATCGAACCACGAAATCATACAACAATATAGAACAACGAAAACGAACGAAATCGAACAACGGAATCGAACAACGAAATCGAACAACGAAATCGCACAACGAAATCGAACAACGAAATCGAAAAACGAAATCGATCAACGAAATCGAACAATCAAATCGAACAAAGAAAATCGAACAACGAAATCTCAACGAAATCGAACACGAATTCAAACAACGAAATCGAACAACGAAATGGAACAACGAAATGGAACAACGAAATCGAACAACGAAATCGAACAACGAAATCGAACAAGGAAATCGAACAACGAAATCGAACAACGAAATCGAACAACGAAATCGAACAACGAAATCGAACAACGAAATCGAACAACGAAATCGAACAACCAAATCGAACAACGAATTCGAATAACGAATTCGAACCACGAAATCGAACAATGAACTCGAACAACGAAATCGAACAACGAAATCGAACAACGAAATCGAACAACGAAATGGAACAACGAAATGGAACAACGAAATCGAACGACGAAATCGAATAACGAATCGAACAACGAAATCGAACAACGAAATCGAACAACGAAATCGAAAAACGAAATTGAACAACGAAATAGAACAACGAAATCCAACTTCGAAATCGAACAACGAAATCGAAATCGAACGACAAACTGAAACCACGAAATCGAACCACGAAATAGAACAACGAAATGGAACAACGCAATCGAACAACGAAATCTAACAACGATCAACGAAATCGACCAACAAATTCGAACAACGAATTCGACAACGAAATCGAACAACGAAATCGAACAACGAAATCCAACTTCGAAATCCAACAACGAATTCGAACCACGAAATCAAACAACGAAATCGAACAACGAAATCGAACAACGAAATCGAACAACGAAATCGAACAACGAAATCGAACAACGAAATGGAACAACGAAATGGAACAACGAAATCGAACAACGAAATCGAACAAAGAAATTGAATAACGAATCGAACAACGAAATCGAACAACGAAATAGAACAACGAAATTGAACAATGAAATCCAACTTCGATATCGAACAACGAAATCAAACTGAAACCACGAAATCGATCCACGAAATAGAACAACGAAATGGAACAACGAAATTGAACAACGAAATTGAATAACGAATCGAACAACGAAATCGAACAACGAAATAGAACAACGAAATTGAACAACGAAATCCAACTTCGATATCGAACAACGAAATCGAACAACAAACTGAAACCACGAAATCGAGCCACGAAATAGAACAACGAATTCGAACCACGAAATCGAACAAAGAACAACGAAATCTAACAACGAACAACGAAATCTAACGACGAACAACGAATTCGAACAACGAATTCGAACCACCAAATCGAACAATCAAATCGACCAACGAAATCGAACAACGAATTCGAACAACGAATTCGAACCAAGAAATCGAACAACGAAATCGAACTTCGAAATCGAACAACGAAATCGAACAACGAAATCGAACAACGAAATCGAACAACGAAATCGAATAACGAAATCGAACAACGAAATCGAACAACGAAATCGAACAACGAAATCGAACAACGAAATGGAACAACGAAATGGAACAACGAAATGGAACAACGAAATCGAACAACGAAATCGAACAAAGAAATTGAATAACGAATCGAACAACGAAATCGAACAACGAAATAGAACAACGAAATTGAACAACGAAATCCAACTTCGATATCGAACAACGAAATCGAACAACAAACTGAAACCACGAAATCGATCCTCGAAATAGAACAACGAAATGGAACAACGAAATTGAACAACGAAATCCAACTTCGATATCGAACAAAGAAATCGAACAACAAACTGAAACCACGAAATCGAGCCACGAAATAGAACAACGAAATGGAACAACGCAATCGAACAACGAAATCGAACCACGAAATCATACAACAATATAGAACAACGAAAATGAACAACGAAATCGAACAACGGAATCGGACAACGAAATCGAACAACTAAATCGAACAACGAAATCGAACCACGAAAACGAACAACGAAATCTAACAACGATCAACAAAATCGACCAACAAATTCGAACAACGAATTCGACAACGAAATCGAACAACGAAATCCAACTTCGAAATCCAACTTCGAAATCGAACAACGAAATCGAACAACGAAATCGAACCACGAAATCATACAACAATATAGAACAACGAAAACGAACAACGAAATCGAACAACGGAATCGAACAACGAAATAGAACAACGAAATCGAACGAAATTGAACAAAGAACAACGAAATCTAACAACGAACAACGAAATCGAACAAAGAACAACGAAATCTAACAACGAACAACGAAATCTAACAACGAACAACGAAATCTAACAACGAAATCGAACAACGAAATCGAACAATGAAATCGAACAACGAAATCGAACAACGAATTCGAACAACGAATTCGAACCACGAAATCGAACAACGAAATCGATCAACGAAATCGAACGAAATCGAAAAACGAAATCGATCAACGAAATCGAACAATCAAATCGAACAATGAAAATCGAACAACGAAATCGATCAACGAAATCGAACACGAATTCAAACAACGAAATCGAACAACGAAATCGAACAACGATATCGAACAACGAAATCGAACAACGAAATCGAACAACGAAATCGAACAACGAAATCGAACAACGAAATCGAACAACAAAAACGAACAACGAAATCGAACAACGAAATCGAACAACGAAATCGAACAACGAAATGGTACAACGAAATGGAACAACGAAATCGAACGACGAAATCGAACAACGAAATCGAATAACGACTCGAACAACGAAATCGAACAACGAAATCGAACAACGAAATCGAAAAACGAAATTGAACAACGAAATCATACAACAATATAGAACAACGAAAACGAACGAAATCTAACAACGAAATCGAACAACGAAATCGAACAACGAAATCAAACGAAATCGAAAAACGAAATCGATCAACGAAATCGAACAACGAAATCGAACAACGAAATCGTACTTCGAACAACGAAATCGAACAACGAAATCGAACAACGAAATCGAACAACGAAATCGAACAACGAAATCGAACAACGAAATCGAACAACAAAATCGAACAACGAAATCGAACAACGAAATCGAACAACGAAATCGAACAACGAAATCGAACAACGAAATCGAACAACTAAATCGAACTTCGAAATCGAACAACGAAATCGAACAACGAAATCGAACAACGAAATCGAACAACGAAATCGAACAACGAAATCGAACAACGAAATCGAACAACGAAATCGAACAACGAAATCGAACAACGAAATCGAACAACCAAATGGAACAACGAAATCGAACAACGAAATCGAACAACGAATTCGAACAACGAATTCGAACCACGAAATCGAACAAAGAACAACGAAATCTAACAACCGAAATGGAACAACGCAATCGAACAACGAAATCGAAAAACGAAATTGAACAACGAAATAGAACAACGAAATCCAACTTCGAAATCGAACAACGAAATCGAAATCGAACAACAAACTGAAACCACGAAATCGAACCACGAAATAGAACAACGAAATGGAACAACGCAATCGAACAACGAAATCGAACCTCGAAATCATACAACAATATCGAACAACGAAAACGAACAACGAAATCGAATAACGGAATCGGACAACGAAATCGAACAACGAAATCGAACAACGAAATCGAACCACGAAAACGTACAACGAAATATAACAACGAACAACGAAATCGACCAACGAATTCGAACAACGAATTCGAACCACGAAATCAAACAACGAAATCGAACAACGAAATCAAACAACGAAATCTAACAACGAAATCGAACCACGAAATCATACAACAATATAGAACAACGAAAACGAACGAAATCGAACAACGGAATCGAACAACGAAATCGAACAACGAAATCGAACAACGAAATCGAACAACGAAATCGAAAAACGAAATCGAACAACGAAATCGAACAACGAAATCGAACAACGAAATCGAACAACGAAATCGAACAACGAAATCGAACAACCAAATCGAACAACGAAATCGAACAACGAAATCGAACAACGAATTCGAACCACGAAATCGAACAAAGAACAACGAAATCTAACAACCGAAATGGAACAACGCAATCGAACAACGAAATCGAACCACGAAATCATACAACAATATCGAACAACGAAAACGAACAACGAAATCGAACAACGGAATCGGACAACGAAATCGAACAACGAAATCGAACAACGAAATCGAACAACGAAATCGAACAACGAAATCGAATAACGAATCGAACAACGAAATCGAACAACGAAATCGAACAACGAAATCGAACAACGAATTAGAACAACGAAATAAAACAACGAAATCCAACTTCGAAATCGAACAGCGAAATCGAAATCGAACAACAAACTGAAACCACGAAATCGAACCACGAAATAGAACAACGAAATGGAACAACGCAATCGAACAACGAAATCGAACCACGAAATCATACAACAATATCGAACAACGAAAACGAATAACGAAATCGAACAACGGAATCGGACAACGAAATCGAACAACGAAATCGAACAACGAAATCGAACAACGAAATCGAACAACGAAATCGAACTTCAAAATCGAACAACGAAATCGAACAACGAAATCGAACAACGAAATCGAACAACGAAATCGAACAACGAAATCGAACAACGAAATCGAACAACGAAATCGTACTTCGAACAACGAAATCGAACAACGAAATCGAACAACGAAATCGAACAACGAAATCGAACAACGAAATCGAACAACGAAATCGAACAACAAAATCGAACAACGAAATCGAACAACGAAATCGAACAACGAAATCGAACAACGAAATCGAACAACGAAATCGAACAACGAAATCGAACAACGAAATCGAACAACGAAATCGAACAACGAAATCGAACAACGAAATCGAACAACGAAATCGAACAACGAAATCGAACAACGATATCGAACAAAGAAATCGAATAACGAATCGAACAACGAAATCGAACAACGAGATCGAACAACGAAATCGAACAACGAAATCGAACAAAGAAATCGAATAACGAATCGAACAACGAAATCGAACAACGAAATAGAACAACGAAATTGAACAACGAAATCCAACTTCGATATCGAACAACAAACTGAAACCACGAAATCGAGCCACGAAATAGAACAACGAAATGGAACAACGAAATTGAACAACGAAATCCAACTTCGATATCGAACAACGAAATCGAACAACAAACTGAAACCACGAAATCGAGCCACGAAATAGAACAACGAAATGGAACAACGCAATCGAACAACGAAATCGAACCACGAAATCATACAACAATATAGAACAACGAAAATGAACAACGATATCGAACAACGGAATCGGACAACGAAATCGAACAACTAAATCGAACAACGAAATCGAACCACGAAAACGAACAACGAAATCTAACAACGATCAACGAAATCGACCAACAAATTCGAACAACGAATTCGAACAACGAAATCGAACAACGCAATCGAACAACGAAATCGAACAACGAAATCCAACTTCGAAATCCAACTTCGAAATCGAACAACGAAATCGAACAACGAAATCGAACCACGAAATCATACAACAATATAGAACAACGTAAACGAACAACGAAATCGAACAACGAAATCGAACAACGAATTCGAACAACGAATTCGAACCACGAAATCGAACAAAGAACAACGAAATCTAACAACGAACAACGAAATCTAACGACGAACAACGAATTCGAACAACGAATTCGAACCACCAAATCGAACAATCAAATCGACCAACGAAATCGAACAACGAATTCGAACAACGAATTCGAACCAAGAAATCGAACAACGAAATCGAACTTCGAAATCGAACAACGAAATCGAACAACGAAATCGAACAACGAAATCTAACAACGAAATCGAATAACGAAATCGAACAACGAAATCGAACAACGAAATCGAACAACGAAATCGAACAACGAAATCGAACAACGAAATGGAACAACGAAATGGAACAACGAAATCGAACAACGAAATCGAACAAAGAAATTGAATAACGAATCGAACAACGAAATCGAACAACGAAATAGAACAACGAAATTGAACAACGAAATCCAACTTCGATATCGAACAACGAAATCGAACAACGAAATCGAACAACGAAATCGAAAAACGAAATTGAACAACGAAATCATACAACAATATAGAACAACGAAAACGAACGAAATCGAACAACGGAATCGAACAACGAAATCAAACAACGAAATCGAACAACGAAATCGAACCACGAAATCATACAACAATATAGAACAACGAAAACGAACGAAATCGAACAACGGAATCGAACAACGAAATCGAACAACGAAATCGCACAACGAAATCGAACAACGAAATCGAAAAACGAAATCGATCAACGAAATCGAACAATCAAATCGAACAAAGAAAATCGAACAACGAAATCTCAACGAAATCGAACACGAATTCAAACAACGAAATCGAACAACGAAATGGAACAACGAAATGGAACAACGAAATCGAACAACGAAATCGAACAACGAAATCGAACAAGGAAATCGAACAACGAAATCGAACAACGAAATCGAACAACGAAATCGAACAACGAAATCGAACAACGAAATCGAACAACGAAATCGAACAACCAAATCGAACAACGAATTCGAACAACGAATTCGAACCACGAAATCGAACAATGAACTCGAACAACGAAATCGAACAACGAAATCGAACAACGAAATCGAACAACGAAATGGAACAACGAAATGGAACAACGAAATCGAACGACGAAATCGAACAACGAAATCGAATAACGAATCGAACAACGAAATCGAACAACGAAATCGAACAACGAAATCGAAAAACGAAATTGAACAACGAAATAGAACAACGAAATCCAACTTCGAAATCGAACAACGAAATCGAAATCGAACGACAAACTGAAACCACGAAATCGAACCACGAAATAGAACAACGAAATGGAACAACGCAATCGAACAACGAAATCTAACAACGATCAACGAAATCGACCAACAAATTCGAACAACGAATTCGACAACGAAATCGAACAACGAAATCGAACAACGAAATCCAACTTCGAAATCCAACAACGAATTCGAACCACGAAATCAAACAACGAAATCGAACAACGAAATCGAACAACGAAATCGAACAACGAAATCGAACAACGAAATCGAACAACGAAATGGAACAACGAAATGGAACAACGAAATCGAACAACGAAATCGAACAAAGAAATTGAATAACGAATCGAACAACGAAATCGAACAACGAAATAGAACAACGAAATTGAACAACGAAATCCAACTTCGATATCGAACAACGAAATCAAACTGAAACCACGAAATCGATCCACGAAATAGAACAACGAAATGGAACAACGAAATTGAACAACGAAATTGAATAACGAATCGAACAACGAAATCGAACAACGAAATAGAACAACGAAATTGAACAACGAAATCCAACTTCGATATCGAACAACGAAATCGAACAACAAACTGAAACCACGAAATCGAGCCACGAAATAGAACAACGAATTCGAACCACGAAATCGAACAAAGAACAACGAAATCTAACAACGAACAACGAAATCTAACGACGAACAACGAAGTCGAACAACGAATTCGAACCACCAAATCGAACAATCAAATCGACCAACGAAATCGAACAACGAATTCGAACAACGAATTCGAACCAAGAAATCGAACAACGAAATCGAACTTCGAAATCGAACAACGAAATCGAACAACGAAATCGAACAACGAAATCGAACAACGAAATCGAATAACGAAATCGAACAACGAAATCGAACAACGAAATCGAACAACGAAATCGAACAACGAAATGGAACAACGAAATGGAACAACGAAATCGAACAACGAAATCGAACAAAGAAATTGAATAACGAATCGAACAACGAAATCGAACAACGAAATAGAACAACGAAATTGAACAACGAAATCCAACTTCGATATCGAACAACGAAATCGAACAACAAACTGAAACCACGAAATCGATCCTCGAAATAGAACAACGAAATGGAACAACGAAATTGAACAACGAAATCCAACTTCGATATCGAACAAAGAAATCGAACAACAAACTGAAACCACGAAATCGAGCCACGAAATAGAACAACGAAATGGAACAACGCAATCGAACAACGAAATCGAACCACGAAATCATACAACAATATAGAACAACGAAAATGAACAACGAAATCGAACAACGGAATCGGACAACGAAATCGAACAACTAAATCGAACAACGAAATCGAACCACGAAAACGAACAACGAAATCTAACAACGATCAACGAAATCGACCAACAAATTCGAACAACGAATTCGACAACGAAATCGAACAACGAAATCGAACAACGAAATCCAACTTCGAAATCCAACTTCGAAATCGAACAACGAAATCGAACAACGAAATCGAACCACGAAATCATACAACAATATAGAACAACGAAAACGAACAACGAAATCGAACAACGGAATCGAACAACGAAATAGAACAACGAAATCGAACGAAATTGAACAAAGAACAACGAAATCTAACAACGAACAACGAAATCGAACAAAGAACAACGAAATCTAACAACGAACAACGAAATCTAACAACGAACAACGAAATCTAACAACGAAATCGAACAACGAAATCGAACAATGAAATCGAACAACGAAATCGAACAACGAATTCGAACAACGAATTCGAACCACGAAATCGAACAACGAAATCGATCAACGAAATCGAACGAAATCGAAAAACGAAATCGATCAACGAAATCGAACAATCAAATCGAACAATGAAAATCGAACAACGAAATCGATCAACGAAATCGAACACGAATTCAAACAACGAAATCGAACAACGAAATCGAACAACGATATCGAACAACGAAATCGAACAACGAAATCGAACAACGAAATCGAACAACGAAATCGAACAACGAAAACGAACAACGAAATCGAACAACGAAATCGAACAACGAAATCGAACAACGAAATGGTACAACGAAATGGAACAACGAAATCGAACGACGAAATCGAACAACGAAATCGAATAACGACTCGAACAACGAAATCGAACAACGAAATCGAACAACGAAATCGAAAAACGAAATTGAACAACGAAATCATACAACAATATAGAACAACGAAAACGAACGAAATCTAACAACGAAATCGAACAACGAAATCGAACAACGAAATCAAACGAAATCGAAAAACGAAATCGATCAACGAAATCGAACAACGAAATCGAACAACGAAATCGAACAACGAAATCGTACTTCGAACAACGAAATCGAACAACGAAATCGAACAACGAAATCGAACAACGAAATCGAACAACGAAATCGAACAACGAAATCGAACAACAAAATCGAACAACGAAATCGAACAACGAAATCGAACAACGAAATCGAACAACGAAATCGAACAACGAAATCGAACAACGAAATCGAACAACTAAATCGAACTTCGAAATCGAACAACGAAATCGAACAACGAAATCGAACAACGAAATCGAACAACGAAATCGAACAACGAAATCGAACAACGAAATCGAACAACGAAATCGAACAACGAAATCGAACAACGAAATCGAACAACGAAATCGAACAACGAAATCGAACAACGAAATCGAACAACGAAATCGAACAACGAAATCGAACAACGAAATCGAACAACGAAATCGAACAACGATATCGAACAAAGAAATCGAATAACGAATCGAACAACGAAATCGAACAACGAAATAGAACAACGAAATCGAACAACGAATTCGAACCAATTCAAACAACGAATTCGAACAACGAAATCGAACAACGAAATCGAACAACGAAATCGAACAACGAGATCGAACAACGAAATCGAACAACGAAATCGAACAAAGAAATCGAATAACGAATCGAACAACGAAATCGAACAACGAAATAGAACAACGAAATTGAACAACGAAATCCAACTTCGATATCGAACAACAAACTGAAACCACGAAATCGAGCCACGAAATAGAACAACGAAATGGAACAACGAAATTGAACAACGAAATCCAACTTCGATATCGAACAACGAAATCGAACAACAAACTGAAACCACGAAATCGAGCCACGAAATAGAACAACGAAATGGAACAACGCAATCGAACAACGAAATCGAACCACGAAATCATACAACAATATAGAACAACGAAAACGAACAACGAAATCGAATAACGGAATCGGACAACGAAATCGAACAACGAAATCGAACAACGAAATCGAACCACGAAATCGAACACGAATTCAAACAACGAAATCGAACAACGAAATCGAACAACGATATCGAACAACGAAATCGAACAACGAAATCGAACAACGAAATCGAACAACGAAATCGAACAACGAAAACGAACAACGAAATCGAACAACGAAATCGAACAACGAAATCGAACAACGAAATGGTACAACGAAATGGAACAACGAAATCGAACGACGAAATCGAACAACGAAATCGAATAAAGAATCGAACAACGAAATCGAACAACGAAATCGAAAAACGAAATTGAACAACGAAATAGAACAACGAAATCCAACTTCGAAATCGAACAACGAAATCGAAATCGAACAACAAACTGAAACCACGAAATCGAACCACGAAATAGAACAACGAAATGGAACAACGCAATCGAACAACGAAATCGAACCTCGAAATCATACAACAATATCGAACAACGAAAACGAACAACGAAATCGAATAACGGAATCGGACAACGAAATCGAACAACGAAATCGAACAACGAAATCGAACCACGAAAACGTACAACGAAATATAACAACGAACAACGAAATCGACCAACGAATTCGAACAACGAATTCGAACCACGAAATCAAACAACGAAATCGAACAACGAAATCAAACAACGAAATCTAACAACGAAATCGAACCACGAAATCATACAACAATATAGAACAACGAAAACGAACGAAATCGAACAACGGAATCGAACAACGAAATCGAACAACGAAATCGAACAACGAAATCGAACAACGAAATCGAAAAACGAAATCGAACAACGAAATCGAACAACGAAATCGAACAACGAAATCGAACAACGAAATCGAACAACGAAATCGAACAACCAAATCGAACAACGAAATCGAACAACGAAATCGAACAACGAATTCGAACAACGAAATCGAACAACGAAATCGAACAACGAAATCGAACAACGAAATCGAACAACGAAATCGAACAACGAAATCGAACAACGAAATCGAACAACGAAATCGAACAACGAAATCGAACAACGAAATCGAACAACGAAATCGAACAACGAAATCGAACAACGAAATCGAACAACGAAATCGAACAACGATATCGAACAAAGAAATCGAATAACGAATCGAACAACGAAATCGAACAACGAAATAGAACAACGAAATCGAACAACGAATTCGAACCAATTCAAACAACGAATTCGAACAACGAAATCGAACAACGAAATCTAACAACGAAATCGAACAACGAAATCGAACAACGAGATCGAAAAACGAAATCGTACAACGAAATCGAACAAAGAAATCGAATAACGAATCGAACAACGAAATCGAACAACGAAATAGAACAACGAAATTGAACAACGAAATCCAACTTCGATATCGAACAACAAACTGAAACCACGAAATCGAGCCACGAAATAGAACAACGAAATGGAACAACGAAATTGAACAACGAAATCCAACTTCGATATCGAACAACGAAATCGAACAACAAACTGAAACCACGAAATCGAGCCACGAAATAGAACAACGAAATGGAACAACGCAATCGAACAACGAAATCGAACCACGAAATCATACAACAATATAGAACAACGAAAACGAACAACGAAATCGAATAACGGAATCGGACAACGAAATCGAACAACGAAATCGAACAACGAAATCGAACCACGAAATCGAACACGAATTCAAACAACGAAATCGAACAACGAAATCGAACAACGATATCGAACAACGAAATCGAACAACGAAATCGAACAACGAAATCGAACAACGAAATCGAACAACGAAAACGAACAACGAAATCGAACAACGAAATCGAACAACGAAATCGAACAACGAAATGGTACAACGAAATGGAACAACGAAATCGAACGACGAAATCGAACAACGAAATCGAATAAAGAATCGAACAACGAAATCGAACAACGAAATCGAAAAACGAAATTGAACAACGAAATAGAACAACGAAATCCAACTTCGAAATCGAACAACGAAATCGAAATCGAACAACAAACTGAAACCACGAAATCGAACCACGAAATAGAACAACGAAATGGAACAACGCAATCGAACAACGAAATCGAACCTCGAAATCATACAACAATATCGAACAACGAAAACGAACAACGAAATCGAATAACGGAATCGGACAACGAAATCGAACAACGAAATCGAACAACGAAATCGAACCACGAAAACGTACAACGAAATATAACAACGAACAACGAAATCGACCAACGAATTCGAACAACGAATTCGAACCACGAAATCAAACAACGAAATCGAACAACGAAATCAAACAACGAAATCTAACAACGAAATCGAACCACGAAATCATACAACAATATAGAACAACGAAAACGAACGAAATCGAACAACGGAATCGAACAACGAAATCGAACAACGAAATCGAACAACGAAATCGAACAACGAAATCGAAAAACGAAATCGAACAACGAAATCGAACAACGAAATCGAACAACGAAATCGAACAACGAAATCGAACAACGAAATCGAACAACCAAATCGAACAACGAAATCGAACAACGAAATCGAACAACGAATTCGAACAACGAATTCGAACCACGAAATCGAACAAAGAACAACGAAATCTAACAACCGAAATGGAACAACGCAATCGAACAACGAAATCGAACCACGAAATCATACAACAATATCGAACAACGAAAACGAACAACGAAATCGAACAACGGAATCGGACAACGAAATCGAACAACGAAATCGAACAACGAAATCGAACAACGAAATCGAACAACGAAATCGAATAACGAATCGAACAACGAAATCGAACAACGAAATCGAACAACGAAATCGAACAACGAATTAGAACAACGAAATAAAACAACGAAATCCAACTTCGAAATCGAACAGCGAAATCGAATTCGAACAACAAACTGAAACCACGAAATCGAACCACGAAATAGAACAACGAAATGGAACAACGCAATCGAACAACGAAATCGAACCACGAAATCATACAACAATATCGAACAACGAAAACGAATAACGAAATCGAACAACGGAATCGGACAACGAAATCGAACAACGAAATCGAACAACGAAATCGAACAACGAAATCGAACAACGAAATCGAACTTCAAAATCGAACAACGAAATCGAACAACGAAATCGAACAACGAAATCGAACAACGAAATCTAACAACGAAATCGAACCACGAAATCATACAACAATATAGAACAACGAAAACGAACGAAATCGAACAACGGAATCGAACAACGAAATCGAACAACGAAATCGAACAACGAAATCGAACAACGAAATCGAAAAACGAAATCGAACAACGAAATCGAACAACGAAATCGAACAACGAAATCGAACAACGAAATCGAACAACGAAATCGAACAACCAAATCGAACAACGAAATCGAACAACGAAATCGAACAACGAATTCGAACAACGAAATCGAACAACGAAATCGAACAACGAAATCGAACAACGAAATCGAACAACGAAATCGAACAACGAAATCGAACAACGAAATCGAACAACGAAATCGAACAACGAAATCGAACAACGAAATCGAACAACGAAATCGAACAACGAAATCGAACAACGAAATCGAACAACGAAATCGAACAACGAAATCGAACAACGAAATCGAACAACGATATCGAACAAAGAAATCGAATAACGAATCGAACAACGAAATCGAACAACGAAATAGAACAACGAAATCGAACAACGAATTCGAACCAATTCAAACAACGAATTCGAACAACGAAATCGAACAACGAAATCGAACAACGAAATCGAACAACGAGATCGAACAACGAAATCGAACAACGAAATCGAACAAAGAAATCGAATAACGAATCGAACAACGAAATCGAACAACGAAATAGAACAACGAAATTGAACAACGAAATCCAACTTCGATATCGAACAACAAACTGAAACCACGAAATCGAGCCACGAAATAGAACAACGAAATGGAACAACGAAATTGAACAACGAAATCCAACTTCGATATCGAACAACGAAATCGAACAACAAACTGAAACCACGAAATCGAGCCACGAAATAGAACAACGAAATGGAACAACGCAATCGAACAACGAAATCGAACCACGAAATCATACAACAATATAGAACAACGAAAACGAACAACGAAATCGAATAACGGAATCGGACAACGAAATCGAACAACGAAATCGAACAACGAAATCGAACCACGAAATCGAACACGAATTCAAACAACGAAATCGAACAACGAAATCGAACAACGATATCGAACAACGAAATCGAACAACGAAATCGAACAACGAAATCGAACAACGAAATCGAACAACGAAAACGAACAACGAAATCGAACAACGAAATCGAACAACGAAATCGAACAACGAAATGGTACAACGAAATGGAACAACGAAATCGAACGACGAAATCGAACAACGAAATCGAATAAAGAATCGAACAACGAAATCGAACAACGAAATCGAAAAACGAAATTGAACAACGAAATAGAACAACGAAATCCAACTTCGAAATCGAACAACGAAATCGAAATCGAACAACAAACTGAAACCACGAAATCGAACCACGAAATAGAACAACGAAATGGAACAACGCAATCGAACAACGAAATCGAACCTCGAAATCATACAACAATATCGAACAACGAAAACGAACAACGAAATCGAATAACGGAATCGGACAACGAAATCGAACAACGAAATCGAACAACGAAATCGAACCACGAAAACGTACAACGAAATATAACAACGAACAACGAAATCGACCAACGAATTCGAACAACGAATTCGAACTACGAAATCAAACAACGAAATCGAACAACGAAATCAAACAACGAAATCTAACAACGAAATCGAACCACGAAATCATACAACAATATAGAACAACGAAAACGAACGAAATCGAACAACGGAATCGAACAACGAAATCGAACAACGAAATCGAACAACGAAATCGAACAACGAAATCGAAAAACGAAATCGAACAACGAAATCGAACAACGAAATCGAACAACGAAATCGAACAACGAAATCGAACAACGAAATCGAACAACCAAATCGAACAACGAAATCGAACAACGAAATCGAACAACGAATTCGAACAACGAATTCGAACCACGAAATCGAACAAAGAACAACGAAATCTAACAACCGAAATGGAACAACGCAATCGAACAACGAAATCGAACCACGAAATCATACAACAATATCGAACAACGAAAACGAACAACGAAATCGAACAACGGAATCGGACAACGAAATCGAACAACGAAATCGAACAACGAAATCGAACAACGAAATCGAACAACGAAATCGAATAACGAATCGAACAACGAAATCGAACAACGAAATCGAACAACGAAATCGAACAACGAATTAGAACAACGAAATAAAACAACGAAATCCAACTTCGAAATCGAACAGCGAAATCGAATTCGAACAACAAACTGAAACCACGAAATCGAACCACGAAATAGAACAACGAAATGGAACAACGCAATCGAACAACGAAATCGAACCACGAAATCATACAACAATATCGAACAACGAAAACGAATAACGAAATCGAACAACGGAATCGGACAACGAAATCGAACAACGAAATCGAACAACGAAATCGAACAACGAAATCGAACAACGAAATCGAACAACGAAATCGAACTTCAAAATCGAACAACGAAATCGAACAACGAAATCGAACAACGAAATCGAACAACGAAATCGAACAACGAAATCGAACAACGAAATCGAACAACGAAATCGTACTTCGAACAACGAAATCGAACAACGAAATCGAACAACGAAATCGAACAACGAAATCGAACAACGAAATCGAACAACGAAATCGAACAACAAAATCGAACAACGAAATCGAACAACGAAATCGAACAACGAAATCGAACAACGAAATCGAACAACGAAATCGAACAACGAAATCGAACAACGAAATCGAACAACGAAATCGAACAACGAAATCGAACAACGAAATCGAACAACGAAATCGAACAACGAAATCGAACAACGAAATCGAACAACGAAATCGAACAACGAAATCGAACAACGAAATCGAACAACGAAATCGAACAACGAAATCGAACAACGATATCGAACAAAGAAATCGAATAACGAATCGAACAACGAAATCGAACAACGAAATAGAACAACGAAATCGAACAACGAATTCGAACCAATTCAAACAACGAATTCGAACAACGAAATCGAACAACGAAATCGAACAACGAAATCGAACAACGAGATCGAACAACGAAATCGAACAACGAAATCGAACAAAGAAATCGAATAACGAATCGAACAACGAAATCGAACAACGAAATAGAACAACGAAATTGAACAACGAAATCCAACTTCGATATCGAACAACAAACTGAAACCACGAAATCGAGCCACGAAATAGAACAACGAAATGGAACAACGAAATTGAACAACGAAATCCAACTTCGATATCGAACAACGAAATCGAACAACAAACTGAAACCACGAAATCGAGCCACGAAATAGAACAACGAAATGGAACAACGCAATCGAACAACGAAATCGAACCACGAAATCATACAACAATATAGAACAACGAAAACGAACAACGAAATCGAATAACGGAATCGGACAACGAAATCGAACAACGAAATCGAACAACGAAATCGAACCACGAAATCGAACACGAATTCAAACAACGAAATCGAACAACGAAATCGAACAACGATATCGAACAACGAAATCGAACAACGAAATCGAACAACGAAATCGAACAACGAAATCGAACAACGAAAACGAACAACGAAATCGAACAACGAAATCGAACAACGAAATCGAACAACGAAATGGTACAACGAAATGGAACAACGAAATCGAACGACGAAATCGAACAACGAAATCGAATAACGAATCGAACAACGAAATCGAACAACGAAATCGAACAACGAAATCGAAAAACGAAATTGAACAACGAAATAGAACAACGAAATCCAACTTCGAAATCGAACAACAAACTGAAACCACGAAATCGAACCACGAAATAGAACAACGAAATGGAACAACGCAATCGAACAACGAAATCGAACCTCGAAATCATACAACAATATCGAACAACGAAAACGAACAACGAAATCGAATAACGGAATCGGACAACGAAATCGAACAACGAAATCGAACAACGAAATCGAACCACGAAAACGTACAACGAAATATAACAACGAACAACGAAATCGACCAACGAATTCGAACAACGAATTCGAACCACGAAATCAAACAACGAAATCGAACAACGAAATCAAACAACGAAATCTAACAACGAAATCGAACCACGAAATCATACAACAATATAGAACAACGAAAACGAACGAAATCGAACAACGGAATCGAACAACGAAATCGAACAACGAAATCGAACAACGAAATCGAACAACGAAATCGAAAAACGAAATCGAACAACGAAATCGAACAACGAAATCGAACAACGAAATCGAACAACGAAATCGAACAACGAAATCGAACAACGAAATCGAACAACCAAATCGAACAACGAAATCGAACAACGAAATCGAACAACGAATTCGAACAACGAATTCGAACCACGAAATCGAACAAAGAACAACGAAATCTAACAACCGAAATGGAACAACGCAATCGAACAACGAAATCGAACCACGAAATCATACAACAATATCGAACAACGAAAACGAACAACGAAATCGAACAACGGAATCGGACAATGAAATCGAACAACGAAATCGAACAACGAAATCGAACAACGAAATCGAACAACGAAATCGAATAACGAATCGAACAACGAAATCGAACAACGAAATCGAACAACGAAATCGAACAACGAATTAGAACAACGAAATAAAACAACGAAATCCAACTTCGAAATCGAACAGCGAAATCGAAATCGAACAACAAACTGAAACCACGAAATCGAACCACGAAATAGAACAACGAAATGGAACAACGCAATCGAACAACGAAATCGAACCACGAAATCATACAACAATATCGAACAACGAAAACGAATAACGAAATCGAACAACGGAATCGGACAACGAAATCGAACAACGAAATCGAACAACGAAATCGAACAACGAAATCGAACAACGAAATCGAACTTCAAAATCGAACAACGAAATCGAACAACGAAATCGAACAACGAAATCGAACAACGAAATCGAACAACGAAATCGAACAACGAAATCGAACAACGAAATCGTACTTCGAACAACGAAATCGAACAACGAAATCGAACAACGAAATCGAACAACGAAATCGAACAACGAAATCGAACAACGAAATCGAACAACGAAATCGAACAACGAAATCGAACAACGAAATCGAACAACGAAATCGAACAACAAAATCGAACAACGAAATCGAACAATGAAATCGAACAACGAAATCGAACAACGAAATCGAACAACGAAATCGAACAACGAAATCGAACAACGAAATCGAACAACGAAATCGAACAACGAAATCGAACAACGAAATCGAACAACGAAATCGAACAACGAAATCGAACAACGAAATCGAACAACGAAATCGAACAACGAAATCGAACAACGAAATCGAACAACGATATCGAACAAAGAAATCGAATAACGAATCGAACAACGAAATCGAACAACGAAATAGAACAACGAAATCGAACAACGAATTCGAACCAATTCAAACAACGAATTCGAACAACGAAATCGAACAACGAAATCGAACAACGAAATCGAACAACGAGATCGAACAACGAAATCGAACAACGAAATCGAACAAAGAAATCGAATAACGAATCGAACAACGAAATCGAACAACGAAATAGAACAACGAAATTGAACAACGAAATCCAACTTCGATATCGAACAACAAACTGAAACCACGAAATCGAGCCACGAAATAGAACAACGAAATGGAACAACGAAATTGAACAACGAAATCCAACTTCGATATCGAACAACAAACTGAAACCACGAAATCGAGCCACGAAATAGAACAACGAAATGGAACAACGAAATTGAACAACGAAATCCAACTTCGATATCGAACAACGAAATCGAACAACAAACTGAAACCACGAAATCGAGCCACGAAATAGAACAACGAAATGGAACAACGCAATCGAACAACGAAATCGAACCACGAAATCATACAACAATATAGAACAACGAAAACGAACAACGAAATCGAATAACGGAATCGGACAACGAAATCGAACAACGAAATCGAACAACGAAATCGAACCACGAAATCGAACACGAATTCAAACAACGAAATCGAACAACGAAATCGAACAACGATATCGAACAACGAAATCGAACAACGAAATCGAACAACGAAATCGAACAACGAAATCGAACAACGAAAACGAACAACGAAATCGAACAACGAAATCGAACAACGAAATCGAACAACGAAATGGTACAACGAAATGGAACAACGAAATCGAACGACGAAATCGAACAACGAAATCGAATAACGAATCGAACAACGAAATCGAACAACGAAATCGAACAACGAAATCGAAAAACGAAATTGAACAACGAAATAGAACAACGAAATCCAACTTCGAAATCGAACAACAAACTGAAACCACGAAATCGAACCACGAAATAGAACAACGAAATGGAACAACGCAATCGAACAACGAAATCGAACCTCGAAATCATACAACAATATCGAACAACGAAAACGAACAACGAAATCGAATAACGGAATCGGACAACGAAATCGAACAACGAAATCGAACAACGAAATCGAACCACGAAAACGTACAACGAAATATAACAACGAACAACGAAATCGACCAACGAATTCGAACAACGAATTCGAACCACGAAATCAAACAACGAAATCGAACAACGAAATCAAACAACGAAATCTAACAACGAAATCGAACCACGAAATCATACAACAATATAGAACAACGAAAACGAACGAAATCGAACAACGGAATCGAACAACGAAATCGAACAACGAAATCGAACAACAAAATCGAACAACGAAATCGAACAATGAAATCGAACAACGAAATCGAACAACGAAATCGAACAACGAAATCGAACAACGAAATCGAACAACGAAATCGAACAACGAAATCGAACAACGAAATCGAACAACGAAATCGAACAACGAAATCGAACAACGAAATCGAACAACGAAATCGAACAACGAAATCGAACAACGAAATCGAACAACGATATCGAACAAAGAAATCGAATAACGAATCGAACAACGAAATCGAACAACGAAATAGAACAACGAAATCGAACAACGAAATCGAACAACGAAATCGAACAACGAAATCGAACAACGAAATCGAACAACGAAATCGAACAACGAAATCGAACAACGAAATCGAACAACGAAATCGAACAACGAAATCGAACAACGAATTCGAACCAATTCAAACAACGAATTCGAACAACGAAATCGAACAACGAAATCGAACAACGAAATCGAACAACGAGATCGAACAACGAAATCGAACAACGAAATCGAACAAAGAAATCGAATAACGAATCGAACAACGAAATCGAACAACGAAATAGAACAACGAAATTGAACAACGAAATCCAACTTCGATATCGAACAACAAACTGAAACCACGAAATCGAGCCACGAAATAGAACAACGAAATTGAACAACGAAATCCAACTTCGATATCGAACAACAAACTGAAACCACGAAATCGAGCCACGAAATAGAACAACGAAATGGAACAACGAAATTGAACAACGAAATCCAACTTCGATATCGAACAACGAAATCGAACAACAAACTGAAACCACGAAATCGAGCCACGAAATAGAACAACGAAATGGAACAACGCAATCGAACAACGAAATCGAACCACGAAATCATACAACAATATAGAACAACGAAAACGAACAACGAAATCGAATAACGGAATCGGACAACGAAATCGAACAACGAAATCGAACAACGAAATCGAACCACGAAATCGAACACGAATTCAAACAACGAAATCGAACAACGAAATCGAACAACGATATCGAACAACGAAATCGAACAACGAAATCGAACAACGAAATCGAACAACGAAATCGAACAACGAAAACGAACAACGAAATCGAACAACGAAATCGAACAACGAAATCGAACAACGAAATGGTACAACGAAATGGAACAACGAAATCGAACGACGAAATCGAACAACGAAATCGAATAACGAATCGAACAACGAAATCGAACAACGAAATCGAACAACGAAATCGAAAAACGAAATTGAACAACGAAATAGAACAACGAAATCCAACTTCGAAATCGAACAACAAACTGAAACCACGAAATCGAACCACGAAATAGAACAACGAAATGGAACAACGCAATCGAACAACGAAATCGAACCTCGAAATCATACAACAATATCGAACAACGAAAACGAACAACGAAATCGAATAACGGAATCGGACAACGAAATCGAACAACGAAATCGAACAACGAAATCGAACCACGAAAACGTACAACGAAATATAACAACGAACAACGAAATCGACCAACGAATTCGAACAACGAATTCGAACCACGAAATCAAACAACGAAATCGAACAACGAAATCAAACAACGAAATCTAACAGCGAAATCGAACCACGAAATCATACAACAATATAGAACAACGAAAACGAACGAAATCGAACAACGGAATCGAACAACGAAATCGAACAACGAAATCGAACAACGAAATCGAACAACGAAATCGAAAAACGAAATCGAACAACGAAATCGAACAACGAAATCGAACAACGAAATCGAACAACGAAATCGAACAACGAAATCGAACAACGAAATCGAACAACCAAATCGAACAACGAAATCGAACAACGAAATCGAACAACGAATTCGAACAACGAATTCGAACCACGAAATCGAACAAAGAACAACGAAATCTAACAACCGAAATGGAACAACGCAATCGAACAACGAAATCGAACCACGAAATCATACAACAATATCGAACAACGAAAACGAACAACGAAATCGAACAACGGAATCGGACAACGAAATCGAACAACGAAATCGAACAACGAAATCGAACAACGAAATCGAACAACGAAATCGAATAACGAATCGAACAACGAAATCGAACAACGAAATCGAACAACGAAATCGAACAACGAATTAGAACAACGAAATAAAACAACGAAATCCAACTTCGAAATCGAACAGCGAAATCGAAATCGAACAACAAACTGAAACCACGAAATCGAACCACGAAATAGAACAACGAAATGGAACAACGCAATCGAACAACGAAATCGAACCACGAAATCATACAACAATATCGAACAACGAAAACGAATAACGAAATCGAACAACGGAATCGGACAACGAAATCGAACAACGAAATCGAACAACGAAATCGAACAACGAAATCGAACAACGAAATCGAACTTCAAAATCGAACAACGAAATCGAACAACGAAATCGAACAACGAAATCGAACAACGAAATCGAACAACGAAATCGAACAACGAAATCGAACAACGAAATCGAACAACGAAATCGAACAACGAAATCGAACAACGAAATCGAACAACGAAATCGAACAACGAAATCGAACAACGAAATCGAATAACGAATCGAACAACGAAATCGAACAACGAAATCGAACAACGAAATCGAACAACGAATTAGAACAACGAAATAAAACAACGAAATCCAACTTCGAAAACGAACAGCGAAATCGAAATCGAACAACAAACTGAAACCACGAAATCGAACCACGAAATAGAACAACGAAATGGAACAACGCAATCGAACAACGAAATCGAACCACGAAATCATACAACAATAACGAACAACGAAAACGAATAACGAAATCGAACAACGGAATCGGACAACGAAATCGAACAACGAAATCGAACAACGAAATCGAACAACGAAATCGAACAACGAAATCGAACTTCAAAATCGAACAACGAAATCGAACAACGAAATCGAACAACGAAATCGAACAACGAAATCGAACAACGAAATCGAACAACGAAATCGAACAACGAAATCGAACAACGAAATCGAACAACGAAATCGTACTTCGAACAACGAAATCGAACAACGAAATCGAACAACGAAATCGAACAACGAAATCGAACAACGAAATCGAACAACGAAATCGAACAACGAAATCGAACAACAAAATCGAACAACGAAATCGAACAACGAAATCGAACAACGAAATCGAACAACGAAATCGAACAACAAAATCGAACAACGAAATCGAACAACGAAATCGAACAACGAAATCGAACAACGAAATCGAACAACGAAATCGAACAACGAAATCGAACAACGAAATCGAACAACGATATCGAACAACGATATCGAACAAAGAAATCGAATAACGAATCGAACAACGAAATCGAACAACGAAATAGAACAACGAAATCGAACAACGAATTCGAACCAATTCAAACAACGAATTCGAACAACGAAATCGAACAACGAAATCGAACAACGAAATCGAACAACGAGATCGAACAACGAAATCGAACAACGAAATCGAACAAAGAAATCGAATAACGAATCGAACAACGAAATCGAACAACGAAATAGAACAACGAAATTGAACAACGAAATCCAACTTCGATATCGAACAACAAACTGAAACCACGAAATCGAGCCACGAAATAGAACAACGAAATGGAACAACGAAATTGAACAACGAAATCCAACTTCGATATCGAACAACGAAATCGAACAACAAACTGAAACCACGAAATCGAGCCACGAAATAGAACAACGAAATGGAACAACGCAATCGAACAACGAAATCGAACCACGAAATCATACAACAATATAGAACAACGAAAATGAACAACGATATCGAACAACGGAATCAGACAACGAAATCGAACAACTAAATCGAACAACGAAATCGAACCACGAAAACGAACAACGAAATCTAACAACGATCAACGAAATCGACCAACAAATTCGAACAACGAATTCGAACAACGAAATCGAACAACGCAATCGAACAACGAAATCGAACAACGAAATCCAACTTCGAAATCCAACTTCGAAATCGAACAACGAAATCGAACAACGAATTCGAACAACGAAATCGAACAACGAATTCGAACAACGAATTCGAACAACGAATTCGAACCACGAAATCGAACAAAGAACAACGAAATCTAACAACGAACAACGAAATCTAACGACGAACAACGAATTCGAACAACGAATTCGAACCACCAAATCGAACAATCAAATCGACCAACGAAATCGAACAACGAATTCGAACAACGAATTCGAACCAAGAAATCGAACAACGAAATCGAACTTCGAAATCGAACAACGAAATCGAACAACGAAATCGAACAACGAAATCTAACAACGAAATCGAATAACGAAATCGAACAACGAAATCGAACAACGAAATCGAACAACGAAATCGAACAACGAAATCGAACAACGAAATGGAACAACGAAATGGAACAACGAAATCGAACAACGAAATCGAACAAAGAAATTGAATAACGAATCGAACAACGAAATCGAACAACGAAATAGAACAACGAAATTGAACAACGAAATCCAACTTCGATGTCGAACAACGAAATCGAACAACAAACTGAAACCACGAAATCGATCCACGAAATAGAACAACGAAATGGAACAACGAAATTGAACAACGAAATCCAACTTCGATATCGAACAAAGAAATCGAACAACAAACTGAAACCACGAAATCGAGCCACGAAATAGAACAACGAAATGGAACAACGCAATCGAACAACGAAATCGAACCACGAAATCATACAACAATATAGAACAACGAAAATGAACAACGAAATCGAACAACGGAATCGGACAACGAAATCGAACAACTAAATCGAACAACGAAATCGAACCACGAAAACGAACAACGAAATCTAACAACGATCAACGAAATCGACCAACAAATTCGAACAACGAATTCGACAACGAAATCGAACAAAGAAATCGAACAACAAAATCGAACAACGAAATCCAACTTCGAAATCCAACTTCGAAATCGAACAACGAAATCGAACAACGAAATCGAACCACGAAATCATACAACAATATAGAACAACGAAAACGAACAACGAAATCGAACAACGGAATCGAACAACGAAATCGAACAACGAAATCGAACAACGAAATCGAACAACGAAATCGAACAACGAAATCGATCAACGAAATCGAACGAAATCGAAAAACGAAATCGATCAACGAAATCGAACAACGAAATCGAACAAAGAACAACGAAATCTAACAACGAACGAGAAATCTAACAACGAACAACGAAATCTAACAACGAAATCGAACAACGAAATCGAACAATGAAATCGAACAACGAAATCGAACAACGAATTCGAACAACGAATTCGAACCACGAAATCGAACAACGAAATCGATCAACGAAATCGAACGAAATCGAAAAACGAAATCGATCAACGAAATCGAACAATCAAATCGAACAATGAAAATCGAACAACGAAATCGATCAACGAAATCGAACACGAATTCAAACAACGAAATCGAACAACGAAATCGAACAACGATATCGAACAACGAAATCGAACAACGAAATCGAACAACGAAATCGAACAACGAAATGGTACAACGAAATGGAACAACGAAATCGAACGACGAAATCGAACAACGAAATCGAAAAACGAAATTGAACAACGAAATAGAACAACGAAATCCAACTTCGAAATCGAACAACGAAATCGAAATCGAACAACAAACTGAAACCACGAAATCGAACCACGAAATAGAACAACGAAATGGAACAACGCAATCGAACAACGAAATCGAACCTCGAAATCATACAACAATATCGAACAACGAAAACGAACAACGAAATCGAATAACGGAATCGGACAACGAAATCGAACAACGAAATCGAACAACGAAATCGAACCACGAAAACGTACAACGAAATATAACAACGAACAACGAAATCGACCAACGAATTCGAACAACGAATTCGAACCACGAAATCAAACAACGAAATCGAACAACGAAATCAAACAACGAAATTTAACAACGAAATCGAACCACGAAATCATACAACAATATAGAACAACGAAACGAACGAAATCGAACAACGGAATCGAACAACGAAATCGAACAACGAAATCGAACAACGAAATCGAACAACGAAATCGAAAAACGAAATCGAACAACGAAATCGAACAACGAAATCGAACAACGAAATCGAACAACCAAATCGAACAACGAAATCGAACAATGAAATCGAACAACGAATTCGAACAACGAATTCGAAAAAAGAAATCGAACAAAGAACAACGAAATCTAACAACCGAAATGGAACAACGCAATCGAACAACGAAATCGAACCACGAAATCATACAACAATATCGAACAACGAAAACGAACAACGAAATCGAACAACGGAATCGGACAACGAAATCGAACAACGAAATCGAACAACGAAATCGAACAACGAAATCGAACAACGAAATCGAATAACGAATCGAACAACGAAATCGAACAACGAAATCGAACAACGAAATCGAACAACGAATTAGAACAACGAAATAGAACAACGAAATCCAACTTCGAAATCGAACAGCGAAATCGAAATCGAACAACAAACTGAAACCACGAAATCGAACCACGAAATAGAACAACGAAATGGAACAACGCAATCGAACAACGAAATCGAACCACGAAATCATACAACAATATCGAACAACGAAAACGAACAACGAAATCGAACAACGGAATCGGACAACGAAATCGAACAACGAAATCGAACAACGAAATCGAACAACGAAATCGAACTTCAAAATCGAACAACGAAATCGAACAACGAAATCGAACAACGAAATCGGACAACGAAATCGAACAACGAAATCGAACAACGAAATCGAACAACGAAATCGTACTTCGAACAACGAAATCGAACAACGAAATCGAACAACGAAATCGAACAACGAAATCGAACAACGAAATCGAACAACGAAATCGAACAACCAAAATCGAACAACGAAATCGAACAACGAAATCGAACAACGAAATCGAACAACGAAATCGAACAACGAAATCGAACAACGAAATCGAACAACGAAATCGAACAACGAAATCGAACAACGAAATCGAACAACGAAATCGAACTTCGAAATCGAACAACGAAATCGAACAACGAAATCGAACAACGAAATCGAACAACGAAATCGAACAACGAAATCGAACAACGAAATCGAACAACGAAATCGAACAACGAAATCGAACAACGAAATCGAACAACGAAATCGAACAACGAAATCGAACAACGAAATCGAACAACGAAATCGAACAACGAAATCGAACAACGAAATCGAACAACGAAATCGAACAACGAAATCGAACAACGAAATCGAACAACGAAATCGAACAACGAAATCGAACAACGAAATCGAACAACGAAATCGAACAACGAAATCGAACAACAAAATCGAACAACGAAATCGAACATCGAAATCGAACAACGAAATCTAACAACGAAATCGAACAACGAAATCGAACAACGAATTCGAACAACGAATTCGAACAACGAATTCGAACAACGAAATCGAACAACGAAATCGAACAACGAAATCGAACTTCGAAATCGAACCACGAAATCGAACAAAGAACAACGAAATCCAACAACGAACAACGAAATCTAACAACGAAATCGAACAACTAAATCGAACAACGAATTCGAACAACGAATTCGAACAACGAATTCGAACAACGAATTCGAACAACGAAATCGAACAACGAAATCGAACAACGAAATCGAACAACGAAATCGAACAACGAAATCGAACTTCGAAATCGAACAACGAAATCGAACAACGAAATCGAACCACGAAATCGAACAAAGAACAACGAAATCTAACAACGAACAACGAAATCTAACAACGAAATCGAACAACGAAATCGAACAACGAAATCGAACAACGAAATCGACCAACGAAATGGAACAACGAAATCGAACAACGAAATCGAACAACGAAATCGAACAACAAAATCGAATAACGAATCGAACAACGAAATCGAACAACGAAATCGAACAACGAAATCGAACAACGAAATCGAACAACGAAATCGAACAACGAAATCGAACAACGAATTCGAACAACGAATTCGAACAACGAATTCGAACAACGAAATCGAACAACGAAATCGAACAACGAAATCGAACAACGAAATCGAACAACGAAATCGAACAACGAAATCGAACTTCGAAATCGAACAACGAAATCGAACAACGAAATCGAACCACGAAATCGAACAAAGAACAACGAAATCTAACAACGAACAACGAAATCTAACAACGAAATCGAACAACGAAATCGAACAACGAAATCGAACAACGAAATCGAACAACGAAATGGAACAACGAAATCGAACAACGAAATCGAACAACAAAATCGAATAACGAATCGAACAACGAAATCGAACAACGAAATCGAACAACGAAATCGAACAACGAAATCGAACAACGAAATCGAACAACGAAATCGAACAACGAAATCGAACAACGAAATCGAACAACGAAATCGAACAACGAAATCGAACAACGAAATCGAACAACGAAATCGAACAACGAATTCGAACCAATTCAAACAACGAATTCGAACAACGAAATCGAACAACGAAATCGAACAACGAAATCGAACAACGAAATCGAACAACGAAATCGAACAACGAAATCGAACAACGAAATCGAACAACGAAATCGAACAACGAAATTGAACAAAGAAATCGAATAACGAATCGAACAACGAAATCGAACAACGAAATAGAACAACGAAATTGAACAACGAAATCCAACTTCGATATCGAACAACAAACTGAAACCACGAAATCGAGCCACGAAATAGAACAACGAAATGGAACAACGAAATTGAACAACGAAATCCAACTTCGATATCGAACAACAAACTGAAACCACGAAATCGAGCCACGAAATAGAACAACGAAATGGAACAACGAAATTGAACAACGAAATCCAACTTCGATATCGAACAACGAAATCGAACAACAAACTGAAACCACGAAATCGAGCCAAGAAATTGAACAACGAAATCGAACAACGAAATCGAACAACGAAATCGAACAACAAAAATCGAACAACGAAATCGAACAACGAAATCGAACAACGAAATCGAACAACGAAATCGAACAACGAAATCGAACAACGAAATCGAACAACTAAATCGAACTTCGAAATCGAACAACGAAATCGAACAACGAAATCGAACAACGAAATCGAACAACGAAATCGAACAACGAAATCGAACAACGAAATCGAACAACGAAATCGAACAACGAAATCGAACAACGAAATCGAACAACGAAATCGAACAACGAAATCGAACAACGAAATCCAACAACGAAATCGAACAACGAAATCGAACAACGAAATCGAACAACGAAATCGAACAACGAAATCGAACAACGAAATCGAACAACGAAATCGAACAACGAAATCGAACAACGAAATCGAACAACGAAATCGAACAACGAAATCGAACAACGAAATCGAACAACGAAATCGAACAACAAAATCGAACAACGAAATCGAACATCGAAATCGAACAACGAAATCGAACAACGAAATCGAACAACGAAATCGAACAACGAATTCGAACAACGAATTCGAACAACGAAATCGAACAACGAAATCGAACAACGAAATCGAACAACGAAATCGAACTTCGAAATCGAACCACGAAATCGAACAAAGAACAACGAAATCCAACAACGAACAACGAAATCTAACAACGAAATCGAACAACTAAATCGAACAACGAATTCGAACAACGAATTCGAACAACGAATTCGAACAACGAAATCGAACAACGAAATCGAACAACGAAATCGAACAACGAAATCGAACAACGAAATCGAACAACGAAATCGAACTTCGAAATCGAACAACGAAATCGAACAACGAAATCGAACCACGAAATCGAACAAAGAACAACGAAATCTAACAACGAACAACGAAATCTAACAACGAAATCGAACAACGAAATCGAACAACGAAATCGAACAACGAAATCGAACAACGAAATGGAACAACGAAATCGAACAACGAAATCGAACAACGAAATCGAACAACAAAATCGAATAACGAATCGAACAACGAAATCGAACAACGAAATCGAACAACGAAATCGAACAACGAAATCGAACAACGAAATCGAACAACGAATTCGAACAACGAATTCGAACAACGAATTCGAACAACGAATTCGAACAACGAAATCGAACAACGAAATCGAACAACGAAATCGAACAACGAAATCGAACAACGAAATCGAACAACGAAATCGAACTTCGAAATCGAACAACGAAATCGAACAACGAAATCGAACCACGAAATCGAACAAAGAACAACGAAATCTAACAACGAACAACGAAATCTAACAACGAAATCGAACAACGAAATCGAACAACGAAATCGAACAACGAAATCGAACAACGAAATGGAACAACGAAATCGAACAACGAAATCGAACAACAAAATCGAATAACGAATCGAACAACGAAATCGAACAACGAAATCGAACAACGAAATCGAACAACGAAATCGAACAACGAAATCGAACAACGAAATCGAACAACGAAATCGAACAACGAAATCGAACAACGAATTCGAACCAATTCAAACAACGAATTCGAACAACGAAATCGAACAACGAAATCGAACAACGAAATCGAACAACGAAATCGAACAACGAAATCGAACAACGAAATCGAACAACGAAATCGAACAACGAAATCGAACAACGAAATTGAACAAAGAAATCGAATAACGAATCGAACAACGAAATCGAACAACGAAATAGAACAACGAAATTGAACAACGAAATCCAACTTCGATATCGAACAACAAACTGAAACCACGAAATCGAGCCACGAAATAGAACAACGAAATGGAACAACGAAATTGAACAACGAAATCCAACTTCGATATCGAACAACGAAATCGAACAACAAACTGAAACCACGAAATCGAGCCAAGAAATAGAACAACGAAATGGAACAACGCAATCGAACAACGAAATCGAACCACGAAATCATACAACAATATAGAACAACGAAAATGAACAACGAAATCGAACAACGGAATCGGACAACGAAATCGAACAACTAAATCGAACAACGAAATCGAACCACGAAAACGAACAACGAAATCTAACAACGATCAACGAAATCGACCAACAAATTCGAACAACGAATTCGAACAACGAAATCGAACAACGCAATCGAACAACGAAATCGAACAACGAAATCCAACTTCGAAATCCAACTTCGAAATCGAACAACGAAATCGAACAACGAAATCGAACCACGAAATCATACAACAATATAGAACAACGAATACGAACAACGAAATCGAACAACGGAATCGAACAATGAAATTGAACAACGAAATCGAACAACGAAATTGAACAAAGAACAACGAAATCTAACAACGAACAACGAAATCGAACAACGAAATCGAACAACGAAATCGAACAACGAATTCGAACAACGAATTCGAACCACGAAATCGAACAAAGAACAACGAAATCTAACAACGAACAACGAAATCTAACGACGAACAACGAATTCGAACAACGAATTCGAACCACCAAATCGAACAATCAAATCGACCAACGAAATCGAACAACGAATTCGAACAACGAATTCGAACCAAGAAATCGAACAACGAAATCGAACTTCGAAATCGAACAACGAAATCGAACAACGAAATCGAACAACGAAATCGAACAACGAAATCGAATAATGAAATCGAACAACGAAATCGAACAACGAAATCGAACAACGAAATCGAACAACGAAATCGAACAACGAAATCGAACAACGAAATGGAACAACGAAATGGAACAACGAAATCGAACAACGAAATCGAACAAAGAAATTGAATAACGAATCGAACAACGAAATCGAACAACGAAATAGAACAACGAAATTGAACAACGAAATCCAACTTCGATATCGAACAACGAAATCGAACAACAAACTGAAACCACGAAATCGATCCACGAAATAGAACAACGAAATGGAACAACGAAATTGAACAACGAAATCCAACTTCGATATCGAACAAAGAAATCGAACAACAAACTGAAACCACGAAATCGAGCCACGAAATAGAACAACGAAATGGAACAACGCAATCGAACAACGAAATCGAACCACGAAATCATACAACAATATCGAACAACGAAAATGAACAACGAAATCGAACAAAGAACAACGAAATCTAACAACGAACAACGAAATCGAACAACGAAATCGAACAACGAAATCGAACAACGAAATCGAACAACGAATTCGAACAACGAATTCGAACCACGAAATCGAACAAAGAACAACGAAATCTAACAACGAACAACGAAATCTAACGACGAACAACGAATTCGAACAACGAATTCGAACCACCAAATCGAACAATCAAATCGACCAACGAAATCGAACAACGAATTCGAACAACGAATTCGAACAACGAATTCGAACCAAGAAATCGAACAACGAAATCGAACTTCGAAATCGAACAACGAAATCGAACAACGAAATCGAACAACGAAATCGAACAACGAAATCGAATAACGAAATCGAACAACGAAATCGAACAACGAAATCGAACAACGAAATCGAACAATGAAATCGAACAACGAAATGGAACAACGAAATGGAACAACGAAATCGAACAACGAAATCGAACAAAGAAATTGAACAATGAAATCGAACAACGAAATCGAACAACGAATTCGAACAACGAATTCGAACCACGAAATCGAACAACGAAATCGATCAACGAAATCGAACGAAATCGAAAAACGAAATCGATCAACGAAATCGAACAATCAAATCGAACAATGAAAATCGAACAACGAAATCGATCAACGAAATCGAACACGAATTCAAACAACGAAATCGAACAACGAAATCGAACAACGATATCGAACAACGAAATCGAACAACGAAATCGAACAACGAAATCGAACAACGAAATCGAACAACGAAAACGAACAACGAAATCGAACAACGAAATCGAACAACGAAATCGAACAACGAAATGGTACAACGAAATGGAACAACGAAATCGAACGACGAAATCGAACAACGAAATCGAATAACGAATCGAACAACGAAATCGAACAACGAAATCGAACAACGAAATCGAAAAACGAAATTGAACAACGAAATCATACAACAATATAGAACAACGAAAACGAACGAAATCGAACAACGGAATCGAACAACGAAATCAAACAACGAAATCGAACAACGAAATCGAACCACGAAATCTAACAACGATCAACGAAATCGACCAACAAATTCGAACAACGAATTCGACAACGAAATCGAACAACGAAATCGAACAACGAAATCGAACAACGAAATCCAACTTCGAAATCCAACTTCGAAATCGAACAACGAAATCGAACAACGAAATCGAACCACGAAATCATACAACAATATAGAACAACGAAAACGAACAACGAAATCGAACAACGGAATCGAACAACGAAATAGAACAACGAAATCGAACAACGAAATTGAACAAAGAACAACGAAATCTAACAACGAACAACGAAATCGAACAAAGAACAACGAAATCTAACAACGAACAACGAAATCTAACAACGAACAACGAAATCTAACAACGAAATCGAACAACGAAATCGAACAATGAAATCGAACAACGAAATCGAACAACGAATTCGAACAACGAATTCGAACCACGAAATCGAACAACGAAATCGATCAACGAAATCGAACGAAATCGAAAAACGAAATCGATCAACGAAATCGAACAATCAAATCGAACAATGAAAATCGAACAACGAAATCGATCAACGAAATCGAACACGAATTCAAACAACGAAATCGAACAACGAAATCGAACAACGATATCGAACAACGAAATCGAACAACGAAATCGAACAACGAAATCGAACAACGAAATCGAACAACGAAAACGAACAACGAAATCGAACAACGAAATCGAACAACGAAATCGAACAACGAAATGGTACAACGAAATGGAACAACGAAATCGAACGACGAAATCGAACAACGAAATCGAATAACGAATCAAACAACGAAATCGAACAACGAAATCGAACAACGAAATCGAAAAACGAAATTGAACAACGAAATCATACAACAATATAGAACAACGAAAACGAACGAAATCGAACAACGGAATCGAACAACGAAATCAAACAACGAAATCGAACAACGAAATCGAACCACGAAATCATACAACAATATAGAACAACGAAAACGAACGAAATCGAACAACGGAATCGAACAACGAAATCGAACAACGAAATCGCACAACGAAATCGAACAACGAAATCGAAAAACGAAATCGATCAACGAAATCGAACAATCAAATCGAACAAAGAAAATCGAACAACGAAATCTCAACGAAATCGAACACGAATTCAAACAACGAAATCGAACAACGAAATGGAACAACGAAATGGAACAACGCAATCGAACAACGAAATCGAACCACGAAATCATACAACAATATAGAACAACGAAAATGAACAACGAAATCGAACAACGGAATCGGACAACGAAATCGAACAACTAAATCGAACAACGAAATCGAACCACGAAAACGAACAACGAAATCTAACAACGATCAACGAAATCGACCAACAAATTCGAACAACGAATTCGACAACGAAATCGAACAACGAAATCGAACAACGAAATCCAACTTCGAAATCCAACTTCGAAATCGAACAACGAAATCGAACAACGAAATCGAACCACGAAATCATACAACAATATAGAACAACGAAAACGAACAACGAAATCGAACAACGGAATCGAACAACGAAATAGAACAACGAAATCGAACGAAATTGAACAAAGAACAACAAAATCTAACAACGAACAACGAAATGGAACAAAGAACAACGAAATCTAACAACGAACAACGAAATCTAACAACGAACAACGAAATCTAACAACGAAATCGAACAACGAAATCGAACAATGAAATCGAACAACGAAATCGAACAACGAATTCGAACAACGAATTCGAACCACGAAATCGAACAACGAAATCGATCAACGAAATCGAACGAAATCGAAAAACGAAATCGATCAACGAAATCGAACAATCAAATCGAACAATGAAAATCGAACAACGAAATCGATCAACGAAATCGAACACGAATTCAAACAACGAAATCGAACAACGAAATCGAACAACGATATCGAACAACGAAATCGAACAACGAAATCGAACAACGAAATCGAACAACGAAATCGAACAACGAAAACGAACAACGAAATCGAACAACGAAATCGAACAACGAAATCGAACAACGAAATGGTACAACGAAATGGAACAACGAAATCGAACGACGAAATCGAACAACGAAATCGATCAACGAAATCGAACAATCAAATCGAACAATGAAAATCGAACAACGAAATCGATCAACGAAATCGAACACGAATTCAAACAACGAAATCGAACAACGAAATCGAACAACGATATCGAACAACGAAATCGAACAACGAAATCGAACAACGAAATCGAACAACGAAATCGAACAACGAAAACGAACAACGAAATCGAACAACGAAATCGAACAACGAAATCGAACAACGAAATGGTACAACGAAATGGAACAACGAAATCGAACGACGAAATCGAACAACGAAATCGAATAACGACTCGAACAACGAAATCGAACAACGAAATCGAACAACGAAATCGAAAAACGAAATTGAACAACGAAATCATACAACAATATAGAACAACGAAAACGAACGAAATCTAACAACGAAATCGAACAACGAAATCGAACAACGAAATCAAACGAAATCGAAAAACGAAATCGATCAACGAAATCGAACAACGAAATCGAACAACGAAATCGAACAACGAAATCGTACTTCGAACAACGAAATCGAACAACGAAATCGAACAACGAAATCGAACAACGAAATCGAACAACGAAATCGAACAACGAAATCGAACAACAAAATCGAACAACGAAATCGAACAACGAAATCGAACAACGAAATCGAACAACGAAATCGAACAACGAAATCGAACAACGAAATCGAACAACTAAATCGAACTTCGAAATCGAACAACGAAATCGAACAACGAAATCGAACAACGAAATCGAACAACGAAATCGAACAACGAAATCGAACAACGAAATCGAACAACGAAATCGAACAACGAAATCGAACAACAAAATCGAATAACGAATTCGAACAACGAAATCGAACAACGAAATCGAACAACGAAATCGAACAACGAAATCGAACAACGAAATCGAACAACGAAATCGAACTTCGAAATCGAACAACGAAATCGAACAACGAAATCGAACCACGAAATCGAACAAAGAACAACGAAATCTAACAACGAACAACGAAATCTAACAACGAAATCGAACAACGAAATCGAACAACGAAATCGAACAACGAAATCGAACAACGAAATGGAACAACGAAATCGAACAACGAAATCGAACAACGAAATCGAACAACAAAATCGAATAACGAATCGAACAACGAAATCGAACAACGAAATCGAACAACGAAATCGAACAACGAAATCGAACAACGAAATCGAACAACGAAATCGAACAACGAAATCGAACAACGAATTCGAACAACGAATTCGAACAACGAATTCGAACAACGAAATCGAACAACGAAATCGAACAACGAAATCGAACAACGAAATCGAACAACGAAATCGAACAACGAAATCGAACTTCGAAATCGAACAACGAAATCGAACAACGAAATCGAACCACGAAATCGAACAAAGAACAACGAAATCTAACAACGAACAACGAAATCTAACAACGAAATCGAACAACGAAATCGAACAACGAAATCGAACAACGAAATCGAACAACGAAATCGAACAACGAAATGGAACAACGAAATCGAACAACGAAATCGAACAACAAAATCGAATAACGAATCGAACAACGAAATCGAACAACGAAATCGAACAACGAAATCGAACAACGAAATCGAACAACGAAATCGAACAACGAAATCGAACAACGAAATCGAACAACGAAATCGAACAACGAAATCGAACAACGAAATTGAACAAAGAAATCGAATAACGAATCGAACAACGAAATCGAACAACGAAATAGAACAACGAAATTGAACAACGAAATCCAACTTCGATATCGAACAACAAACTGAAACCACGAAATCGAGCCACGAAATAGAACAACGAAATGGAACAACGAAATTGAACAACGAAATCCAACTTCGATATCGAACAACGAAATCGAACAACAAACTGAAACCACGAAATCGAGCCAAGAAATAGAACAACGAAATGGAACAACGCAATCGAACAACGAAATCGAACCACGAAATCATACAACAATATAGAACAACGAAAATGAACAACGAAATCGAACAACGGAATCGGACAAGGAAATCGAACAACTAAATCGAACAACGAAATCGAACCACGAAAACGAACAACGAAATCTAACAACGATCAACGAAATCGACCAACAAATTCGAACAACGAAATCGAACAACGCAATCGAACAACGAAATCGAACAACGAAATCCAACTTCGAAATCCAACTTCGAAATCGAACAACGAAATCGAACAACGAAATCGAACCACGAAATCATACAACAATATAGAACAACGAAAACGAACAACGAAATCGAACAACGGAATCGAACAATGAAATTGAACAACGAAATCGAACAACGAAATTGAACAAAGAACAACGAAATCTAACAACGAACAACGAAATCGAACAACGAAATCGAACAACGAAATCGAACAACGAATTCGAACAACGAATTCGAACCACGAAATCGAACAAAGAACAACGAAATCTAACAACGAACAACGAAATCTAACGACGAACAACGAATTCGAACAACGAATTCGAACCACCAAATCGAACAATCAAATCGACCAACGAAATCGAACAACGAATTCGAACAACGAATTCGAACCAAGAAATCGAACAACGAAATCGAACTTCGAAATCGAACAACGAAATCGAACAACGAAATCGAACAACGAAATCGAACAACGAAATCGAATAATGAAATCGAACAACGAAATCGAACAACGAAATCGAACAACGAAATCGAACAACGAAATCGAACAACGAAATCGAACAACGAAATGGAACAACGAAATGGAACAACGAAATCGAACAACGAAATCGAACAAAGAAATTGAATAACGAATCGAACAACGAAATCGAACAACGAAATAGAACAACGAAATTGAACAACGAAATCCAACTTCGATATCGAACAACGAAATCGAACAACAAACTGAAACCACGAAATCGATCCACGAAATAGAACAACGAAATGGAACAACGAAATTGAACAACGAAATCCAACTTCGATATCGAACAAAGAAATCGAACAACAAACTGAAACCACGAAATCGAGCCACGAAATAGAACAACGAAATGGAACAACGCAATCGAACAACGAAATCGAACCACGAAATCATACAACAATATCGAACAACGAAAATGAACAACGAAATCGAACAACGGAATCGGACAACGAAATCGAACAACTAAATCGAACAACGAAATCGAACCACGAAAACGAACAACGAAATCTAACAACGATCAACGAAATCGACCAACAAATTCGAACAACGAATTCGACAACGAAATCGAACAACGAAATCGAACAACGAAATCGAACAACGAAATCCAACTTCGAAATCCAACTTCGAAATCGAACAACGAAATCGAACAACGAAATCGAACCATGAAATCATACAACAATATAGAACAACGAAAACGAACAACGAAATCGAACAACGGAATCGAACAACGAAATCGAACAACGAAATCGAACAACGAAATGGTACAACGAAATGGAACAACGAAATCGAACGACGAAATCGAACAACGAAATCGAATAACGACTCGAACAACGAAATCGAACAACGAAATCGAACAACGAAATCGAAAAACGAAATTGAACAACGAAATCATACAACAATATAGAACAACGAAAACGAACGAAATCTAACAACGAAATCGAACAACGAAATCGAACAACGAAATCAAACGAAATCGAAAAACGAAATCGATCAACGAAATCGAACAACGAAATCGAACAACGAAATCGAACAACGAAATCGTACTTCGAACAACGAAATCGAACAACGAAATCGAACAACGAAATCGAACAACGAAATCGAACAACGAAATCGAACAACGAAATCGAACAACAAAATCGAACAACGAAATCGAACAACGAAATCGAACAACGAAATCGAACAACGAAATCGAACAACGAAATCGAACAACGAAATCGAACAACTAAATCGAACTTCGAAATCGAACAACGAAATCGAACAACGAAATCGAACAACGAAATCGAACAACGAAATCGAACAACGAAATCGAACAACGAAATCGAACAACGAAATCGAACAACAAAATCGAATAACGAATTCGAACAACGAAATCGAACAACGAAATCGAACAACGAAATCGAACAACGAAATCGAACAACGAAATCGAACAACGAAATCGAACTTCGAAATCGAACAACGAAATCGAACAACGAAATCGAACCACGAAATCGAACAAAGAACAACGAAATCTAACAACGAACAACGAAATCGAACAACGAAATCGAACAACGAAATCGAACAACGAAATCGAACAACGAAATCGAACAACGAAATGGAACAACGAAATCGAACAACGAAATCGAACAACGAAATCGAACAACAAAATCGAATAACGAATCGAACAACGAAATCGAACAACGAAATCGAACAACGAAATCGAACAACGAAATCGAACAACGAAATCGAACAACGAAATCGAACAACGAAATCGAACAACGAATTCGAACAACGAATTCGAACAACGAATTCGAACAACGAAATCGAACAACGAAATCGAACAACGAAATCGAACAACGAAATCGAACAACGAAATCGAACAACGAAATCGAACTTCGAAATCGAACAACGAAATCGAACAACGAAATCGAACCACGAAATCGAACAAAGAACAACGAAATCTAACAACGAACAACGAAATCTAACAACGAAATCGAACAACGAAATCGAACAACGAAATCGAACAACGAAATCGAACAACGAAATGGAACAACGAAATCGAACAACGAAATCGAACAACAAAATCGAATAACGAATCGAACAACGAAATCGAACAACGAAATCGAACAACGAAATCGAACAACGAAATCGAACAACGAAATCGAACAACGAAATCGAACAACGAAATCGAACAACGAAATCGAACAACGAAATCGAACAACGAATTCGAACCAATTCAAACAACGAATTCGAACAACGAAATCGAACAACGAAATCGAACAACGAAATCGAACAACGAAATCGAACAACGAAATCGAACAACGAAATCGAACAACGAAATCGAACAACGAAATCGAACAACGAAATCGAACAACGAAATTGAACAAAGAAATCGAATAACGAATCGAACAACGAAATCGAACAACGAAATAGAACAACGAAATTGAACAACGAAATCCAACTTCGATATCGAACAACAAACTGAAACCACGAAATCGAGCCACGAAATAGAACAACGAAATGGAACAACGAAATTGAACAACGAAATCCAACTTCGATATCGAACAACGAAATCGAACAACAAACTGAAACCACGAAATCGAGCCAAGAAATAGAACAACGAAATGGAACAACGCAATCGAACAACGAAATCGAACCACGAAATCATACAACAATATAGAACAACGAAAATGAACAACGAAATCGAACAACGGAATCGGACAACGAAATCGAACAACTAAATCGAACAACGAAATCGAACCACGAAAACGAACAACGAAATCTAACAACGATCAACGAAATCGACCAACAAATTCGAACAACGAATTCGAACAACGAAATCGAACAACGCAATCGAACAACGAAATCGAACAACGAAATCCAACTTCGAAATCCAACTTCGAAATCGAACAACGAAATCGAACAACGAAATCGAACCACGAAATCATACAACAATATAGAACAACGAAAACGAACAACGAAATCGAACAACGGAATCGAACAATGAAATTGAACAACGAAATCGAACAACGAAATTGAACAAAGAACAACGAAATCTAACAACGAACAACGAAATCGAACAACGAAATCGAACAACGAAATCGAACAACGAATTCGAACAACGAATTCGAACCACGAAATCGAACAAAGAACAACGAAATCTAACAACGAACAACGAAATCTAACGACGAACAACGAATTCGAACAACGAATTCGAACCACCAAATCGAACAATCAAATCGACCAACGAAATCGAACAACGAATTCGAACAACGAATTCGAACCAAGAAATCGAACAACGAAATCGAACTTCGAAATCGAACAACGAAATCGAACAACGAAATCGAACAACGAAATCGAACAACGAAATCGAATAATGAAATCGAACAACGAAATCGAACAACGAAATCGAACAACGAAATCGAACAACGAAATCGAACAACGAAATCGAACAACGAAATGGAACAACGAAATGGAACAACGAAATCGAACAACGAAATCGAACAAAGAAATTGAATAACGAATCGAACAACGAAATCGAACAACGAAATAGAACAACGAAATTGAACAACGAAATCCAACTTCGATATCGAACAACGAAATCGAACAACAAACTGAAACCACGAAATCGATCCACGAAATAGAACAACGAAATGGAACAACGAAATTGAACAACGAAATCCAACTTCGATATCGAACAAAGAAATCGAACAACAAACTGAAACCACGAAATCGAGCCACGAAATAGAACAACGAAATGGAACAACGCAATCGAACAACGAAATCGAACCACGAAATCATACAACAATATCGAACAACGAAAATGAACAACGAAATCGAACAACGGAATCGGACAACGAAATCGAACAACTAAATCGAACAACGAAATCGAACCACGAAAACGAACAACGAAATCTAACAACGATCAACGAAATCGACCAACAAATTCGAACAACGAATTCGACAACGAAATCGAACAACGAAATCGAACAACGAAATCCAACTTCGAAATCCAACTTCGAAATCGAACAACGAAATCGAACAACGAAATCGAACCATGAAATCATACAACAATATAGAACAACGAAAACGAACAACGAAATCGAACAACGGAATCGAACAACGAAATAGAACAACGAAATCGAACAACGAAATTGAACAAAGAACAACGAAATCTAACAACGAACAACGAAATCTAACAACGAACAACGAAATCTAACAACGAAATCGAACAACGAAATCGAACAATGAAATCGAACAACGAAATCGAACAACGAATTCGAACAACGAATTCGAACCACGAAATCGAACAACGAAATCGATCAACGAAATCGAACGAAATCGAAAAACGAAATCGATCAACGAAATCGAACAATCAAATCGAACAATGAAAATCGAACAACGAAATCGATCAACGAAATCGAACACGAATTCAAACAACGAAATCGAACAACGAAATCGAACAACGATATCGAACAACGAAATCGAACAACGAAATCGAACAACGAAATCGAACAACGAAATCGAACAACGAAAACGAACAACGAAATCGAACAACGAAATCGAACCACGAAAACGAACAACGAAATCTAACAACGATCAACGAAATCGACCAACAAATTCGAACAACGAATTCGACAACGAAATCGAACAAAGAAATCGAACAACAAAATCGAACAACGAAATCCAACTTCGAAATCCAACTTCGAAATCGAACAACGAAATCGAACAACGAAATCGAACCACGAAATCATACAACAATATAGAACAACGAAAACGAACAACGAAATCGAACAACGGAATCGAACAACGAAATCGAACAACGAAATCGAACAACGAAATCGAACAACGAAATCGAACAACGAAATCGATCAACGAAATCGAACGAAATCGAAAAACGAAATCGATCAACGAAATCGAACAACGAAATCGAACAAAGAACAACGAAATCTAACAACGAACGAGAAATCTAACAACGAACAACGAAATCTAACAACGAAATCGAACAACGAAATCGAACAACGAAATCGAACAACGAATTCGAACAACGAATTCGAACCACGAAATCGAACAACGAAATCGATCAACGAAATCGAACGAAATCGAAAAACGAAATCGATCAACGAAATCGAACAATCAAATCGAACAATGAAAATCGAACAACGAAATCGATCAACGAAATCGAACACGAATTCAAACAACGAAATCGAACAACGAAATCGAACAACGATATCGAACAACGAAATCGAACAACGAAATCGAACAACGAAATCGAACAACGAAATCGAACAACGAAAACGAACAACGAAATCGAACAACGAAATCGAACAACGAAATCGAACAACGAAATGGTACAACGAAATGGAACAACGAAATCGAACGACGAAATCGAACAACAAAATCGAAAAACGAAATTGAACAACGAAATAGAACAACGAAATCCAACTTCGAAATCGAACAACGAAATCGAAATCGAACAACAAACTGAAACCACGAAATCGAACCACGAAATAGAACAACGAATGGAACAACGCAATCGAACAACGAAATCGAACCTCGAAATCATACAACAATATCGAACAACGAAAACGAACAACGAAATCGAATAACGGAATCGGACAACGAAATCGAACAACGAAATCGAACAACGAAATCGAACCACGAAAACGTACAACGAAATATAACAACGAACAACGAAATCGACCAACGAATTCGAACAACGAATTCGAACCACGAAATCAAACAACGAAATCGAACAACGAAATCAAACAACGAAATTTAACAACGAAATCGAACCACGAAATCATACAACAATATAGAACAACGAAACGAACGAAATCGAACAACGGAATCGAACAACGAAATCGAACAACGAAATCGAACAACGAAATCGAACAACGAAATCGAAAAACGAAATCGAACAACGAAATCGAACAACGAAATCGAACAACGAAATCGAACAACGAAATCGAACAACGAAATCGAACAACCAAATCGAACAACGAAATCGAACAATGAAATCGAACAACGAATTCGAACAACGAATTCGAAAAAAGAAATCGAACAAAGAACAACGAAATCTAACAACCGAAATGGAACAACGCAATCGAACAACGAAATCGAACCACGAAATCATACAACAATATCGAACAACGAAAACGAACAACGAAATCGAACAACGGAATCGGACAACGAAATCGAACAACGAAATCGAACAACGAAATCGAACAACGAAATCGAACAACGAAATCGAATAACGAATCGAACAACGAAATCGAACAACGAAATCGAACAACGAAATCGAACAACGAATTAGAACAACGAAATAGAACAACGAAATCCAACTTCGAAATCGAACAGCGAAATCGAAATCGAACAACAAACTGAAACCACGAAATCGAACCACGAAATAGAACAACGAAATGGAACAACGCAATCGAACAACGAAATCGAACCACGAAATCATACAACAATATCGAACAACGAAAACGAACAACGAAATCGAACAACGGAATCGGACAACGAAATCGAACAACGAAATCGAACAACGAAATCGAACAACGAAATCGAACTTCAAAATCGAACAACGAAATCGAACAACGAAATCGAACAACGAAATCGGACAACGAAATCGAACAACGAAATCGAACAACGAAATCGAACAACGAAATCGAACAACGAAATCGAACAACGAAATCGAACAACGAAATCGAACAACCAAAATCGAACAACCAAAATCGAACAACGAAATCGAACAACGAAATCGAACAACGAAATCGAACAACGAAATCGAACAACGAAATCGAACAACGAAATCGAACAACGAAATCGAACAACGAAATCGAACAACGAAATCGAACAACGAAATCGAACAACGAAATCGAACAACGAAATCGAACAACGAAATCGAACAACGAAATCGAACAACGAAATCGAACAACGAAATCGAACAACGAAATCGAACAACGAAATCGAACAACGAAATCGAACAACGAAATCGAACAACGAAATCGAACAACGAAATCGAACAACGAAATCGAACAACGAAATCGAACAACGAAATCGAACAACGAAATCGAACAACAAAATCGAACAACGAAATCGAACATCGAAATCGAACAACGAAATCGAACAACGAAATCGAACAACGAAATCGAACAACGAATTCGAACAACGAATTCGAACAACGAATTCGAACAACGAAATCGAACAACGAAATCGAACAACGAAATCGAACTTCGAAATCGAACCACGAAATCGAACAAAGAACAACGAAATCCAACAACGAACAACGAAATCTAACAACGAAATCGAACAACTAAATCGAACAACGAATTCGAACAACGAATTCGAACAACGAATTCAAACAACGAAATCGAACAACGAAATCGAACAACGAAATCGAACAACGAAATCGAACAACGAAATCGAACAACGAAATCGAACTTCGAAATCGAACAACGAAATCGAACAACGAAATCGAACCACGAAATCGAACAAAGAACAACGAAATCTAACAACGAACAACGAAATCTAACAACGAAATCGAACAACGAAATCGACCAACGAAATGGAACAACGAAATCGAACAACGAAATCGAACAACGAAATCGAACAACAAAATCGAATAACGAATCGAACAACGAAATCGAACAACGAAATCGAACAACGAAATCGAACAACGAAATCGAACAACGAAATCGAACAACGAAATCGAACAACGAAATCGAACAACGAAATCGAACAACGAAATCGAACAACGAAATCGAACAACGAAATCGAACAACGAAATCGAACAACGAAATCGAACAACGAAATCGAACAACAAAATCGAACAACGAAATCGAACAATGAAATCGAACAACGAAATCGAACAACGAAATCGAACAACGAAATCGAACAACGAAATCGAACAACGAAATCGAACAACGAAATCGAACAACGAAATCGAACAACGAAATCGAACAACGAAATCGAACAACGAAATCGAACAACGATATCGAACAAAGAAATCGAATAACGAATCGAACAACGAAATCGAACAACGAAATCGAACAAAGAACAACGAAATCTAACAACGAACAACGAAATCTAACAACGAAATCGAACAACGAAATCGAACAACGAAATCGAACAACGAAATCGAACAACGAAATGGAACAACGAAATCGAACAACGAAATCGAACAACAAAATCGAATAACGAATCGAACAACGAAATCGAACAACGAAATCGAACAACGAAATCGAACAACGAAATCGAACAACGAAATCGAACAACGAAATCGAACAACGAAATCGAACAACGAATTCGAACCAATTCAAACAACGAATTCGAACAACGAAATCGAACAACGAAATCGAACAACGAAATCGAACAACGAAATCGAACAACGAAATCGAACAACGAAATCGAACAACGAAATCGAACAACGAAATCGAACAACGAAATTGAACAAAGAAATCGAATAACGAATCGAACAACGAAATCGAACAACGAAATAGAACAACGAAATTGAACAACGAAATCCAACTTCGATATCGAACAACAAACTGAAACCACGAAATCGAGCCACGAAATAGAACAACGAAATGGAACAACGAAATTGAACAACGAAATCCAACTTCGATATCGAACAACGAAATCGAACAACAAACTGAAACCACGAAATCGAGCCAAGAAATAGAACAACGAAATGGAACAACGCAATCGAACAACGAAATCGAACCACGAAATCATACAACAATATAGAACAACGAAAATGAACAACGAAATCGAACAACGGAATCGGACAACGAAATCGAACAACTAAATCGAACAACGAAATCGAACCACGAAAACGAACAACGAAATCTAACAACGATCAACGAAATCGACCAACAAATTCGAACAACGAATTCGAACAACGAAATCGAACAACGCAATCGAACAACGAAATCGAACAACGAAATCCAACTTCGAAATCCAACTTCGAAATCGAACAACGAAATCGAACAACGAAATCGAACCACGAAATCATACAACAATATAGAACAACGAAAACGAACAACGAAATCGAACAACGGAATCGAACAATGAAATTGAACAACGAAATCGAACAACGAAATTGAACAAAGAACAACGAAATCTAACAACGAACAACGAAATCGAACAACGAAATCGAACAACGAAATCGAACAACGAATTCGAACAACGAATTCGAACCACGAAATCGAACAAAGAACAACGAAATCTAACAACGAACAACGAAATCTAACGACGAACAACGAATTCGAACAACGAATTCGAACCACCAAATCGAACAATCAAATCGACCAACGAAATCGAACAACGAATTCGAACAACGAATTCGAACCAAGAAATCGAACAACGAAATCGAACTTCGAAATCGAACAACGAAATCGAACAACGAAATCGAACAACGAAATCGAACAACGAAATCGAATAATGAAATCGAACAACGAAATCGAACAACGAAATCGAACAACGAAATCGAACAACGAAATCGAACAACGAAATCGAACAACGAAATCGAACAACGAAATGGAACAACGAAATGGAACAACGAAATCGAACAACGAATTCGAACAAAGAAATTGAATAACGAATCGAACAACGAAATCGAACAACGAAATAGAACAACGAAATTGAACAACGAAATCCAACTTCGATATCGAACAACGAAATCGAACAACAAACTGAAACCACGAAATCGATCCACGAAATAGAACAACGAAATGGAACAACGAAATTGAACAACGAAATCCAACTTCGATATCGAACAAAGAAATCGAACAACAAACTGAAACCACGAAATCGAGCCACGAAATAGAACAACGAAATGGAACAACGCAATCGAACAACGAAATCGAACCACGAAATCATACAACAATATCGAACAACGAAAATGAACAACGAAATCGAACAAAGAACAACGAAATCTAACAACGAACAACGAAATCGAACAACGAAATCGAACAACGAAATCGAACAACGAAATCGAACAACGAATTCGAACAACGAATTCGAACCACGAAATCGAACAAAGAACAACGAAATCTAACAACGAACAACGAAATCTAACGACGAACAACGAATTCGAACAACGAATTCGAACCACCAAATCGAACAATCAAATCGACCAACGAAATCGAACAACGAATTCGAACAACGAATTCGAACAACGAATTCGAACCAAGAAATCGAACAACGAAATCGAACTTCGAAATCGAACAACGAAATCGAACAACGAAATCGAACAACGAAATCGAACAACGAAATCGAATAACGAAATCGAACAACGAAATCGAACAACGAAATCGAACAACGAAATCGAACAATGAAATCGAACAACGAAATGGAACAACGAAATGGAACAACGAAATCGAACAACGAAATCGAACAAAGAAATTGAATAACGAATCGAACAACGAAATCGAACAACGAAATAGAACAACGAAATTGAACAACGAAATCCAACTTCGATATCGAACAAAGAAATCGAACAACAAACTGAAACCACGAAATTGAGCCACGAAATAGAACAACGAAATGGAACAACGAAATTGAACAAAGAACAACGAAATCTAACAACGAACAACGAAATCTAACAACGAAATCGAACAACGAAATCGAACAATGAAATCGAACAACGAAATCGAACAACGAATTCGAACAACGAATTCGAACCACGAAATCGAACAACGAAATCGATCAACGAAATCGAACGAAATCGAAAAACGAAATCGATCAACGAAATCGAACAATCAAATCGAACAATGAAAATCGAACAACGAAATCGATCAACGAAATCGAACACGAATTCAAACAACGAAATCGAACAACGAAATCGAACAACGATATCGAACAACGAAATCGAACAACGAAATCGAACAACGAAATCGAACAACGAAATCGAACAACGAAAACGAACAACGAAATCGAACAACGAAATCGAACAACGAAATCGAACAACGAAATGGTACAACGAAATGGAACAACGAAATCGAACGACGAAATCGAACAACGAAATCGAATAACGAATCGAACAACGAAATCGAACAACGAAATCGAACAACGAAATCGAAAAACGAAATTGAACAACGAAATCATACAACAATATAGAACAACGAAAACGAACGAAATCGAACAACGGAATCGAACAACGAAATCAAACAACGAAATCGAACAACGAAATCCAACTTCGAAATCCAACTTCGAAATCGAACAACGAAATCGAACAACGAAATCGAACCACGAAATCATACAACAATATAGAACAACGAAAACGAACAACGAAATCGAACAACGGAATCGAACAACGAAATAGAACAACGAAATCGAACAACGAAATTGAACAAAGAACAACGAAATCTAACAACGAACAACGAAATCGAACAAAGAACAACGAAATCTAACAACGAACAACGAAATCTAACAACGAACAACGAAATCTAACAACGAAATCGAACAACGAAATCGAACAATGAACTCGAACAACGAAATCGAACAACGAATTCGAACAACGAATTCGAACCACGAAATCGAACAACGAAATCGATCAACGAAATCGAACGAAATCGAAAAACGAAATCGATCAACGAAATCGAACAATCAAATCGAACAATGAAAATCGAACAACGAAATCGATCAACGAAATCGAACACGAATTCAAACAACGAAATCGAACCACGAAATCTAACAACGATCAACGAAATCGACCAACAAATTCGAACAACGAATTCGACAACGAAATCGAACAACGAAATCGAACAACGAAATCCAACTTCGAAATCCAACTTCGAAATCGAACAACGAAATCGAACAACGAAATCGAACCACGAAATCATACAACAATATAGAACAACGAAAACGAACAACGAAATCGAACAACGGAATCGAACAACGAAATAGAACAACGAAATCGAACAACGAAATTGAACAAAGAACAACGAAATCTAACAACGAACAACGAAATCGAACAAAGAACAACGAAATCTAACAACGAACAACGAAATCTAACAACGAACAACGAAATCTAACAACGAAATCGAACAACGAAATCGAACAATGAACTCGAACAACGAAATCGAACAACGAATTCGAACAACGAATTCGAACCACGAAATCGAACAACGAAATCGATCAACGAAATCGAACGAAATCGAAAAACGAAATCGATCAACGAAATCGAACAATCAAATCGAACAATGAAAATCGAACAACGAAATCGATCAACGAAATCGAACACGAATTCAAACAACGAAATCGAACAACGAAATCGAACAACGATATCGAACAACGAAATCGAACAACGAAATCGAACAACGAAATCGAACAACGAAATCGAACAACGAAAACGAACAACGAAATCGAACAACGAAATCGAACAACGAAATCGAACAACGAAATGGTACAACGAAATGGAACAACGAAATCGAACGACGAAATCGAACAACGAAATCGAATAACGAATCAAACAACGAAATCGAACAACGAAATCGAACAACGAAATCGAAAAACGAAATTGAACAACGAAATCATACAACAATATAGAACAACGAAAACGAACGAAATCGAACAACGGAATCGAACAACGAAATCAAACAACGAAATCGAACAACGAAATCGAACCACGAAATCATACAACAATATAGAACAACGAAAACGAACGAAATCGAACAACGGAATCGAACAACGAAATCGAACAACGAAATCGCACAACGAAATCGAACAACGAAATCGAAAAACGAAATCGATCAACGAAATCGAACAATCAAATCGAACAAAGAAAATCGAACAACGAAATCTCAACGAAATCGAACACGAATTCAAACAACGAAATCGAACAACGAAATGGAACAACGAAATGGAACAACGCAATCGAACAACGAAATCGAACCACGAAATCATACAACAATATAGAACAACGAAAATGAACAACGAAATCGAACAACGGAATCGGACAACGAAATCGAACAACTAAATCGAACAACGAAATCGAACCACGAAAACGAACAACGAAATCTAACAACGATCAACGAAATCGACCAACAAATTCGAACAACGAATTCGACAACGAAATCGAACAACGAAATCGAACAACGAAATCCAACTTCGAAATCCAACTTCGAAATCGAACAACGAAATCGAACAACGAAATCGAACCACGAAATCGAACAATGAAATCGAACAACGAAATCGAACAACGAAATCGAACAATGAAATCGAACAACGAAATCGAACAACGAATTCGAACAACGAATTCGAACCACGAAATCGAACAACGAAATCGATCAACGAAATCGAACGAAATCGAAAAACGAAATCGATCAACGAAATCGAACAATCAAATCGAACAATGAAAATCGAACAACGAAATCGATCAACGAAATCGAACACGAATTCAAACAACGAAATCGAACAACGAAATCGAACAACGATATCGAACAACGAAATCGAACAACGAAATCGAACAACGAAATCGAACAACGAAATCGAACAACGAAAACGAACAACGAAATCGAACAACGAAATCGAACAACGAAATCGAACAACGAAATGGTACAACGAAATGGAACAACGAAATCGAACGACGAAATCGAACAACGAAATCGAATAACGACTCGAACAACGAAATCGAACAACGAAATCGAACAACGAAATCGAAAAACGAAATTGAACAACGAAATCATACAACAATATAGAACAACGAAAACGAACGAAATCTAACAACGAAATCGAACAACGAAATCGAACAACGAAATCAAACGAAATCGAAAAACGAAATCGATCAACGAAATCGAACAACGAAATCGAACAACGAAATCGAACAACGAAATCGTACTTCGAACAACGAAATCGAACAACGAAATCGAACAACGAAATCGAACAACGAAATCGAACAACGAAATCGAACAACGAAATCGAACAACAAAATCGAACAACGAAATCGAACAACGAAATCGAACAACGAAATCGAACAACGAAATCGAACAACGAAATCGAACAACGAAATCGAACAACTAAATCGAACTTCGAAATCGAACAACGAAATCGAACAACGAAATCGAACAACGAAATCGAACAACGAAATCGAACAACGAAATCGAACAACGAAATCGAACAACGAAATCGAACAACGAAATCGAACAACAAAATCGAATAACGAATTCGAACAACGAAATCGAACAACGAAAACGAACAACGAAATCGAACAACGAAATCGAACAACGAAATCGAACAACGAAATCGAACTTCGAAATCGAACAACGAAATCGAACAACGAAATCGAACCACGAAATCGAACAAAGAACAACGAAATCTAACAACGAACAACGAAATCTAACAACGAAATCGAACAACGAAATCGAACAACGAAATCGAACAACGAAATCGAACAACGAAATGGAACAACGAAATCGAACAACGAAATCGAACAACGAAATCGAACAACAAAATCGAATAACGAATCGAACAACGAAATCGAACAACGAAATCGAACAACGAAATCGAACAACGAAATCGAACAACGAAATCGAACAACGAAATCGAACAACGAATTCGAACAACGAATTCGAACAACGAATTCGAACAACGAAATCGAACAACGAAATCGAACAACGAAATCGAACAACGAAATCGAACAACGAAATCGAACAACGAAATCGAACTTCGAAATCGAACAACGAAATCGAACAACGAAATCGAACCACGAAATCGAACAAAGAACAACGAAATCTAACAACGAACAACGAAATCTAACAACGAAATCGAACAACGAAATCGAACAACGAAATCGAACAACGAAATGGAACAACGAAATCGAACAACGAAATCGAACAACAAAATCGAATAACGAATCGAACAACGAAATCGAACAACGAAATCGAACAACGAAATCGAACAACGAAATCGAACAACGAAATCGAACAACGAAATCGAACAACGAAATCGAACAACGAAATCGAACAACGAAATCGAACAACGAATTCGAACCAATTCAAACAACGAATTCGAACAACGAAATCGAACAACGAAATCGAACAACGAAATCGAACAACGAAATCGAACAACGAAATCGAACAACGAAATCGAACAACGAAATCGAACAACGAAATCGAACAACGAAATTGAACAAAGAAATCGAATAACGAATCGAACAACGAAATCGAACAACGAAATAGAACAACGAAATTGAACAACGAAATCCAACTTCGATATCGAACAACAAACTAAAACCACGAAATCGAGCCACGAAATAGAACAACGAAATGGAACAACGAAATTGAACAACGAAATCCAACTTCGATATCGAACAACGAAATCGAACAACAAACTGAAACCACGAAATCGAGCCAAGAAATAGAACAACGAAATGGAACAACGCAATCGAACAACGAAATCGAACCACGAAATCATACAACAATATAGAACAACGAAAATGAACAACGAAATCGAACAACGGAATCGGACAACGAAATCGAACAACTAAATCGAACAACGAAATCGAACCACGAAAACGAACAACGAAATCTAACAACGATCAACGAAATCGACCAACAAATTCGAACAACGAATTCGAACAACGAAATCGAACAACGCAATCGAACAACGAAATCGAACAACGAAATCCAACTTCGAAATCCAACTTCGAAATCGAACAACGAAATCGAACAACGAAATCGAACCACGAAATCATACAACAATATAGAACAACGAAAACGAACAACGAAATCGAACAACGGAATCGAACAATGAAATTGAACAACGAAATCGAACAACGAAATTGAACAAAGAACAACGAAATCTAACAACGAACAACGAAATCGAACAACGAAATCGAACAACGAAATCGAACAACGAATTCGAACAACGAATTCGAACCACGAAATCGAACAAAGAACAACGAAATCTAACAACGAACAACGAAATCTAACGACGAACAACGAATTCGAACCACCAAATCGAACAATCAAATCGACCAACGAAATCGAACAACGAATTCGAACAACGAATTCGAACCAAGAAATCGAACAACGAAATCGAACTTCGAAATCGAACAACGAAATCGAACAACGAAATCGAACAACGAAATCGAACAACGAAATCGAATAATGAAATCGAACAACGAAATCGAACAACGAAATCGAACAACGAAATCGAACAACGAAATCGAACAACGAAATCGAACAACGAAATGGAACAACGAAATGGAACAACGAAATCGAACAACGAAATCGAACAAAGAAATTGAATAACGAATCGAACAACGAAATCGAACAACGAAATAGAACAACGAAATTGAACAACGAAATCCAACTTCGATATCGAACAACGAAATCGAACAACAAACTGAAACCACGAAATCGATCCACGAAATAGAACAACGAAATGGAACAACGAAATTGAACAACGAAATCCAACTTCGATATCGAACAAAGAAATCGAACAACAAACTGAAACCACGAAATAGAACAACGAAATGGAACAACGCAATCGAACAACGAAATCGAACCACGAAATCATACAACAATATCGAACAACGAAAATGAACAACGAAATCGAACAACGGAATCGGACAACGAAATCGAACAACTAAATCGAACAACGAAATCGAACCACGAAAACGAACAACGAAATCTAACAACGATCAACGAAATCGACCAACAAATTCGAACAACGAATTCGACAACGAAATCGAACAACGAAATCGAACAACGAAATCGAACAACGAAATCCAACTTCGAAATCCAACTTCGAAATCGAACAACGAAATCGAACAACGAAATCGAACCATGAAATCATACAACAATATAGAACAACGAAAACGAACAACGAAATCGAACAACGGAATCGAACAACGAAATAGAACAACGAAATCGAACAACGAAATTGAACAAAGAACAACGAAATCTAACAACGAACAACGAAATCTAACAACGAACAACGAAATCTAACAACGAAATCGAACAACGAAATCGAACAATGAAATCGAACAACGAAATCGAACAACGAATTCGAACAACGAATTCGAACCACGAAATCGAACAACGAAATCGATCAACGAAATCGAACGAAATCGAAAAACGAAATCGATCAACGAAATCGAACAATCAAATCGAACAATGAAAATCGAACAACGAAATCGATCAACGAAATCGAACACGAATTCAAACAACGAAATCGAACAACGAAATCGAAGAACGATATCGAACAACGAAATCGAACAACGAAATCGAACAACGAAATCGAACAACGAAATCGAACAACGAAAACGAACAACGAAATCGAACAACGAAATCGAACAACGAAATCGAACAACGAAATGGTACAACGAAATGGAACAACGAAATCGAACGACGAAATCGAACAACGAAATCGAATAACGAATCGAACAACGAAATCGAACAACGAAATCGAACAACGAAATTGAACAAAGAAATCGAATAACGAATCGAACAACGAAATCGAACAACGAAATAGAACAACGAAATTGAACAACGAAATCCAACTTCGATATCGAACAACAAACTGAAACCACGAAATCGAGCCACGAAATAGAACAACGAAATGGAACAACGAAATTGAACAACGAAATCCAACTTCGATATCGAACAACGAAATCGAACAACAAACTGAAACCACGAAATCGAGCCACGAAATAGAACAACGAAATGGAACAACGCAATCGAACAACGAAATCGAACCACGAAATCATACAACAATATAGAACAACGAAAATGAACAACGAAATCGAACAACGGAATCGGACAACGAAATCGAACAACTAAATCGAACAACGAAATCGAACCACGAAAACGAACAACGAAATCTAACAACGATCAACGAAATCGACCAACAAATTCGAACAACGAATTCGAACAACGAAATCGAACAACGCAATGGAACAACGAAATCGAACAACGAAATCCAACTTCGAAATCCAACTTCGAAATCGAACAACGAAATCGAACAACGAAAACGAACAACGAAATCGAACAACGGAATCGAACAATGAAATCGAACAACGAAATCGAACAACGAAATTGAACAAAGAACAACGAAATCTAACAACGAACAACGAAATCGAACAACGAAATCGAACAACGAAATCGAACAACGAAATCGAACAACGAAATCGAACAACGAAATCGAACAACGAAATCGAACAACGAAATCGAACAACGAAATCGAACAACGAAATTGAACAAAGAAATCGAATAACGAATCGAACAACGAAATCGAACAACGAAATAGAACAACGAAATTGAACAACGAAATCCAACTTCGATATCGAACAACAAACTAAAACCACGAAATCGAGCCACGAAATAGAACAACGAAATGGAACAACGAAATTGAACAACGAAATCCAACTTCGATATCGAACAACGAAATCGAACAACAAACTGAAACCACGAAATCGAGCCAAGAAATAGAACAACGAAATGGAACAACGCAATCGAACAACGAAATCGAACCACGAAATCATACAACAATATAGAACAACGAAAATGAACAACGAAATCGAACAACGGAATCGGACAACGAAATCGAACAACTAAATCGAACAACGAAATCGAACCACGAAAACGAACAACGAAATCTAACAACGATCAACGAAATCGACCAACAAATTCGAACAACGAATTCGAACAACGAAATCGAACAACGCAATCGAACAACGAAATCGAACAACGAAATCCAACTTCGAAATCCAACTTCGAAATCGAACAACGAAATCGAACAACGAAATCGAACCACGAAATCATACAACAATATAGAACAACGAAAACGAACAACGAAATCGAACAACGGAATCGAACAATGAAATTGAACAACGAAATCGAACAACGAAATTGAAACAAAGAACAACGAAATCTAACAACGAACAACGAAATCGAACAACGAAATCGAACAACGAAATCGAACAACGAATTCGAACAACGAATTCGAACCACGAAATCGAACAAAGAACAACGAAATCTAACAACGAACAACGAAATCTAACGACGAACAACGAATTCGAACCACCAAATCGAACAATCAAATCGACCAACGAAATCGAACAACGAATTCGAACAACGAATTCGAACCAAGAAATCGAACAACGAAATCGAACTTCGAAATCGAACAACGAAATCGAACAACGAAATCGAACAACGAAATCGAACAACGAAATCGAATAATGAAATCGAACAACGAAATCGAACAACGAAATCGAACAACGAAATCGAACAACGAAATCGAACAACGAAATCGAACAACGAAATGGAACAACGAAATGGAACAACGAAATCGAACAACGAAATCGAACAAAGAAATTGAATAACGAATCGAACAACGAAATCGAACAACGAAATAGAACAACGAAATTGAACAACGAAATCCAACTTCGATATCGAACAACGAAATCGAACAACAAACTGAAACCACGAAATCGATCCACGAAATAGAACAACGAAATGGAACAACGAAATTGAACAACGAAATCCAACTTCGATATCGAACAAAGAAATCGAACAACAAACTGAAACCACGAAATCGAGCCACGAAATAGAACAACGAAATGGAACAACGCAATCGAACAACGAAATCGAACCACGAAATCATACAACAATATCGAACAACGAAAATGAACAACGAAATCGAACAACGGAATCGGACAACGAAATCGAACAACTAAATCGAACAACGAAATCGAACCACGAAAACGAACAACGAAATCTAACAACGATCAACGAAATCGACCAACAAATTCGAACAACGAATTCGACAACGAAATCGAACAACGAAATCGAACAACGAAATCGAACAACGAAATCCAACTTCGAAATCCAACTTCGAAATCGAACAACGAAATCGAACAACGAAATCGAACCATGAAATCATACAACAATATAGAACAACGAAAACGAACAACGAAATCGAACAACGGAATCGAACAACGAAATAGAACAACGAAATCGAACAACGAAATTGAACAAAGAACAACGAAATCTAACAACGAACAACGAAATCTAACAACGAACAACGAAATCTAACAACGAAATCGAACAACGAAATCGAACAATGAAATCGAACAACGAAATCGAACAACGAATTCGAACAACGAATTCGAACCACGAAATCGAACAACGAAATCGATCAACGAAATCGAACGAAATCGAAAAACGAAATCGATCAACGAAATCGAACAATCAAATCGAACAATGAAAATCGAACAACGAAATCGATCAACGAAATCGAACACGAATTCAAACAACGAAATCGAACAACGAAATCGAACAACGATATCGAACAACGAAATCGAACAACGAAATCGAACAACGAAATCGAACAACGAAATCGAACAACGAAAACGAACAACGAAATCGAACAACGAAATCGAACAACGAAATCGAACAACGAAATGGTACAACGAAATGGAACAACGAAATCGAACGACGAAATCGAACAACGAAATCGAATAACGAATCGAACAACGAAATCGAACAACGAAATCGAACAACGAAATTGAACAAAGAAATCGAATAACGAATCGAACAACGAAATCGAACAACGAAATAGAACAACGAAATTGAACAACGAAATCCAACTTCGATATCGAACAACAAACTGAAACCACGAAATCGAGCCACGAAATAGAACAACGAAATGGAACAACGAAATTGAACAACGAAATCCAACTTCGATATCGAACAACGAAATCGAACAACAAACTGAAACCACGAAATCGAGCCACGAAATAGAACAACGAAATGGAACAACGCAATCGAACAACGAAATCGAACCACGAAATCATACAACAATATAGAACAACGAAAATGAACAACGAAATCGAACAACGGAATCGGACAACGAAATCGAACAACTAAATCGAACAACGAAATCGAACCACGAAAACGAACAACGAAATCTAACAACGATCAACGAAATCGACCAACAAATTCGAACAACGAATTCGAACAACGAAATCGAACAACGCAATGGAACAACGAAATCGAACAACGAAATCCAACTTCGAAATCCAACTTCGAAATCGAACAACGAAATCGAACAACGAAAACGAACAACGAAATCGAACAACGGAATCGAACAATGAAATCGAACAACGAAATCGAACAACGAAATTGAACAAAGAACAACGAAATCTAACAACGAACAACGAAATCGAACAACGAAATCGAACAACGAAATCGAACAACGAAATCGAACAACGAATTCGAACAACGAATTCGAACCACGAAATCGAACAAAGAACAACGAAATCTAACAACGAACAACGAAATCTAACGACGAACAACGAATTCGAACAACGAATTCGAACCACCAAATCGAACAATCAAATCGACCAACGAAATCGAACAACGAATTCGAACAACGAATTCGAACAACGAATTCGAACCAAGAAATCGAACAACGAAATCGAACTTCGAAATCGAACAACGAAATCGAACAACGAAATCGAACAACGAAATCGAACAACGAAATCGAATAACGAAATCGAACAACGAAATCGAACAACGAAATCGAACAACGAAATCGAACAATGAAATCGAACAACGAAATGGAACAACGAAATGGAACAACGAAATCGAACAACGAAATCGAACAAAGAAATTGAATAACGAATCGAACAACGAAATCGAACAACGAAATAGAACAACGAAATTGAACAACGAAATCCAACTTCGATATCGAACAAAGAAATCGAACAACAAACTGAAACCACGAAATTGAGCCACGAAATAGAACAACGAAATGGAACAAAGAAATTGAACAGAGAACAACGAAATCTAACAACGAACAACGAAATCGAACAAAGAACAACGAAATCTAACAACGAACAACGAAATCTAACAACGAACAACGAAATCTAACAACGAAATCGAACAACGAAATCGAACAATGAAATCGAACAACGAAATCGAACAACGAATTCGAACAACGAATTCGAACCACGAAATCGAACAACGAAATCGATCAACGAAATCGAACGAAATCGAAAAACGAAATCGATCAACGAAATCGAACAATCAAATCGAACAATGAAAATCGAACAACGAAATCGATCAACGAAATCGAACACGAATTCAAACAACGAAATCGAACAACGAAATCGAACAACGATATCGAACAACGAAATCGAACAACGAAATCGAACAACGAAATCGAACAACGAAATCGAACAACGAAAACGAACAACGAAATCGAACAACGAAATCGAACAACGAAATCGAACAACGAAATGGTACAACGAAATGGAACAACGAAATCGAACGACGAAATCGAACAACGAAATCGAATAACGAATCGAACAACGAAATCGAACAACGAAATCGAACAACGAAATCGAAAAACGAAATTGAACAACGAAATCATACAACAATATAGAACAACGAAAACGAACGAAATCGAACAACGGAATCGAACAACGAAATCAAACAACGAAATCGAACAACGAAATCGAACCACGAAATCTAACAACGATCAACGAAATCGACCAACAAATTCGAACAACGAATTCGACAACGAAATCGAACAACGAAATCGAACAACGAAATCGAACAACGAAATCCAACTTCGAAATCCAACTTCGAAATCGAACAACGAAATCGAACAACGAAATCGAACCACGAAATCATACAACAATATAGAACAACGAAAACGAACAACGAAATCGAACAACGGAATCGAACAACGAAATAGAACAACGAAATCGAACAACGAAATTGAACAAAGAACAACGAAATCTAACAACGAACAACGAAATCGAACAAAGAACAACGAAATCTAACAACGAACAACGAAATCTAACAACGAACAACGAAATCTAACAACGAATTCAAACAACGAAATCGAACAACGAAATCGAACAACGATATCGAACAACGAAATCGAACAACGAAATCGAACAACGAAATCGAACAACGAAATCGAACAACGAAAACGAACAACGAAATCGAACAACGAAATCGAACAACGAAATCGAACAACGAAATGGTACAACGAAATGGAACAACGAAATCGAACGACGAAATCGAACAACGAAATCGAATAACGACTCGAACAACGAAATCGAACAACGAAATCGAACAACGAAATCGAAAAACGAAATTGAACAACGAAATCATACAACAATATAGAACAACGAAAACGAACGAAATCTAACAACGAAATCGAACAACGAAATCGAACAACGAAATCAAACGAAATCGAAAAACGAAATCGATCAACGAAATCGAACAACGAAATCGAACAACGAAATCGAACAACGAAATCGTACTTCGAACAACGAAATCGAACAACGAAATCGAACAACGAAATCGAACAACGAAATCGAACAACGAAATCGAACAACGAAATCGAACAACGATATCGAACAAAGAAATCGAATAACGAATCGAACAACGAAATCGAACAACGAAATAGAACAACGAAATCGAACAACGAATTCGAACCAATTCAAACAACGAATTCGAACAACGAAATCGAACAACGAAATCGAACAACGAAATCGAACAACGAGATCGAACAACGAAATCGAACAACGAAATCGAACAACGAAATCGAACAACGAAATCGAACAACGAAATCGAACAACTAAATCGAACTTCGAAATCGAACAACGAAATCGAACAACGAAATCGAACAACGAAATCGAACAACGAAATCGAACAACGAAATCGAACAACGAAATCGAACAACGAAATCGAACAACGAAATCGAACAACGAAATCGAACAACGAAATCGAACAACGAAATCGAACAACGAAATCGAACAACGAAATCGAACAACGAAATCGAACAACGAAATCGAACAACGAAATCGAACAACGATATCGAACAAAGAAATCGAATAACGAATCGAACAACGAAATCGAACAACGAAATAGAACAACGAAATCGAACAACGAATTCCAACCAATTCAAACAACGAATTCGAACAACGAAATCGAACAACGAAATCGAACAACGAAATCGAACAACGAGATCGAACAACGAAATCGAACAACGAAATCGAACAAAGAAATCGAATAACGAATCGAACAACGAAATCGAACAACGAAATAGAACAACGAAATTGAACAACGAAATCCAACTTCGATATCGAACAACAAACTGAAACCACGAAATCGAGCCACGAAATAGAACAACGAAATGGAACAACGAAATTGAACAACGAAATCCAACTTCGATATCGAACAACGAAATCGAACAACAAACTGAAACCACGAAATCGAGCCACGAAATAGAACAACGAAATGGAACAACGCAATCGAACAACGAAATCGAACCACGAAATCATACAACAATATAGAACAACGAAGACGAACAACGAAATCGAATAACGGAATCGGACAACGAAATCGAACAACGAAATCGAACAACGAAATCGAACCACGAAATCGAACACGAATTCAAACAACGAAATCGAACAACGAAATCGAACAACGATATCGAACAACGAAATCGAACAACGAAATCGAACAACGAAATCGAACAACGAAATCGAACAACGAAAACGAACAACGAAATCGAACAACGAAATCGAACAACGAAATCGAACAACGAAATGGTACAACGAAATGGAACAACGAAATCGAACGACGAAATCGAACAACGAAATCGAATAACGAATCGAACAACGAAATCGAACAACGAAATCGAACAACGAAATCGAAAAACGAAATTGAACAACGAAATAGAACAACGAAATCCAACTTCGAAATCGAACAACGAAATCGAAATCGAACAACAAACTGAAACCACGAAATCGACCCACGAAATAGAACAACGAAATGGAACAACGCAATCGAACAACGAAATCGAACCTCGAAATCATACAACAATATCGAACAACGAAAACGAACAACGAAATCGAATAACGGAATCGGACAACGAAATCGAACAACGAAATCGAACAACGAAATCGAACCACGAAAACGTACAACGAAATATAACAACGAACAACGAAATCGACCAACGAATTCGAACAACGAATTCGAACCACGAAATCAAACAACGAAATCGAACAACGAAATCAAACAACGAAATCTAACAACGAAATCGAACCACGAAATCATACAACAATATAGAACAACGAAAACGAACGAAATCGAACAACGGAATCGAACAACGAAATCGAACAACGAAATCGAACAACGAAATCGAACAACGAAATCGAAAAACGAAATCGAACAACGAAATCGAACAACGAAATCGAACAACGAAATCGAACAACGAAATCGAACAACGAAATCGAACAACCAAATCGAACAACGAAATCGAACAACGAAATCGAACAACGAATTCGAACAACGAATTCGAACCACGAAATCGAACAAAGAACAACGAAATCTAACAACCGAAATGGAACAACGCAATCGAACAACGAAATCGAACCACGAAATCATACAACAATATCGAACAACGAAAACGAACAACGAAATCGAACAACGGAATCGGACAACGAAATCGAACAACGAAATCGAACAACGAAATCGAACAACGAAATCGAACAACGAAATCGAATAACGAATCGAACAACGAAATCGAACAACGAAATCGAACAACGAAATCGAACAACGAATTAGAACAACGAAATAAAACAACGAAATCCAACTACGAAATCGAACAGCGAAATCGAATTCGAACAACAAACTGAAACCACGAAATCGAACCACGAAATAGAACAAAGAAATGGAACAACGCAATCGAACAACGAAATCGAACCACGAAATCATACAACAATATCGAACAACGAAAACGAATAACGAAATCGAACAACGGAATCGGACGACGAAATCGAACAACGAAATCGAACAACGAAATCGAACAACGAAATCGAACAACGAAATCGAACTTCAAAATCGAACAACGAAATCGAACAACGAAATCGAACAACGAAATCGAACAACGAAATCGAACAACGAAATCGAACAACGAAATCGAACAACGAAATCGAACAACGAAATCGAACAACGAAATCGAACAACGAAATCGTACTTCGAACAACGAAATCGAACAACGAAATCGAACAACGAAATCGAACAACAAAATCGAACAACGAAATCGAACAACGAAATCGAACAACGAAATCGAACAACGAAATCGAACAACGAAATCGAACAACGAAATCGAACAACGAAATCGAACAACGAAATCGAACAACGAAATCGAACAACGAAATCGAACAACGAAATCGAACAACGAAATCGAACAACGAAATCGAACAACGATATCGAACAAAGAAATCGAATAACGAATCGAACAACGAAATCGAACAACGAAATAGAACAACGAAATCGAACAACGAATTCGAACCAATTCAAACAACGAATTCGAACAACGAAATCGAACAACGAAATCGAACAACGAAATCGAACAACGAGATCGAACAACGAAATCGAACAAAGAAATCGAATAACGAATCGAACAACGAAATCGAACAACGAAATAGAACAACGAAATTGAACAACGAAATCCAACTTCGATATCGAACAACAAACTGAAACCACGAAATCGAGCCACGAAATAGAACAACGAAATGGAACAACGAAATTGAACAACGAAATCCAACTTCGATATCGAACAACGAAATCGAACAACAAACTGAAACCACGAAATCGAGCCACGAAATAGAACAACGAAATGGAACAACGCAATCGAACAACGAAATCGAACCACGAAATTATACAACAATATAGAACAACGAAGACGAACAACGAAATCGAATAACGGAATCGGACAACGAAATCGAACAACGAAATCGAACAACGAAATCGAACCACGAAATCGAACACGAATTCAAACAACGAAATCGAACAACGAAATCGAACAACGATATCGAACAACGAAATCGAACAACGAAATCGAACAACGAAATCGAACAACGAAATCGAACAACGAAAACGAACAACGAAATCGAACAACGAAATCGAACAACGAAATCGAACAACGAAATGGTACAACGAAATGGAACAACGAAATCGAACGACGAAATCGAACAACGAAATCGAATAACGAATCGAACAACGAAATCGAACAACGAAATCGAACAACGAAATCGAAAAACGAAATTGAACAACGAAATAGAACAACGAAATCCAACTTCGAAATCGAACAACGAAATCGAAATCGAACAACAAACTGAAACCACGAAATCGAACCACGAAATAGAACAACGAAATGGAACAACGCAATCGAACAACGAAATCGAACCTCGAAATCATACAACAATATCGAACAACGAAAACGAACAACGAAATCGAATAACGGAATCGGACAACGAAATCGAACAACGAAATCGAACAACGAAATCGAACCACGAAAACGTACAACGAAATATAACAACGAACAACGAAATCGACCAACGAATTCGAACAACGAATTCGAACCACGAAATCAAACAACGAAATCGAACAACGAAATCAAACAACGAAATCTAACAACGAAATCGAACCACGAAATCATACAACAATATAGAACAACGAAAACGAACGAAATCGAACAACGGAATCGAACAACGAAATCGAACAACGAAATCGAACAACGAAATCGAACAACGAAATCGAAAAACGAAATCGAACAACGAAATCGAACAACGAAATCGAACAACGAAATCGAACAACGAAATCGAACAACGAAATCGAACAACCAAATCGAACAACGAAATCGAACAACGAAATCGAACAACGAATTCGAACAACGAATTCGAACCACGAAATCGAACAAAGAACAACGAAATCTAACAACCGAAATGGAACAACGCAATCGAACAACGAAATCGAACCACGAAATCATACAACAATATCGAACAACGAAAACGAACAACGAAATCGAACAACGGAATCGGACAACGAAATCGAACAACGAAATCGAACAACGAAATCGAACAACGAAATCGAACAACGAAATCGAATAACGAATCGAACAACGAAATCGAACAACGAAATCGAACAACGAAATCGAACAACGAATTAGAACAACGAAATAAAACAACGAAATCCAACTTCGAAATCGAACAGCGAAATCGAATTCGAACAACAAACTGAAACCACGAAATCGAACCACGAAATAGAACAACGAAATGGAACAACGCAATCGAACAACGAAATCGAACCACGAAATCATACAACAATATCGAACAACGAAAACGAATAACGAAATCGAACAACGGAATCGGACGACGAAATCGAACAACGAAATCGAACAACGAAATCGAACAACGAAATCGAACAACGAAATCGAACTTCAAAATCGAACAACGAAATCGAACAACGAAATCGAACAACGAAATCGAACAACGAAATCGAACAACGAAATCGAACAACGAAATCGAACAACGAAATCGAACAACGAAATCGTACTTCGAACAACGAAATCGAACAACGAAATCGAACAACGAAATCGAACAACGAAATCGAACAACGAAATCGAACAACGAAATCGAACAACAAAATCGAACAACGAAATCGAACAACGAAATCGAACAACGAAATCGAACAACAAAATCGAACAACGAAATCGAACAACGAAATCGAACAACGAAATCGAACAACGAAATCGAACAACGAAATCGAACAACGAAATCGAACAACGAAATCGAACAACGAAATCGAACAACGAAATCGAACAACGAAATCGAACAACGAAATCGAACTTCGAAATCGAACAACGAAATCGAACAACGAAATCGAACAACGAAATCGAACAACGAAATCGAACAACGAAATCGAACAACGAAATCGAACAACGAAATCGAACAACGATATCGAACAAAGAAATCGAATAACGAATCGAACAACGAAATCGAACAACGAAATCGAACAATGAAATCGAACAACGAAATCGAACAACGAATTCGAACAACGAATTCGAACCACGAAATCGAACAACGAAATCGATCAACGAAATCGAACGAAATCGAACGAAATCGAAAAACGAAATCGATCAACGAAATCGAACAATCAAATCGAACAATGAAAATCGAACAACGAAATCGATCAACGAAATCGAACACGAATTCAAACAACGAAATCGAACAACGAAATCGAACAACGATATCGAACAACGAAATCGAACAACGAAATCGAACAACGAAATCGAACAACGAAATCGAACAACGAAAACGAACAACGAAATCGAACAACGAAATCGAACAACGAAATCGAACAACGAAATGGTACAACGAAATGGAACAACGAAATCGAACGACGAAATCGAACAACGAAATCGAATAACGAATCGAACAACGAAATCGAACAACGAAATCGAACAACGAAATCGAAAAACGAAATTGAACAACGAAATCATACAACAATATAGAACAACGAAAACGAACGAAATCGAACAACGGAATCGAACAACGAAATCAAACAACGAAATCGAACAACGAAATCGAACCACGAAATCTAACAACGATCAACGAAATCGACCAACAAATTCGAACAACGAATTCGACAACGAAATCGAACAACGAAATCGAACAACGAAATCGAACAACGAAATCCAACTTCGAAATCCAACTTCGAAATCGAACAACGAAATCGAACAACGAAATCGAACCACGAAATCATACAACAATATAGAACAACGAAAACGAACAACGAAATCGAACAACGGAATCGAACAACGAAATAGAACAACGAAATCGAACAACGAAATTGAACAAAGAACAACGAAATCTAACAACGAACAACGAAATCGAACAAAGAACAACGAAATCTAACAACGAACAACGAAATCTAACAACGAACAACGAAATCTAACAACGAATTCAAACAACGAAATCGAACAACGAAATCGAACAACGATATCGAACAACGAAATCGAACAACGAAATCGAACAACGAAATCGAACAACGAAATCGAACAACGAAAACGAACAACGAAATCGAACAACGAAATCGAACAACGAAATCGAACAACGAAATGGTACAACGAAATGGAACAACGAAATCGAACGACGAAATCGAACAACGAAATCGAATAACGACTCGAACAACGAAATCGAACAACGAAATCGAACAACGAAATCGAAAAACGAAATTGAACAACGAAATCATACAACAATATAGAACAACGAAAACGAACGAAATCTAACAACGAAATCGAACAACGAAATCGAACAACGAAATCAAACGAAATCAAAAAACGAAATCGATCAACGAAATCGAACAACGAAATCGAACAACGAAATCGAACAACGAAATCGTACTTCGAACAACGAAATCGAACAACGAAATCGAACAACGAAATCGAACAACGAAATCGAACAACGAAATCGAACAACGAAATCGAACAACAAAATCGAACAACGAAATCGAACAACGAAATCGAACAACGAAATCGAACAACGAAATCGAACAACGAAATCGAACAACGAAATCGAACAACTAAATCGAACTTCGAAATCGAACAACGAAATCGAACAACGAAATCGAACAACGAAATCGAACAACGAAATCGAACAACGAAATCGAACAACGAAATCGAACAACGAAATCGAACAACGAATTCGAACAACGAATTCGAACCACGAAATCGAACAAAGAACAACGAAATCTAACAACGAAATCGAACAACGAAATCGAACAACGAAATCGAACAACGAAATCGAACAACGAAATCGAACAACGAAATCGAACAACGATATCGAACAAAGAAATCGAATAACGAATCGAACAACGAAATCGAACAACGAAATAGAACAACGAAATCGAACAACGAATTCGAACCAATTCAAACAACGAATTCGAACAACGAAATCGAACAACGAAATCGAACAACGAAATCGAACAACGAGATCGAACAACGAAATCGAACAACGAAATCGAACAAAGAAATCGAATAACGAATCGAACAACGAAATCGAACAACGAAATAGAACAACGAAATTGAACAACGAAATCCAACTTCGATATCGAACAACAAACTGAAACCACGAAATCGAGCCACGAAATAGAACAACGAAATGGAACAACGAAATTGAACAACGAAATCCAACTTCGATATCGAACAACGAAATCGAACAACAAACTGAAACCACGAAATCGAGCCACGAAATAGAACAACGAAATGGAACAACGCAATCGAACAACGAAATCGAACCACGAAATCATACAACAATATAGAACAACGAAGACGAACAACGAAATCGAATAACGGAATCGGACAACGAAATCGAACAACGAAATCGAACAACGAAATCGAACCACGAAATCGAACACGAATTCAAACAACGAAATCGAACAACGAAATCGAACAACGATATCGAACAACGAAATCGAACAACGAAATCGAACAACGAAATCGAACAACGAAATCGAACAACGAAAACGAACAACGAAATCGAACAACGAAATCGAACAACGAAATCGAACAACGAAATGGTACAACGAAATGGAACAACGAAATCGAACGACGAAATCGAACAACGAAATCGAATAACGAATCGAACAACGAAATCGAACAACGAAATCGAACAACGAAATCGAAAAACGAAATTGAACAACGAAATAGAACAACGAAATCCAACTTCGAAATCGAACAACGAAATCGAAATCGAACAACAAACTGAAACCACGAAATCGACCCACGAAATAGAACAACGAAATGGAACAACGCAATCGAACAACGAAATCGAACCTCGAAATCATACAACAATATCGAACAACGAAAACGAACAACGAAATCGAATAACGGAATCGGACAACGAAATCGAACAACGAAATCGAACAACGAAATCGAACCACGAAAACGTACAACGAAATATAACAACGAACAACGAAATCGACCAACGAATTCGAACAACGAATTCGAACCACGAAATCAAACAACGAAATCGAACAACGAAATCAAACAACGAAATCTAACAACGAAATCGAACCACGAAATCATACAACAATATAGAACAACGAAAACGAACGAAATCGAACAACGGAATCGAACAACGAAATCGAACAACGAAATCGAACAACGAAATCGAACAACGAAATCGAAAAACGAAATCGAACAACGAAATCGAACAACGAAATCGAACAACGAAATCGAACAACGAAATCGAACAACGAAATCGAACAACCAAATCGAACAACGAAATCGAACAACGAAATCGAACAACGAATTCGAACAACGAATTCGAACCACGAAATCGAACAAAGAACAACGAAATCTAACAACCGAAATGGAACAACGCAATCGAACAACGAAATCGAACCACGAAATCATACAACAATATCGAACAACGAAAACGAACAACGAAATCGAACAACGGAATCGGACAACGAAATCGAACAACGAAATCGAACAACGAAATCGAACAACGAAATCGAACAACGAAATCGAATAACGAATCGAACAACGAAATCGAACAACGAAATCGAACAACGAAATCGAACAACGAATTAGAACAACGAAATAAAACAACGAAATCCAACTACGAAATCGAACAGCGAAATCGAATTCGAACAACAAACTGAAACCACGAAATCGAACCACGAAATAGAACAAAGAAATGGAACAACGCAATCGAACAACGAAATCGAACCACGAAATCATACAACAATATCGAACAACGAAAACGAATAACGAAATCGAACAACGGAATCGGACGACGAAATCGAACAACGAAATCGAACAACGAAATCGAACAACGAAATCGAACAACGAAATCGAACTTCAAAATCGAACAACGAAATCGAACAACGAAATCGAACAACGAAATCGAACAACGAAATCGAACAACGAAATCGAACAACGAAATCGAACAACGAAATCGAACAACGAAATCGAACAACGAAATCGAACAACGAAATCGTACTTCGAACAACGAAATCGAACAACGAAATCGAACAACGAAATCGAACAACAAAATCGAACAACGAAATCGAACAACGAAATCGAACAACGAAATCGAACAACGAAATCGAACAACGAAATCGAACAACGAAATCGAACAACGAAATCGAACAACGAAATCGAACAACGAAATCGAACAACGAAATCGAACAACGAAATCGAACAACGAAATCGAACAACGAAATCGAACAACGATATCGAACAAAGAAATCGAATAACGAATCGAACAACGAAATCGAACAACGAAATAGAACAACGAAATCGAACAACGAATTCGAACCAATTCAAACAACGAATTCGAACAACGAAATCGAACAACGAAATCGAACAACGAAATCGAACAACGAGATCGAACAACGAAATCGAACAACGAAATCGAACAAAGAAATCGAATAACGAATCGAACAACGAAATCGAACAACGAAATAGAACAACGAAATTGAACAACGAAATCCAACTTCGATATCGAACAACAAACTGAAACCACGAAATCGAGCCACGAAATAGAACAACGAAATGGAACAACGAAATTGAACAACGAAATCCAACTTCGATATCGAACAACGAAATCGAACAACGAAATCGAACAACGAAATCGAACAACGAGATCGAACAACGAAATCGAACAACGAAATCGAACAAAGAAATCGAATAACGAATCGAACAACGAAATCGAACAACGAAATAGAACAACGAAATTGAACAACGAAATCCAACTTCGATATCGAACAACAAACTGAAACCACGAAATCGAGCCACGAAATAGAACAACGAAATGGAACAACGAAATTGAACAACGAAATCCAACTTCGATATCGAACAACGAAATCGAACAACAAACTGAAACCACGAAATCGAGCCACGAAATAGAACAACGAAATGGAACAACGCAATCGAACAACGAAATCGAACCACGAAATCATACAACAATATAGAACAACGAAGACGAACAACGAAATCGAATAACGGAATCGGACAACGAAATCGAACAACGAAATCGAACAACGAAATCGAACCACGAAATCGAACACGAATTCAAACAACGAAATCGAACAACGAAATCGAACAACGATATCGAACAACGAAATCGAACAACGAAATCGAACAACGAAATCGAACAACGAAATCGAACAACGAAAACGAACAACGAAATCGAACAACGAAATCGAACAACGAAATCGAACAACGAAATGGTACAACGAAATGGAACAACGAAATCGAACGACGAAATCGAACAACGAAATCGAATAACGAATCGAACAACGAAATCGAACAACGAAATCGAACAACGAAATCGAAAAACGAAATTGAACAACGAAATAGAACAACGAAATCCAACTTCGAAATCGAACAACGAAATCGAAATCGAACAACAAACTGAAACCACGAAATCGACCCACGAAATAGAACAACGAAATGGAACAACGCAATCGAACAACGAAATCGAACCTCGAAATCATACAACAATATCGAACAACGAAAACGAACAACGAAATCGAATAACGGAATCGGACAACGAAATCGAACAACGAAATCGAACAACGAAATCGAACCACGAAAACGTACAACGAAATATAACAACGAACAACGAAATCGACCAACGAATTCGAACAACGAATTCGAACCACGAAATCAAACAACGAAATCGAACAACGAAATCAAACAACGAAATCTAACAACGAAATCGAACCACGAAATCATACAACAATATAGAACAACGAAAACGAACGAAATCGAACAACGGAATCGAACAACGAAATCGAACAACGAAATCGAACAACGAAATCGAACAACGAAATCGAAAAACGAAATCGAACAACGAAATCGAACAACGAAATCGAACAACGAAATCGAACAACGAAATCGAACAACGAAATCGAACAACCAAATCGAACAACGAAATCGAACAACGAAATCGAACAACGAATTCGAACAACGAATTCGAACCACGAAATCGAACAAAGAACAACGAAATCTAACAACCGAAATGGAACAACGCAATCGAACAACGAAATCGAACCACGAAATCATACAACAATATCGAACAACGAAAACGAACAACGAAATCGAACAACGGAATCGGACAACGAAATCGAACAACGAAATCGAACAACGAAATCGAACAACGAAATCGAACAACGAAATCGAACAACGAAATCGAACAACGAAATCGAACAACAAAATCGAACAACGAAATCGAACAACGAAATCGAACAACGAAATCGAACAACGAAATCGAACAACGAAATCGAACAACGAAATCGAACAACGAAATCGAACAACGAAATCGAACAACGAAATCGAACAACGAAATCGAACAACGAAATCGAACTTCGAAATCGAACAACGAAATCGAACAACGAAATCGAACAACGAAATCGAACAACGAAATCGAACAACGAAATCGAACAACGAAATCGAACAACGAAATCGAACAACGATATCGAACAAAGAAATCGAATAACGAATCGAACAACGAAATCGAACAACGAAATCGAACAATGAAATCGAACAACGAAATCGAACAACGAATTCGAACAACGAATTCGAACCACGAAATCGAACAACGAAATCGATCAACGAAATCGAACGAAATCGAACGAAATCGAAAAACGAAATCGATCAACGAAATCGAACAATCAAATCGAACAATGAAAATCGAACAACGAAATCGATCAACGAAATCGAACACGAATTCAAACAACGAAATCGAACAACGAAATCGAACAACGATATCGAACAACGAAATCGAACAACGAAATCGAACAACGAAATCGAACAACGAAATCGAACAACGAAAACGAACAACGAAATCGAACAACGAAATCGAACAACGAAATCGAACAACGAAATGGTACAACGAAATGGAACAACGAAATCGAACGACGAAATCGAACAACGAAATCGAATAACGAATCGAACAACGAAATCGAACAACGAAATCGAACAACGAAATCGAAAAACGAAATTGAACAACGAAATCATACAACAATATAGAACAACGAAAACGAACGAAATCGAACAACGGAATCGAACAACGAAATCAAACAACGAAATCGAACAACGAAATCGAACCACGAAATCTAACAACGATCAACGAAATCGACCAACAA
>CAUJLB010000161.1:0-184503 GCA_963243735.1 Neocrepidodera transversa | reverse complement strand
TCAAGGGGGGGGGCGGTGCTATATTTGAAACTAATAAATTTAGCATTATTTTATTAATTATAGCTCCTAGAGCAAAATGGACAATTTTTTTGAACATTTTGGATCAAAATACCCCTAGAAAAGTTGATTTCAAAAATTTAAATTTTCAAAAATTTGGAAAAAAAATCGTCAAGGGGGGGGGGGCGGTGCTATATTTGAAACTAATAATTTAGCATTATTTTATTAATTATAGCTCCTAGAGCAAAATGGACAATTTTTTTTGAACATTTTGGATCAAAATACCCCTAGAAAAGTTGATTTCAAAAATTTAAATTTTCAAAAATTTGGAAAAAAAAATCGTCAAGGGGGGGGCGGTGCTATATTTGAAACTAATAATTTAGCATTATTTTATTAATTATAGCTCCTAGAGCAAAATGGACAATTTTTTTGAACTTTTTGGATCAAAAATACCCCTAGAAAAGTTGATTTCAAAAATTTAAATTTTCAAAAATTTGGAAAAAAAATCGTCAAGGGGGGGGCTGTGCCATATTTGAAACTAATAATTTAGCATTATTTTATTAATTATAGCTCCTAGAGCAAAATGGACAATTTTTTTTGAACTTTTTGGATCAAAATACCCCTAGAAAAGTAAATTTCAAAAATTTAAATTTTCAAAAATTTGGAAAAAAAATCGTCAAGGGGGTTGCTGTGCCATATTTGAAAATAACAATTTATCATTATTTTATTAATTATAGCTCCTAGAGCAAAATGGACAATTTTTTTGAACTTTTTGGATCAAAATACCCCTAGAAAAGTTGATTTCAAAAAATTTAAATTTTCAAAAATTTAAATTTTCAAAAATTTAAATTTTCAAAAATTTGGAAAAAAAAATCGTCAAGGGGGGGCGGTGCTATATTTGAAACTAATAATTTAGCATTATTTTTATTAATTATAGCTCCTAGAGCAAAATGTACAATTTTTTTTGAACTTTTTGGATCAAAATACCCCTAGAAAAGTTGATTTCAAAAATTTAAATTTTCAAAAATTAGGAAAAAAAATCGTCAAGGGAAGGCGGTGCTATATTTGAAACTAATAATTTAGCATTATTTTATTAATTATAGCTCCTAGAGCAAAATGGACAATTTTTTTTGAACTTTTTGGATCAAAATACCCCAAGAAAAGTTGATTTCAAAAATTTAAATTTTCAAAAATTTGGAAAAAAAATCGTCAAGGGGGGGCTGTGCTATATTTGAAAATAACAATTTAGCATTATTTTATTAATTATAGCTCCTAGAGCAAAATGGACAAATTTTTTGAACTTTTTGGATCAAAATACCCCTAGAAAAGTTGATTTCAAAAATTTAAATTTTCAAAAATTTGGAAAAAAAAATCGTCAAGGGGGGGGCTGTGCCATATTTTGAAAATAACAATTTAGCATTATTTTATTAATTATAGCTCCTAGAGCAAAATGGACAATTTTTTTGAACTTTTTGGATCAAAATACCCCTAGAAAAGTTGATTTCAAAAATTTGGAAAAAAAATCGTCAAGGGGGGGGCTGTGCCATATTTGAAAATAACAATTTAGCATTATTTTATTAATTATAGCTCCTAGAGCAAAATGGACAATTTTTTTTGAACTTTTTGGATCAAAAATACCCCTAGAAAAGTTGATTTCAAAAATTTAAATTTTCAAAAATTTGGAAAAAAAAATCGTCAAGGGGGGGGCTGTGCCATATTTGAAAATAACAATTTAGCATTATTTTATTAATTATAGCTCCTAGAGCAAAATGGACAATTTTTTTGAACTTTTTGGATCAAAATACCCCTAGAAAAGTTGATTTCAAAAATTTAAATTTTCAAAAATTTGGAAAAAAAATCGTCAAGGGGGGGGGCTGTGCTATATTTGAAAATAACAATTTAGCATTATTTTATTAATTTTAGCTCCTAGAGCAAAATGGACAATTTTTTTTGAACTTTTTGGATCAAAATACCCCTAGAAAAGTTGATTTCAAAAATTTAAATTTTCAAAAATTTGGAAAAAAAAATCGACAAGGGGGGGGCGGTGCTATATTTGAAACTAATAATTTAGCATTATTTTATTAATTATAGCTCCTAGAGCAAAATGGACAATTTTTTTTGAACTTTTAGGATCAAAATACCCCTAGAAAAGTTGATTTCAAAAATTTAAATTTTTAAAAATTTGGAAAAAAAAAATCGTCAAGGGGGGGGGCGGTGCTATATTTGAAACTAATAATTTAGCATTATTTTATTAATTATAGCTCCTAGAGCAAAATGGACAATTTTTTTGAACTTTTTGGATCAAAATACCCCTAGAAAAGTTTATTTCAAAAATTTAAATTTTCAAAAATTTGGAAAAAAAATCGTCAAGGGGGGGCGGTGCTATATTTGAAACTAATAATTTAGCATTATTTTATTAATTATAGCTCCTAGAGCAAAATGGACAATTTTTTGAACTTTTTGGATCAAAATACCCCTAGAAAAGTTGATTTCAAAAATTTAAATTTTCAAAAAATTTGGAAAAAAAATCGTCAAGGGGGGGCTGTGCCATATTTGAAAATAACAATTTAGCATTATTTTATTAATTATAGCTCCTAGAGCAATATGGACAATTTTTTGAACTTTTTGGATCAAAATACCCCTAGAAAAGTTGATTTCAAAAATTTAAATTTTCAAAAATTTGGAAAAAAAATCGTCAAGGGGGGGGCTGTGCTATATTTGAAAATAACAATTTAGCATTATTTTATTAATTTTAGCTCCTAGAGCAAAATGGACAATTTTTTTTGAACTTTTTGGATCAAAAATACCCCTAGAAAAGTTGATTTCAAAAATTTAAATTTTCAAAAATTTGGAAAAAAAATCGTCAAGGGGGGGGGGCGGTGCTATATTTGAAACTAATAATTTAGCATTATTTTATTAATTATAGCTCCTATAGCAAAATGGACAATTTTTTTGAACTTTTTGGATCAAAATACCCCTAGAAAAGTTGATTTCAAAAATTTAAATTTTCAAAAATTTGGAAAAAAAATCGTCAAGGGGGGGGCGGTGCTATATTTGAAAATAACAATTTAGCATTATTTTATTAATTATAGCTCCTAGAGCAAAATGGACAATTTTTTTGAACTTTTTGGATCAAAATACCCCTAGAAAAGTTGATTTCAAAAATTTAAATTTTCAAAAATTTAAATTTTCAAAAATTTGGAAAAAAAAATCGTCAAGGGGGGGCGGTGCTATATTTGAAACTAATAATTTAGCATTATTTTATTAATTATAGCTCCTAGAGCAAAATGTACAATTTTTTTTGAACTTTTTGGATCAAAATACCCCTAGAAAAGTTGATTTCAAAAATTTAAATTTTCAAAAATTAGGAAAAAAAAATCGTCAAGGGAAGGCGGTGCTATATTTGAAACTAATAATTTAGCATTATTTTATTAATTATAGCTCCTAGAGCAAAATGGACAATTTTTTTGAACTTTTTGGATCAAAAATACCCCTAGAAAAGTTGATTTCAAAAAATTTAAATTTTCAAAAATTTGGAAAAAAAATCGTCAAGGGGGGGCTGTGCTATATTTGAAAATAACAATTTAGCATTATTTTTATTAATTATAGCTCCTAGAGCAAAATGGACAATTTTTTGAACTTTTTTGGATCAAAATACCACTAGAAAAGTTGATTTCAAAAATTTAAATTTTCAAAAATTTGGAAAAAAAATCGTCAAGGGGGGGGCTGTGCCATATTTGAAAATAACAATTTAGCATTATTTTATTAATTATAGCTCCTAGAGCAAAATGGACAATTTTTTTGAACTTTTTGGATCAAAATACCCCTAGAAAAGTTGATTTCAAAAATTTGGAAAAAAAATCGTCAAGGGGGGGGCTGTGCCATATTTGAAAATAACAATTTAGCATTATTTTATTAATTATAGCTCCTAGAGCAAAATGGACAATTTTTTGAACTTTTTGGATCAAAATACCACTAGAAAAGTTGATTTCAAAAATTTAAATTTTCAAAAATTTGGAAAAAAAAATCGTCAAGGGGGGGGCTGTGCCATATTTGAAAATAACAATTTAGCATTATTTTATTAATTATAGCTCCTAGAGCAAAATGGACAATTTTTTTGAACTTTTTGGATCAAAATACCCCTAGAAAAGTTGATTTCAAAAATTTAAATTTTCAAAAATTTGGAAAAAAAATCGTCAAGGGGGGGGCTGTGCCATATTTGAAAATAACAATTTAGCATTATTTTATTAATTATAGCTCCTAGAGCAAAATGGACAATTTTTTTGAACTTTTTGGATCAAAATACCCCTAGAAAAGTTGATTTCAAAAATTTAAATTTTCAAAAATTTGGAAAAAAAATCGTCAAGGGGGGGGCTGTGCTATATTTGAAAATAACAATTTAGCATTATTTTATTAATTATAGCTCCTAGAGCAAAATGGACAATTTTTTTGAACTTTTTGGATCAAAATACCCCTAGAAAAGTTGATTTCAAAAATTTAAATTTTCAAAAATTTGGAAAAAAAATCGACAAGGGGGGGGCGGTGCTATATTTGAAACTAATAATTTAGCATTATTTTATTAATTATAGCTCCTAGAGCAAAATGGACAATTTTTTTGAACTTTTAGGATCAAAATACCCCTAGAAAAGTTGATTTCAAAAATTTAAATTTTTAAAAATTTGGAAAAAAAATCGTCAAGGGGGGGGGCGGTGCTATATTTGAAACTAATAATTTAGCATTATTTTATTAATTATAGCTCCTAGAGCAAAATGGACAATTTTTTTGAACTTTTTGGATCAAAATACCCCTAGAAAAGTTTATTTCAAAAATTTAAATTTTCAAAAATTTGGAAAAAAAATCGTCAAGGGGGGGCGGTGCTATATTTGAAACTAATAATTTAGCATTATTTTATTAATTATAGCTCCTAGAGCAAAATGGACAATTTTTTGAACTTTTTGGACCAAAATACCCCTAGAAAAGTTGATTTCAAAAATTTAAATTTTCAAAAATTTGGAAAAAAAATCGTCAAGGGGGGGCTGTGCCATATTTGAAAATAACAATTTAGCATTATTTTATTAATTATAGCTCCTAGAGCAATATGGACAATTTTTTGAACTTTTTGGATCAAAATACCCCTAGAAAAGTTGATTTCAAAAATTTAAATTTTCAAAAATTTGGAAAAAAAATCGTCAAGGGGGGGGCTGTGCTATATTTGAAAATAACAATTTAGCATTATTTTATTAATTTTAGCTCCTAGAGCAAAATGGACAATTTTTTTTGAACTTTTTGGATCAAAATACCCCTAGAAAAGTTGATTTCAAAAACTTAAATTTTCAAAAATTTGGAAAAAAAATCGTCAAGGGGGGGGGCGGTGCTATATTTGAAACTAATAATTTAGCATTATTTTATTAATTATAGCTCCTATAGCAAAATGGACAATTTTTTTGAACTTTTTGGATCAAAATACCCCTAGAAAAGTTGATTTCAAAAATTTAAATTTTCAAAAATTTGGAAAAAAAATCGTCAAGGGGGGGGCGGTGCTATATTTGAAACTAATAATTTAGCATTATTTTATTAATTATAGCTCCTAGAGCAAAATGGACAATTTTTTTGAACTTTTTGGATCAAAATACCCCAAGAAAAGTTGATTTCAAAAATTTAAATTTTCAAAAATTTGGAAAAAAAATCGACAAGGGGGGGGGCTGTGCCATATTTGAAAATAACAATTTAGCATTATTTTATTAATTATAGCTCCTAGAGCAAAACGACATTTTTTTTGAACTTTTTGGATCAAAATACCCCTAGAAAAGTAAATTTCAAAAATTTAAATTTTCAAAAATTTGGAAAAAAAATCGTCAAGGGGGGGCTGTGATATATTTGAAAATAACAATTTAGCATTATTTTATTAATTATAGCTCCTAGAGCAAAATGGACAATTTTTTTGAACTTTTTGGATCAAAATACCCCTAGAAAAGTTGATTTCAAAAATTTAAATTTTCAAAAATTTGGAAAAAAAATCGTCAAGGGGGGGCTGTGCTATATTTGAAACTAATAATTTAGCATTATTTTATTAATTATAGCTCCTAGAGCAAAATGGACAATTTTTTTCAACTTTTTGGATCAAAATACCCCTAGAAAAGTTGATTTCAAAAATTTAAATTTTCAAAAATTTGGAAAAAAAATCGTCAAGGGGGGGCTGTGCTATATTTGAAAATAACAATTTAGCATTATTTTATTAATTATAGCTCCTAGAGCAAAATGGACAATTTTTTTGAACTTTTTGGATCAAAATACCCCTAGAAAAGTTGATTTCAAAAATTTAAATTTTCAAAAATTTGGAAAAAAAATCGTCAAGGGGGGGGCTGTGCTATTTTTGAAAATAACAATTTAGCATTATTTTATTAATTATAGCTCCTAGAGCAAAATGGACAATTTTTTTGAACTTTTTGGATCAAATACCCCTAGAAAAGTTGATTTCAAAAATTTAAATTTTCAAAAATTTGGAAAAAAAATCGTCAAGGGAGGGGGCGGTGCTATATTTGAAACTAATAATTTAGCATTATTTTATTAATTTTAGCTCCTAGAGGAAAATGGACAATTTTTTTGAACTTTTTGGATCAAAATACCCCTAGAAAAGTTGATTTCAAAAATTTAAATTTTTAAAAATTTGGAAAAAAAATCGTCAAGGGGGGGCTGTGCTATATTTGAAACTAATAATTTAGCATTATTTTATTAATTATAGCTCCTAGAGCAAAATGGACAATTTTTTTGAACTTTTTGGATCAAAATACCCCTAGAAAAGTTGATTTCAAAAATTTAAATTTTCAAAAATTTGGAAAAAAAATCGTCAAGGGGGGGGGCTGTGCTATATTTGAAAATAACAATTTAGCATTATTTTATTAATTATAGCTCCTAGAGCAAAATGGACAATTTTTTTGAACTTTTTGGATCAAAATACCCCTAGAAAAGTTGATTTCAAAAATTTAAATTTTCAAAAATATGGAAAAAAAATCGTCAAGGGGGGGGCTGTGCTATATTTGAAAATAACAATTTAGCATTATTTTATTAATTATAGCTCCTAGAGCAAAATGGACAATTTTTTTGAACTTTTTGGATCAAAATACCCCTAGAAAAGTTGATTTCAAAAATTTAAATTTTCAAAAATTTGGGAAAAAAATCGTCAAGGGGGGGCTGTGCCATATTTGAAAATAACAATTTAGCATTATTTTATTAATTATAGCTCCTAGAGCAAAATGGACAATTTTTTTGAACTTTTTGGATCAAAATACCCCTAGAAAAGTTGATTTCAAAAATTTAAATTTTCAAAAATTTGGAAAAAAAATCGTCAAGGGGGGGCTGTGCTATATTTGAAACTAATAATTTAGCATTATTTTATTAATTATAGCTCCTAGAGCAAAATGGACAATTTTTTTGAACTTTTTGGATCAAAATACCCCTAGAAAAGTTGATTTCAAAAATTTAAATTTTCAAAAATTTGGAAAAAAAATCGTCAAGGGGGGGGCTGTGCTATATTTGAAACTAATAATTTAGCATTATTTTATTAATTATAGCTCCTAGAGCAAAATGGACAATTTTTTTGAACTTTTTGGATCAAAATACCCCTAGAAAAGTTGATTTCAAAAATTTAAATTTTCAAAAATTTGGGAAAAAAATCGTCAAGGGGGGGCTGTGCCATATTTGAAAATAACAATTTAGAAATATTTTATTAAGTATAGCTCCTAGAGCAAAATGGACAATTTTTTTGAACTTTTTGGATCAAAATACCCCTAGAAAAGTTGATTTCAAAAATTTAAATTTTCAAAAATTTGGAAAAAAAATCGTCAAGGGGGGGGCGGTGCTATATTTGAAACTAATAATTTAGCATTATTTTATTAATTATAGCTCCTAGAGCAAAATGGACAATTTTTTTGAACTTTTTGGATCAAAATACCCCTAGAAAAGTTGATTTCAAAAATTTAAATTTTCAAAAATTTGGAAAAAAAATCGTCAAGGGGGGGGCGGTGCTATATTTGAAACCAATAATTTAGCATTGTTTTATTAATTATAGCTCCTAGAGCAAAATGGACAATTTTTTTGAACTTTTTGGATCAAAATACCCCTAGAAAAGTTGATTTCAAAAATTTAAATTTTCAAAAACTTGGAAAAAAAATCGTCAAGGGGGGGGCTGTGCCATATTTGAAAATAACAATTTAGCATTATTTTATTAATTATAGCTCCTAGAGCAAAATGGACAATTTTTTTGAACTTTTTGGATCAAAATACCCCTAGAAAAGTTGATTTCAAAAATTTAAATTTTCAAAAATTTGGAAAAAAAATCGTCAAGGGGGGGCTGTGCTATATTTGAAACTAATAATTTAGCATTATTTTATTAATTATAGCTCCTAGAGCAAAATGGACAATTTTTTTGAACTTTTTGGATCAAAATACCCCTAGAAAAGTTGATTTCAAAAATTTAAATTTTCAAAAATTTGGAAAAAAAATCGTCAAGGGGGGGGCTGTGCTATATTTGAAACTAATAATTTAGCATTATTTTATTAATTATAGCTCCTAGAGCAAAATGGACAATTTTTTTGAACTTTTTGGATCAAAATACCCCTAGAAAAGTTGATTTCAAAAATTTAAATTTTCAAAAATTTGGGAAAAAAATCGTCAAGGGGGGGCTGTGCCATATTTGAAAATAACAATTTAGAAATATTTTATTAAGTATAGCTCCTAGAGCAAAATGGACAATTTTTTTGAACTTTTTGGATCAAAATACCCCTAGAAAAGTTGATTTCAAAAATTTAAATTTTCAAAAATTTGGAAAAAAAATCGTCAAGGGGGGGGCGGTGCTATATTTGAAACTAATAATTTAGCATTATTTTATTAATTATAGCTCCTAGAGCAAAATGGACAATTTTTTTGAACTTTTTGGATCAAAATACCCCTAGAAAAGTTGATTTCAAAAATTTAAATTTTCAAAAATTTGGAAAAAAAATCGTCAAGGGGGGGGCGGTGCTATATTTGAAACCAATAATTTAGCATTGTTTTATTAATTATAGCTCCTAGAGCAAAATGGACAATTTTTTTGAACTTTTTGGATCAAAATACCCCTAGAAAAGTTGATTTCAAAAATTTAAATTTTCAAAAACTTGGAAAAAAAATCGTCAAGGGGGGGGCTGTGCCATATTTGAAAATAACAATTTAGCATTATTTTATTAATTATAGCTCCTAGAGCAAAATGGACAATTTTTTTGAACTTTTTGGATCAAAATACCCCTAGAAAAGTTGATTTCAAAAATTTAAATTTTCAAAAATTTGGAAAAAAAATCGTCAAGGGGGGGGGGGGCTGTGCCATATTTGAAACTAATAATTTAGCATTATTTTATTAATTATAGCTCCTAGAGCAAAATGGACAATTTTTTTGAACTTTTTGGATCAAAATACCCCTAGAAAAGTTGATTTCAAAAATTTAAATTTTCAAAAATTTGGAAAAAAAATCGACAAGGGGGGGGCGGTGCTATATTTGAAACTAATAATTTAGCATTATTTTATTAATTATAGCTCCTAGAGCAAAATGGACAATTTTTTTGAACTTTTAGGATCAAAATACCCCTAGAAAAGTTGATTTCAAAAATTTAAATTTTTAAAAATTTGGAAAAAAAATCGTCAAGGGGGGGGCGGTGCTATATTTGAAACTAATAATTTAGCATTATTTTATTAATTATAGCTCCTAGAGCAAAATGGACAATTTTTTTGAACTTTTTGGATCAAAATACCCCTAGAAAAGTTTATTTCAAAAATTTAAATTTTCAAAAATTTGGAAAAAAAATCGTCAAGGGGGGGCGGTGCTATATTTGAAACTAATAATTTAGCATTATTTTATTAATTATAGCTCCTAGAGCAAAATGGACAATTTTTTGAACTTTTTGGATCAAAATACCCCTAGAAAAGTTGATTTCAAAAATTTAAATTTTCAAAAATTTGGAAAAAAAATCGTCAAGGGGGGGCTGTGCCATATTTGAAAATAACAATTTAGCATTATTTTATTAATTATTGCTCCTAGAGCAATATGGACAATTTTTTGAACTTTTTGGATCAAAATACCCCTAGAAAAGTTGATTTCAAAAATTTAAATTTTCAAAAATTTGGAAAAAAAATCGTCAAGGGGGGGGCTGTGCTATATTTGAAAATAACAATTTAGCATTATTTTATTAATTTTAGCTCCTAGAGCAAAATGGACAATTTTTTTGAACTTTTTGGATCAAAATACCCCTAGAAAAGTTGATTTCAAAAATTTAAATTTTCAAAAATTTGGAAAAAAAATCGTCAAGGGGGGGGGCGGTGCTATATTTGAAACTAATAATTTAGCATTATTTTATTAATTATAGCTCCTAGAGCAAAATGGACAATTTTTTTGAACTTTTTGGATCAAAATACCCCTAGAAAAGTTGATTTCAAAAATTTAAATTTTCAAAAATTTGGAAAAAAAATCATCAAGGGGGGGGCGGTGCTATATTTGAAACTAATAATTTAGCATTATTTTATTAATTATAGCTCCTAGAGCAAAATGGACAATTTTTTTGAACTTTTTGGATCAAAATACCCCAAGAAAAGTTGATTTCAAAAATTTAAATTTTCAAAAATTTGGAAAAAAAATCGTCAAGGGGGTGGCTGTGCCATATTTGAAAATAACAATTTAGCATTATTTTATTAATTATAGCTCCTAGAGCAAAACGACATTTTTTTTGAACTTTTTGGATCAAAATACCCCTAGAAAAGTAAATTTCAAAAATTTAAATTTTCAAAAATTTGGAAAAAAAATCGTCAAGGGGGGGCTGTGATATATTTGAAAATAACAATTTAGCATTATTTTATTAATTATAGCTCCTAGAGCAAAATGGACAATTTTTTTGAACTTTTTGGATCAAAATACCCCTAGAAAAGTTGATTTCAAAAATTTAAATTTTCAAAAATTTGGAAAAAAAATCGTCAAGGGGGGGCTGTGCTATATTTGAAACTAATAATTTAGCATTATTTTATTAATTATAGCTCCTAGAGCAAAATGGACAATTTTTTTCAACTTTTTGGATCAAAATACCCCTAGAAAAGTTGATTTCAAAAATTTAAATTTTCAAAAATTTGGAAAAAAAATCGTCAAGGGGGGGCTGTGCTATATTTGAAAATAACAATTTAGCATTATTTTATTAATTATAGCTCCTAGAGCAAAATGGACAATTTTTTTGAACTTTTTGGATCAAAATACCCCAAGAAAAGTTGATTTCAAAAATTTAAATTTTCAAAAATTTGGAAAAAAAATCGTCAAGGGGGGGGCTGTGCTATATTTGAAAATAACAATTTAGCATTATTTTATTAATTATAGCTCCTAGAGCAAAATGGTCAATTTTTTTGAACTTTTTGGATCAAAATACCCCTAGAAAAGTTGATTTCAAAAATTTAAATTTTCAAAAATTTGGAAAAAAAATCGTCAAGGGAGGGGGCGGTGCTATATTTGAAACTAATAATTTAGCATTATTTTATTAATTTTAGCTCCTAGATTAAAATGGACAATTTTTTTGAACTTTTTGGATCAAAATACCCCTAGAAAAGTTGATTTCAAAAATTTAAATTTTTAAAAATTTGGAAAAAAAATCGTCAAGGGGGGGCTGTGCTATATTTGAAACTAATAATTTAGCATTATTTTATTAATTATAGCTCCTAGAGCAAAATGGACAATTTTTTTGAACTTTTTGGATCAAAATACCCCTAGAAAAGTTGATTTCAAAAATTTAAATTTTCAAAAATTTGGAAAAAAAATCGTCAAGGGGGGGGGCTGTGCTATATTTGAAAATTACAATTTAGCATTATTTTATTAATTATAGCTCCTAGAGCAAAATGGACAATTTTTTTGAACTTTTTGGATCAAAATACCCCTAGAAAAGTTGATTTCAAAAATTTAAATTTTCAAAAATTTGGAAAAAAAAATCGTCAAGGGGGGGGGCTGTGCCATATTTGAAAATAACAATTTAGCAATATTTTATTAAGTATAGCTCCTAGAGCAAACTGGACAATTTTTTTGAACTTTTTGGATCAAAATACCCCTAGAAAAGTTGATTTCAAAAATTTAAATTTTCAAAAATTTGGAAAAAAAATCGTCAAGGGGGGGGCGGTGCTATATTTGAAACTAATAATTTAGCATTATTTTATTAATTATAGCTCCTAGAGCAAAATGGACAATTTTTTTGAACTTTTTGGATCAAAATACCCCTAGAAAAGTTGATTTCAAAAATTTAAATTTTCAAAAATTTGGAAAAAAAATCGTCAAGGGGGGGGCGGTGCTATATTTGAAACCAATTATTTAGCATTATTTTATTAATTATAGCTCCTAGAGCAAAATGGACAATTTTTTTGAACTTTTTGGATCAAAATACCCCTAGAAAAGTTGATTTCAAAAATTTAAATTTTCAAAAACTTGGAAAAAAAATCGTCAAGGGGGGGGCTGTGCCATATTCGAAAATAACAATTTAGCATTATTTTATTAATTATAGCTCCTAGAGCAAAATGGACAATTTTTTTGAACTTTTTGGATCAAAATACCCCTAGAAAAGTTGATTTCAAAAATTTAAATTTTCAAAAATTTGGAAAAAAAATCGTCAAGGGGGGGGGGCTGTGCCATATTTGAAACTAATAATTTAGCATTATTTTATTAATTATAGCTCCTAGAGCAAAATGGACAATTTTTTTGAACTTTTTGGAACAAAATACCCCTAGAAAAGTTGATTTCAAAAATTTAAATTTACAAAAATTTGGAAAAAAAATCGACAAGGGGGGGGCGGTGCTATATTTGAAAATAACAATTTAGCATTATTTTATTAATTATAGCTCCTAGAGCAAAATGGACAATTTTTTTGAACATTTTGGATCAAAATACCCCTAGAAAAGTTGATTTCAAAAATTTAAATTTTCAAAAATTTGGAAAAAAAATCGTCAAGGGGGGGGGGCTGTGCCATATTTGAAACTAATAATTTAGCAATATTTTATTAATTATAGCTCCTAGAGCAAAATGGACAATTTTTTTGAACTTTTTGGATCAAAATACCCCTAGAAAAGTTGATTTCAAAAATTTAAATTTTCAAAAATTTGGAAAAAAATTCGTCAAGGGGGGGGCGGTGCTGTATTTGAAACTAATAATTTAGCATTATTTTATTAATTATAGCTCCTAGAGCAAAATGGACAATTTTTTTGAACTTTTTGGATCAAAATACCCCTAGAAAAGTAAATTTCAAAAATTTAAATTTTCAAAAATTTGGAAAAAAAATCGTCAAGGGGGGGGGTGCCATATTTGAAAATAACATTTTATCATTATTTTATTAATAATAGCTCCTAGAGCAAAATGGACAATTTTTTTGAACTTTTTGGATCAAAATACCCCTAGAAAAGTAAATTTCAAAAATTTAAATTTTCAAAAATTTGGAAAAAAAATCGTCAAGGGGGGGGGGGCGGTGCTATATTTGAAACTAATAATTTAGCATTATTTTATTAATTATAGCTCCTAGAGCAAAATGGACATTTTTTTTGAACTTTTTGGATCAAAATACCCCTAGAAAAGTAAATTTCAAAAATTTAAATTTTCAAAAATTTGGAAAAAAAATCGTCAAGGGGGGGGGGCGGTGCTATATTTGAAACTAATAATTTAGCATTATTTTATTAATTATAGCTCCTAGAGCAAAATGGACATTTTTTTTGAACTTTTTGGATCAAAATACCCCTAGAAAAGTAAATTTCAAAAATTTAAATTTTCGAAAATTTGGAAAAAAAATCGTCAAGGGGGGGGCTGTGCCATATTTGAAAATAACAATTTATCATTATTTTATTAATTATAGCTCCTAGAGCAAAATGGACAATTTTTTTGAACTTTTTGGATCAAAATACCCCTAGAAAAGTTGATTTCAAAAATTTAAATTTTCAAAAATTTGGAAAAAAAATCGACAAGGGGGGGGCTGTGCCATATTTGAAAATAATAATTTAGCATTATTTTATTAATTATAGCTCCTAGAGCAAAATGGACAATTTTTTTGAACTTTTTGGATCAAAATACCCCTAGAAAAGTTGATTTCAAAAATTTAAATTTTCAAAAATTTGGAAAAAAAATCGACAAGGGGGGGCTGTGCCATATTTGAAAATAACAATTTAGCATTATTTTATTAATTATAGCTCCTAGAGCAAAATGGACAATTTTTTTGAACTTTTTGGATCAAAATACCCCTAGAAAAGTTGATTTCAAAAATTTAAATTTTCAAAAATTTGGAAAAAAAAATCGTCAAGGGGGGGCTGTGCTATATTTGAAACTAATAATTTAGCATTATTTTATTAATTATAGCTCCTAGAGCAAAATGGACATTTTTTTTGAACTTTTTGGATCAAAATACCCCTAGAAAAGTAAATTTCAAAAATTTAAATTTTCAAAAATTTGGAAAAAAAATCGTCAAGGGGGGGGCTGTGCCATATTTGAAAATAACAATTTATCATTATTTTATTAATTATAGCTCCTAGAGCAAAATGGACAATTTTTTTGAACTTTTTGGATCAAAATACCCCTAGAAAAGTAAATTTCAAAAATTTAAATTTTCAAAAATTTGGAAAAAAAATCGTCAAGGAGGGGCTGTGATATATTTGAAAATAACAATTTAGCATTATTTTATTAATTATAGCTCCTAGAGCAAAATGGACAATTTTTTTGAACTTTTTGGATCAAAATACCCCTAGAAAAGTTGATTTCAAAAATTTAAATTTTCAAAAATTTGGAAAAAAAATCGTCAAGGGGGGGCTGTGCTATATTTGAAACTAATAATTTAGCATTATTTTATTAATTATAGCTCCTAGAGCAAAATGGACAATTTTTTTCAACTTTTTGGATCAAAATACCCCTAGAAAAGTTGATTTCAAAAATTTAAATTTTCAAAAATTTGGAAAAAAAATCGTCAAGGGGGGGCTGTGCTATATTTGAAAATAACAATTTAGCATTATTTTATTAATTATAGCTCCTAGAGCAAAATGGACAATTTTTTTGAACTTTTTGGATCAAAATACCCCAAGAAAAGTTGATTTCAAAAATTTAAATTTTCAAAAATTTGGAAAAAAAATCGTCAAGGGGGGGGCTGTGCTATATTTGAAAATAACAATTTAGCATTATTTTATTAATTATAGCTCCTAGAGCAAAATGGTCAATTTTTTTGAACTTTTTGGATCAAAATACCCCTAGAAAAGTTGATTTCAAAAATTTAAATTTTCAAAAATTTGGAAAAAAAATCGTCAAGGGAGGGGGCGGTGCTATATTTGAAACTAATAATTTAGCATTATTTTATTAATTTTAGCTCCTAGAGGAAAATGGACAATTTTTTTGAACTTTTTGGATCAAAATACCCCTAGAAAAGTTGATTTCAAAAATTTAAATTTTTAAAAATTTGGAAAAAAAATCGTCAAGGGGGGGCTGTGCTATATTTGAAACTAATAATTTAGCATTATTTTATTAATTATAGCTCCTAGAGCAAAATGGACAATTTTTTTGAACTTTTTGGATCAAAATACCCCTAGAAAAGTTGATTTCAAAAATTTAAATTTTCAAAAATTTGGAAAAAAAATCGTCAAGGGGGGGGGCTGTGCTATATTTGAAAATTACAATTTAGCATTATTTTATTAATTATAGCTCCTAGAGCAAAATGGACAATTTTTTTGAACTTTTTGGATCAAAATACCCCTAGAAAAGTTGATTTCAAAAATTTAAATTTTCAAAAATTTGGAAAAAAAAATCGTCAAGGGGGGGGGCTGTGCTATATTTGAAAATAACAATTTAGCATTATTTTATTAATAATAGCTCCTAGAGCAAAATGGACAATTTTTTTGAACTTTTTGGATCAAAATACCCCTAGAAAAGTTGATTTCAAAAATTTAAATTTTCAAAAATTTGGAAAAAAAATCGTCAAGGGGGGGGCTGTGCTATATTTGAAAATAACAATTTAGCATTATTTTATTAATTATAGCTCCTAGAGCAAAATGGACAATTTTTTTGAACTTTTTGGATCAAAATACCCCTAGAAAAGTTGATTTCAAAAATTTAAATTTTCAAAAATTTGGGAAAAAAATCGTCAAGGGGGGGGCTGTGCCATATTTGAAAATAACAATTTAGCATTATTTTATTAATTATAGCTCCTAGAGCAAAATGGACAATTTTTTTGAACTTTTTGGATCAAAATACCCCTAGAAAAGTTGATTTCAAAAATTTAAATTTTCAAAAATTTGGAAAAAAAATCGTCAAGGGGGGGCTGTGCTATATTTGAAACTAATAATTTAGCATTATTTTATTAATTATAGCTCCTAGAGCAAAATGGACAATTTTTTTGAACTTTTTGGATCAAAATACCCCTAGAAAAGTTGATTTCAAAAATTTAAATTTTCAAAAATTTGGAAAAAAAATCGTCAAGGGGGGGGCGGTGCTATATTTGAAACTAATAATTTAGCATTATTTTATTAATTATAGCTCCTAGAGCAAAATGGACAATTTTTTTGAACTTTTTGGATCAAAATACCCCTAGAAAAGTTGATTTCAAAAATTTAAATTTTCAAAAATTTGGGAAAAAAATCGTCAAGGGGGGGGCTGTGCCATATTTGAAAATAACAATTTAGCAATATTTTATTAAGTATAGCTCCTAGAGCAAACTGGACAATTTTTTTGAACTTTTTGGATCAAAATACCCCTAGAAAAGTTGATTTCAAAAATTTAAATTTTCAAAAATTTGGAAAAAAAATCGTCAAGGGGGGGGCGGTGCTATATTTGAAACTAATAATTTAGCATTATTTTATTAATTATAGCTCCTAGAGCAAAATGGACAATTTTTTTGAACTTTTTGGATCAAAATACCCCTAGAAAAGTTGATTTCAAAAATTTAAATTTTCAAAAATTTGGAAAAAAAATCGTCAAGGGGGGGGCGGTGCTATATTTGAAACCAATAATTTAGCATTATTTTATTAATTATAGCTCCTAGAGCAAAATGGACAATTTTTTTGAACTTTTTGGATCAAAATACCCCTAGAAAAGTTGATTTCAAAAATTTAAATTTTCAAAAACTTGGAAAAAAAATCGTCAAGGGGGGGGCTGTGCCATATTCGAAAATAACAATTTAGCATTATTTTATTAATTATAGCTCCTAGAGCAAAATGGACAATTTTTTTGAACTTTTTGGATCAAAATACCCCTAGAAAAGTTGATTTCAAAAATTTAAATTTTCAAAAATTTGGAAAAAAAATCGTCAAGGGGGGGGGGGCTGTGCCATATTTGAAACTAATAATTTAGCATTATTTTATTAATTATAGCTCCTAGAGCAAAATGGACAATTTTTTTGAACTTTTTGGAACAAAATACCCCTAGAAAAGTTGATTTCAAAAATTTAAATTTACAAAAATTTGGAAAAAAAATCGACAAGGGGGGGGCGGTGCTATATTTGAAAATAACAATTTAGCATTATTTTATTAATTATAGCTCCTAGAGCAAAATGGACAATTTTTTTGAACATTTTGGATCAAAATAAACCTAGAAAAGTTGATTTCAAAAATTTAAATTTTCAAAAATTTGGAAAAAAAATCGTCAAGGGGGGGGGGGCTGTGCCATATTTGAAACTAATAATTTAGCAATATTTTATTAATTATAGCTCCTAGAGCAAAATGGACAATTTTTTTGAACTTTTTGGATCAAAATACCCCTAGAAAAGTTGATTTCAAAAATTTAAATTTTCAAAAATTTGGAAAAAAATTCGTCAAGGGGGGGGGCGGTGCTGTATTTGAAACTAATAATTTAGCATTATTTTATTAATTATAGCTCCTAGAGCAAAATGGACAATTTTTTTGAACTTTTTGGATCAAAATACCCCTAGAAAAGTAAATTTCAAAAATTTAAATTTTCAAAAATTTGGAAAAAAAATCGTCAAGGGGGGGGGTGCCATATTTGAAAATAACAATTTATCATTATTTTATTAATTATAGCTCCTAGAGCAAAATGGACAATTTTTTTGAACTTTTTGGATCAAAATACCCCTAGAAAAGTAAATTTCAAAAATTTAAATTTTCAAAAATTTGGAAAAAAAATCGTCAAGGGGGGGGGGGGCGGTGCTATATTTGAAACTAATAATTTAGCATTATTTTATTAATTATAGCTCCTAGAGCAAAATGGACATTTTTTTTGAACTTTTTGGATCAAAATACCCCTAGAAAAGTAAATTTCAAAAATTTAAATTTTCAAAAATTTGGAAAAAAAATCGTCAAGGGGGGGGGGCGGTGCTATATTTGAAACTAATAATTTAGCATTATTTTATTAATTATAGCTCCTAGAGCAAAATGGACATTTTTTTTGAACTTTTTGGATCAAAATACCCCTAGAAAAGTAAATTTCAAAAATTTAAATTTTCAAAAATTTGGAAAAAAAATCGTCAAGGGGGGGGCTGTGCCATATTTGAAAATAACAATTTATCATTATTTTATTAATTATAGCTCCTAGAGCAAAATGGACAATTTTTTTGAACTTTTTGGATCAAAATACCCCTAGAAAAGTTGATTTCAAAAATTTAAATTTTCAAAAATTTGGAAAAAAAATCGACAAGGGGGGGGCTGTGCCATATTTGAAAATAATAATTTAGCATTATTTTATTAATTATAGCTCCTAGAGCAAAATGGACAATTTTTTTGAACTTTTTGGATCAAAATACCCCTAGAAAAGTTGATTTCAAAAATTTAAATTTTCAAAAATTTGGAAAAAAAATCGACAAGGGGGGGCTGTGCCATATTTGAAAATAACAATTTAGCATTATTTTATTAATTATAGCTCCTAGAGCAAAATGGACAATTTTTTGAACTTTTTGGATCAAAATACCCCTAGAAAAGTAAATTTAAAAAATTTTAATTTTCAAAAATTTGGAAAAAAAATCGTCAAGGGGGGTGGGGGCGGTGCTATATTTGAAACTAATAATTTAGCATTATTTTATTAATTATAGCTCCTAGAGCAAAATGGACATTTTTTTTGAACTTTTTGGATCAAAATATTCCTAGAAAAGTTGATTTCAAAAATTTAAATTTTCAAAAATTTGGAAAAAAAATCGTCATGGGGGGGGCTGTGCCATTTTTGAAAATAACAATTTAGCATTATTTTATTAATTATAGCTCCTAGAGCAAAATGGACAATTTTTATGAACTTTTTGGATCAAAATACCCCTAGAAAAGTTGATTTCAAAAATTTAAATTTTCAAAAATTTGGAAAAAAAATCGTCAAGGGGGGGGCGGTGCTATATTTGAAACTAATAATTTAGCATTATTTTATTAATTATAGCTCCTAGAGCAAAATGGACAATTTTTTTGAACTTTTTGGATCAAAATACCCCTAGAAAAGTTGATTTCAAAAATTTAAATTTTCATAAATTTGGAAAAAAAATCGTCAAGGGGGGGGCTGTGCCATATTTGAAAATAACAATTTAGCATTATTTTATTAATTATAGCTCCTAGAGCAAAATGGACAATTTTTTTGAACTTTTTGGATCAAAATACCCCTAGAAAAGTTGATTTCAAAAATTTAAATTTTCATAAATTTGGAAAAAAAATCGTCAAGGGGGGAGCTGTGCCATATTTGAAAATAACAATTTAGCATTATTTTATTAATTATAGCTCCTAGAGCAAAATGGACAATTTTTTTGAACTTTTTGGATCAAAATACCCCTAGAAAAGTTGATTTCAAAAATTTAAATTTTCAAAAATTTGGAAAAAAAATCGTCAAGGGGGGGGGGGGCTGTGCCATATTTGAAACTAATAATTTAGCATTATTTTATTAATTATAGCTCCTAGAGCAAAATGGACAATTTTTTTGAACTTTTTGGAACAAAATACCCCTAGAAAAGTTGATTTCAAAAATTTAAATTTTCAAAAATTTGGAAAAAAAATCGACAAGGGGGGGGCGGTGCTATATTTGAAAATAACAATTTAGCATTATTTTATTAATTATAGCTCCTAGAGCAAAATGGACAATTTTTTTGAACATTTTGGATCAAAATACCCCTAGAAAAGTTGATTTCAAAAATTTAAATTTTCAAAAATTTGGAAAAAAAATCGTCAAGGGGGGGGGGGGCTGTGCCATATTTGAAACTAATAATTTAGCATTATTTTATTAATTATAGCTCCTAGAGCAAAATGGACAATTTTTTTGAACTTTTTGGATCAAAATACCCCTAGAAAAGTTGATTTCAAAAATTTAAATTTTCAAAAATTTGGAAAAAAATTCGTCAAGGGGGGGGGCGGTGCTGTATTTGAAACTAATAATTTAGCATTATTTTATTAATTATAGCTCCTTGAGCAAAATGGACAATTTTTTTGAACTTTTTGGATCAAAATACCCCTAGAAAAGTAAATTTCAAAAATTTAAATTTTCAAAATTTGGAAAAAAAATCGTCAAGGGGGGGGTGCCATATTTGAAAATAACAATTTATCATTATTTTATTAATTATAGCTCCTAGAGCAAAATGGACAATTTTTTTGAACTTTTTGGATCAAAATACCCCTAGAAAAGTAAATTTCAAAAATTTAAATTTTCAAAAATTTGGAAAAAAAATCGTCAAGGGGTGGGGGCGGTGCTATATTTGAAACTAATAATTTAGCATTATTTTATTAATTATAGCTCCTAGAGCAAAATGGCCATTTTTTTTGAACTTTTTGGATCAAAATACCCCTAGAAAAGTAAATTTCAAAAATTTAAATTTTCAAAAATTTGGAAAAAAAATCGTCAAGGGGGGGGGCGGTGCTATATTTGAAACTAATAATTTAGCATTATTTTATTAATTATAGCTCCTAGAGCAAAATGGACATTTTTTTTGAACTTTTTGGATCAAAATACCCCTAGAAAAGTAAATTTCAAAAATTTAAATTTTCAAAAATTTGGAAAAAAAATCGTCAAGGGGGGGGCTGTGCCATATTTGAAAATTACAATTTATCATTATTTTATTAATTATAGCTCCTAGAGCAAAATGGACAATTTTTTTGAACTTTTTGGATCAAAATACCCCTAGAAAAGTTGATTTCAAAAATTTAAATTTTCAAAAATTTGGAAAAAAAATCGACAAGGGGGGGGCTGTGCCATATTTGAAAATAACAATTTAGCATTATTTTATTAATTATAGCTCCTAGAGCAAAATGGACAATTTTTTTGAACTTTTTGGATCAAAATACCCCTAGAAAAGTTGATTTCAAAAATTTAAATTTTCAAAAATTTGGAAAAAAAATCGACAAGGGGGGGCTGTGCCATATTTGAAAATAACAATTTAGCATTATTTTATTAATTATAGCTCCTAGAGCAAAATGGACAATTTTTTTGAACTTTTTGGATCAAAATACCCCTAGAAAAGTTGATTTCAAAAATTTAAATTTTCATAAATTTGGAAAAAAAATCGTCAAGGGGGGGGCTGTGCCATATTTGAAAATAACAATTTAGCATTATTTTATTAATTATAGCTCCTAGAGCAAAATGGACAATTTTTTTGAACTTTTTGGATCAAAATACCCCTAGAAAAGTTGATTTCAAAAATTTAAAGTTTCAAAAATTTGGAAAAAAAATCGTCAAGGGGGGGGCGGTGCTATATTTGAAACTGATAATTTAGCATTATTTTATTAATTATAGCTCCTAGAGCAAAATGGACAATTTTTTTGAAATTTTTGGATCAAAATACCCCTAGAAAAGTTGATTTCAAAAATTTAAATTTTCAAAAATTTGGAAAAAAAATCGTCAAGGGGGGGGCTGTGCCATATTTGAAAATAACAATTTAGCATTATTTTATTAATTATAGCTCCTAGAGCAATATGGACAATTTTTTTGAACTTTTTGGATCAAAATACCCCTAGAAAAGTAAATTTAAAAAATTTTAATTTTCAAAAATTTGGAAAAAAAATCGTCAAGGGGGGGGGGGGGCGGTGCTATATTTGAAACTAATAATTTAGCATTATTTTATTAATTATAGCTCCTAGAGCAAAATGGACATTTTTTTTGAACTTTTTGGATCAAAATATTCCTAGAAAAGTTGATTTCAAAAATTTAAATTTTCAAAAATTTGGAAAAAAAATCGTCAAGGGGGGGCTGTGATATATTTGAAAATAACAATTTAGCATTATTTTATTAATTATAGCTCCTAGAGCAAAATGGACAATTTTTTTGAACTTTTTGGATCAAAATACCCCTAGAAAAGTTGATTTCAAAAATTTAAATTTTCAAAAATTTGGAAAAAAAATCGTCAAGGGGGGGCTGTGCTATATTTGAAACTAATAATTTAGCATTATTTTATTAATTATAGCTCCTAGAGCAAAATGGACAATTTTTTTCAACTTTTTGGATCAAAATACCCCTAGAGAAGTTGATTTCAAAAATTTAAATTTTCAAAAATTTGGAAAAAAAATCGTCAAGGGGGGGCTGTGCTATATTTGAAAATAACAATTTAGCATTATTTTATTAATTATAGCTCCTAGAGCAAAATGGACAATTTTTTTGAACTTTTTGGATCAAAATACCCCAAGAAAAGTTGATTTCAAAAATTTAAATTTTCAAAAATTTGGAAAAAAAATCGTCAACGGGGGGGCTGTGCTATATTTGAAAATAACAATTTAGCATTATTTTATTAATTATAGCTCCTAGAGCAAAATGGTCAATTTTTTTGAACTTTTTGGATCAAAATACCCCTAGAAAAGTTGATTTCAAAAATTTAAATTTTCAAAAATTTGGAAAAAAAATCGTCAAGGGAGGGGGCGGTGCTATATTTGAAACTAATAATTTAGCATTATTTTATTAATTTTAGCTCCTAGAGGAAAATGGACAATTTTTTTGAACTTTTTGGATCAAAATACCCCTAGAAAAGTTGATTTCAAAAATTTAAATTTTTAAAAATTTGGAAAAAAAATCGTCAAGGGGGGCTGTGCTATATTTGAAACTAATAATTTAGCATTATTTTATTAATTATAGCTCCTAGAGCAAAATGGACAATTTTTTTGAACTTTTTGGATCAAAATACCCCTAGAAAAGTTGATTTCAAAAATTTAAATTTTCAAAAATTTGGAAAAAAAATCGTCAAGGGGGGGGGCTGTGCTATATTTGAAAATAACAATTTAGCATTATTTTATTAATTATAGCTCCTAGAGCAAAATGGACAATTTTTTTGAACTTTTTGGATCAAAATACCCCTAGAAAAGTTGATTTCAAAAATTTAAATTTTCAAAAATTTGGAAAAAAAATCGTCAAGGGGGGGCTGTGCTATATTTGAAACTAATAATTTAGCATTATTTTATTAATTATAGCTCCTAGAGCAAAATGGACAATTTTTTTCAACTTTTTGGATCAAAATACCCCTAGAGAAGTTGATTTCAAAAATTTAAATTTTCAAAAATTTGGAAAAAAAATCGTCAAGGGGGGGCTGTGCTATATTTGAAAATAACAATTTAGCATTATTTTATTAATTATAGCTCCTAGAGCAAAATGGACAATTTTTTTGAACTTTTTGGATCAAAATACCCCAAGAAAAGTTGATTTCAAAAATTTAAATTTTCAAAAATTTGGAAAAAAAATCGTCAACGGGGGGGCTGTGCTATATTTGAAAATAACAATTTAGCATTATTTTATTAATTATAGCTCCTAGAGCAAAATGGTCAATTTTTTTGAACTTTTTGGATCAAAATACCCCTAGAAAAGTTGATTTCAAAAATTTAAATTTTCAAAAATTTGGAAAAAAAATCGTCAAGGGAGGGGGCGGTGCTATATTTGAAACTAATAATTTAGCATTATTTTATTAATTTTAGCTCCTAGAGGAAAATGGACAATTTTTTTGAACTTTTTGGATCAAAATACCCCTAGAAAAGTTGATTTCAAAAATTTAAATTTTTAAAAATTTGGAAAAAAAATCGTCAAGGGGGGGCTGTGCTATATTTGAAACTAATAATTTAGCATTATTTTATTAATTATAGCTCCTAGAGCAAAATGGACAATTTTTTTGAACTTTTTGGATCAAAATACCCCTAGAAAAGTTGATTTCAAAAATTTAAATTTTCAAAAATTTGGAAAAAAAATCGTCAAGGGGGGGGGCTGTGCTATATTTGAAAATAACAATTTAGCATTATTTTATTAATTATAGCTCCTAGAGCAAAATGGACAATTTTTTTGAACTTTTTGGATCAAAATACCCCTAGAAAAGTTGATTTCAAAAATTTAAATTTTCAAAAATTTGGAAAAAAAATCGTCAAGGGGGGGGCTGTGCTATATTTGAAAATAACAATTTAGCATTATTTTATTAATTATAGCTCCTAGAGCAAAATGGACAATTTTTTTGAACTTTTTGGATCAAAATACCCCTAGAAAAGTTGATTTCGAAAATTTAAATTTTCAAAAATTTGGGAAAAAAATCGTCAAGGGGGGGGCTGTGCCATATTTGAAAATAACAATTTAGCATTATTTTATTAATTATAGCTCCTAGAGCAAAATGGACAATTTTTTTGAACTTTTTGGATCAAAATACCCCTAGAAAAGTTGATTTCAAAAATTTAAATTTTCAAAAATTTGGAAAAAAAATCGTCAAGGGGGGGCTGTGCTATATTTGAAACTAATAATTTAGCATTATTTTATTAATTATAGCTCCTAGAGCAAAATGGACAATTTTTTTGAACTTTTTGGATCAAAATACCCCTAGAAAAGTTGATTTCAAAAATTTAAATTTTCAAAAATTTGGAAAAAAAATCGTCAAGGGGGGGGCGGTGCTTTATTTGAAACTAATAATTTAGCATTATTTTATTAATTATAGCTCCTAGAGCAAAATGGACAATTTTTTTGAACTTTTTGGATCAAAATACCCCTAGAAAAGTTGATTTCAAAAATTTAAATTTTCAAAAATTTGGGAAAAAAATCGTCAAGGGGGGGGCTGTGCCATATTTGAAAATAACAATTTAGCAATATTTTATTAAGTATAGCTCCTAGAGCAAAATGGACAATTTTTTTGAACTTTTTGGATCAAAATACCCCTAGAAAAGTTGATTTCAAAAATTTAAATTTTCAAAAATTTGGAAAAAAAATCGTCAAGGGGGGGGCGGTGCTATATTTGAAACTAATAATTTAGCATTATTTTATTAATTATAGCTCCTAGAGCAAAATGGACAATTTTTTTGAACTTTTTGGATCAAAATACCCCTAGAAAAGTTGATTTCAAAAATTTAAATTTTCAAAAATTTGGAAAAAAAATCGTCAAGGGGGGGGCGGTGCTATATTTGAAACCAATAATTTAGCATTATTTTATTAATTATAGCTCCTAGAGCAAAATGGACAATTTTTTTGAACTTTTTGGATCAAAATACCCCTAGAAAAGTTGATTTCAAAAATTTAAATTTTCAAAAACTTGGAAAAAAAATCGTCAAGGGGGGGGCTGTGCCATATTTGAAAATAACAATTTAGCATTATTTTATTAATTATAGCTCCTAGAGCAAAATGGACAATTTTTTTGAACTTTTTGGATCAAAATACCCCTAGAAAAGTTGATTTCAAAAATTTAAATTTTCAAAAATTTGGAAAAAAAATCGTCAAGGGGGGGGGGGGGCTGTGCCATATTTGAAACTAATAATTTAGCATTATTTTATTAATTATAGCTCCTAGAGCAAAATGGACAATTTTTTTGAACTTTTTGGAACAAAATACCCCTAGAAAAGTTGATTTCAAAAATTTAAATTTACAAAAATTTGGAAAAAAAATCGACAAGGGGGGGGCGGTGCTATATTTGAAAATAACAATTTAGCATTATTTTATTAATTATAGCTCCTAGAGCAAAATGGACAATTTTTTTGAACATTTTGGATCAAAATACCCCTAGAAAAGTTGATTTCAAAAATTTAAATTTTCAAAAATTTGGAAAAAAAATCGTCAAGGGGGGGGGGGCTGTGCCATATTTGAAACTAATAATTTAGCATTATTTTATTAATTATAGCTCCTAGAGCAAAATGGACAATTTTTTTGAACTTTTTGGATCAAAATACCCCTAGAAAAGTTGATTTCAAAAATTTAAATTTTCAAAAATTTGGAAAAAAATTCGTCAAGGGGGGGGCGGTGCTGTATTTGAAACTAATAATTTAGCATTATTTTATTAATTATAGCTCCTAGAGCAAAATGGTCAATTTTTTTGAACTTTTTGGATCAAAATACCCCTAGAAAAGTTGATTTCAAAAATTTAAATTTTCAAAAATTTGGAAAAAAAATCGTCAAGGGGGGGGCTGTGCTATATTTGAAAATAACAATTTAGCATTATTTTATTAATTATAGCTCCTAGAGCAAAATGGACAATTTTTTTGAACTTTTTGGATCAAAATACCCCTAGAAAAGTTGATTTCGAAAATTTAAATTTTCAAAAATTTGGGAAAAAAATCGTCAAGGGGGGGGCTGTGCCATATTTGAAAATAACAATTTAGCATTATTTTATTAATTATAGCTCCTAGAGCAAAATGGACAATTTTTTTGAACTTTTTGGATCAAAAAACCCCTAGAAAAGTTGATTTCAAAAATTTAAATTTTCAAAAATTTGGAAAAAAAATCGTCAAGGGGGGGCTGTGCTATATTTGAAACTAATAATTTAGCATTATTTTATTAATTATAGCTCCTAGAGCAAAATGGACAATTTTTTTGAACTTTTTGGATCAAAATACCCCTAGAAAAGTTGATTTCAAAAATTTAAATTTTCAAAAATTTGGAAAAAAAATCGTCAAGGGGGGGGCGGTGCTTTATTTGAAACTAATAATTTAGCATTATTTTATTAATTATAGCTCCTAGAGCAAAATGGACAATTTTTTTGAACTTTTTGGATCAAAATACCCCTAGAAAAGTTGATTTCAAAAATTTAAATTTTCAAAAATTTGGGAAAAAAATCGTCAAGGGGGGGGCTGTGCCATATTTGAAAATAACAATTTAGCAATATTTTATTAAGTATAGCTCCTAGAGCAAAATGGACAATTTTTTTGAACTTTTTGGATCAAAATACCCCTAGAAAAGTTGATTTCAAAAATTTAAATTTTCAAAAATTTGGAAAAAAAATCGTCAAGGGGGGGGCGGTGCTATATTTGAAACTAATAATTTAGCATTATTTTATTAATTATAGCTCCTAGAGCAAAATGGACAATTTTTTTGAACTTTTTGGATCAAAATACCCCTAGAAAAGTTGATTTCAAAAATTTAAATTTTCAAAAATTTGGAAAAAAAATCGTCAAGGGGGGGGCGGTGCTATATTTGAAACCAATAATTTAGCATTATTTTATTAATTATAGCTCCTAGAGCAAAATGGACAATTTTTTTGAACTTTTTGGATCAAAATACCCCTAGAAAAGTTGATTTCAAAAATTTAAATTTTCAAAAACTTGGAAAAAAAATCGTCAAGGGGGGGGCTGTGCCATATTTGAAAATAACAATTTAGCATTATTTTATTAATTATAGCTCCTAGAGCAAAATGGACAATTTTTTTGAACTTTTTGGATCAAAATACCCCTAGAAAAGTTGATTTCAAAAATTTAAATTTTCAAAAATTTGGAAAAAAAATCGTCAAGGGGGGGGGGGGGCTGTGCCATATTTGAAACTAATAATTTAGCATTATTTTATTAATTATAGCTCCTAGAGCAAAATGGACAATTTTTTTGAACTTTTTGGAACAAAATACCCCTAGAAAAGTTGATTTCAAAAATTTAAATTTACAAAAATTTGGAAAAAAAATCGACAAGGGGGGGGCGGTGCTATATTTGAAAATAACAATTTAGCATTATTTTATTAATTATAGCTCCTAGAGCAAAATGGACAATTTTTTTGAACATTTTGGATCAAAATACCCCTAGAAAAGTTGATTTCAAAAATTTAAATTTTCAAAAATTTGGAAAAAAAATCGTCAAGGGGGGGGGGGCTGTGCCATATTTGAAACTAATAATTTAGCATTATTTTATTAATTATAGCTCCTAGAGCAAAATGGACAATTTTTTTGAACTTTTTGGATCAAAATACCCCTAGAAAAGTTGATTTCAAAAATTTAAATTTTCAAAAATTTGGAAAAAAATTCGTCAAGGGGGGGGCGGTGCTGTATTTGAAACTAATAATTTAGCATTATTTTATTAATTATAGCTCCTAGAGCAAAATGGACAATTTTTTTGAACTTTTTGGATCAAAATACCCCTAGAAAAGTAAATTTCAAAAATTTAAATTTTCAAAAATTTGGAAAAAAAATCGTCAAGGGGGGGGTGCCATATTTGAAAATAACAATTTATCATTATTTTATTAATTATAGCTCCTAGAGCAAAATGGACAATTTTTTTGAACTTTTTGGATCAAAATACCCCTAGAAAAGTAAATTTCAAAAATTTAAATTTTCAAAAATTTGGAAAAAAAATCGTCAAGGGGGGGGGGGCGGTGCTATATTTGAAACTAATAATTTAGCATTATTTTATTAATTATAGCTCCTAGAGCAAAATGGACATTTTTTTTGAACTTTTTGGATCAAAATACCCCTAGAAAAGTAAATTTCAAAAATTTAAATTTTCAAAAATTTGGAAAAAAAATCGTCAAGGGGGGGGGGCGGCGCTATATTTGAAACTAATAATTTAGCATTATTTTATTAATTATAGCTCCTAGAGCAAAATGGACATTTTTTTTGAACTTTTTGGATCAAAATACCCCTAGAAAAGTAAATTTCAAAAATTTAAATTTTCAAAAATTTGGAAAAAAAATCGTCAAGGGGGGGGCTGTGCCATATTTGAAAATAACAATTTATCATTATTTTCTTAATTATAGCTCCTAGAGCAAAATGGACAATTTTTTTGAACTTTTTGGATCAAAATACCCCTAGAAAAGTTGATTTCAAAAATTTAAATTTTCAAAAATTTGGAAAAAAAATCGACAAGGGGGGGGCTGTGCCATATTTGAAAATAATAATTTAGCATTATTTTATTAATTATAGCTCCTAGAGCAAAATGGACAATTTTTTTGAACTTTTTGGATCAAAATACCCCTAGAAAAGTTGATTTCAAAAAATTAAATTTTCAAAAATTTGGAAAACAAATCGACAAGGGGGGGCTGTGCCATATTTGAAAATAACAATTTAGCATTATTTTATTAATTATAGCTCCTAGAGCAAAATGGACAATTTTTTTGAACTTTTTGGATCAAAATACCCCTAGAAAAGTAAATTTAAAAAATTTTAATTTTCAAAAATTTGGAAAAAAAATCGTCAAGGGGGGGGGGGGCGGTGCTATATTTGAAACTAATAATTTAGCATTATTTTATTAATTATAGCTCCTAGAGCAAAATGGACATTTTTTTTGAACTTTTTGGATCAAAATATTCCTAGAAAAGTTGATTTCAAAAATTTAAATTTTCAAAAATTTGGAAAAAAAATCGTCAAGGGGGGGGCTGTGCCATTTTTGAAAATAACAATTTAGCATTATTTTATTAATTATAGCTCCTAGAGCAAAATGGACAATTTTTTTGAACTTTTTGGATCAAAATACCCCTAGAAAAGTTGATTTCAAAAATTTAAATTTTCAAAAATTTGGAAAAAAATCGTCAAGGGGGGGGCGGTGCTATATTTGAAACTAATAATTTAGCATTATTTTATTAATTATAGCTCCTAGAGCAAAATGGACAATTTTTTTGAACTTTTTGGATCAAAATACCCCTAGAAAAGTTGATTTCAAAAATTTAAATTTTCATAAATTTGGAAAAAAAATCGTCAAGGGGGGGCTGTGCCATATTTGAAATAACAATTTAGCATTATTTTATTAATTATAGCTCCTAGAGCAAAATGGACAATTTTTTTGAACTTTTTGGATCAAAATACCCCTAGAAAAGTTGATTTCAAAAATTTAAATTTTCAAAAATTTGGAAAAAAAATCGTCAAGGGGGGGGGGGCTGTGCCATATTTGAAACTAATAATTTAGCATTATTTTATTAATTATAGCTCCTAGAGCAAAATGGACAATTTTTTTGAACTTTTTGGAACAAAATACCCCTAGAAAAGTTGATTTCAAAAATTTAAATTTTCAAAAATTTGGAAAAAAAATCGACAAGGGGGGGGCGGTGCTATATTTGAAAATAACAATTTAGCATTATTTTATTAATTATAGCTCCTAGAGCAAAATGGACAATTTTTTTGAACATTTTGGATCAAAATACCCCTAGAAAAGTTGATTTCAAAAATTTAAATTTTCAAAAATTTGGAAAAAAAATCGTCAAGGGGGGGGGGGGCTGAGCCATATTTGAAACTAATAATTTAGCATTATTTTATTAATTATAGCTCCTAGAGCAAAATGGACAATTTTTTTGAACTTTTTGGATCAAAATACCCCTAGAAAAGTTGATTTCAAAAATTTAAATTTTCAAAAATTTGGAAAAAAATTCGTCAAGGGGGGGGGCGGTGCTGTATTTGAAACTAATAATTGAGCATTATTTTATTAATTATAGCTCCTTGAGCAAAATGGACAATTTTTTTGAACTTTTTGGATCAAAATACCCCTAGAAAAGTAAATTTCAAAAATTTAAATTTTCAAAAATTTGGAAAAAAAATCGTCAAGGGGGGGGTGCTATATTTGAAAATAATTTATCATTATTTTATTAATTATAGCTCCTAGAGCAAAATGGACAATTTTTTTGAACTTTTTGGATCAAAATACCCCTAGAAAAGTAAATTTCAAAAATTTAAATTTTCAAAAATTTGGAAAAAAAATCGTCAAGGGGGGGGGCGGTGCTATATTTGAAACTAATAATTTAGCATTATTTTATTAATTATAGCTCCTAGAGCAAAATGGCCATTTTTTTTGAACTTTTTGGATCAAAATACCCCTAGAAAAGTAAATTTCAAAAATTTAAATTTTCAAAAATTTGGAAAAAAAATCGTCAAGGGGGGGGGCGGTGCTATATTTGAAACTAATAATTTAGCATTATTTTATTAATTATAGCTCCTAGAGCAAAATGGACAATTTTTTTGAACTTTTTGGATCAAAATACCCCTAGAAAAGTAAATTCAAAATTTAAATTTTCAAAAATTTGGAAAAAAAATCGTCAAGGGGGGGGGGGGGCGGTGCTATATTTGAAACTAATAATTTAGCATTATTTATTAATTATAGCTCCTAGAGCAAAATGGACATTTTTTTTGAACTTTTTGGATCAAAATACCCCTAGAAAAGTAAATTTCAAAATTTAAATTTTCAAAAATTTGGAAAAAAAATCGTCAAGGGGGGGGGCGGCGCTATATTTGAAACTAATAATTTAGCATTATTTTATTAATTATAGCTCCTAGAGCAAAATGGACATTTTTTTGAACTTTTTGGATCAAAATACCCCTAGAAAAGTAAATTTCAAAAAATTTAAATTTTCAAAAATTTGGAAAAAAAATCGTCAAGGGGGGGGCTGTGCCATATTTGAAAATAACAATTTATCATTATTTTCTTAATTATAGCTCCTAGAGCAAAATGGACAATTTTTTTGAACTTTTTGGATCAAAATACCCCTAGAAAAGTTGATTTCAAAATTTAAATTTTCAAAAATTTGGAAAAAAAATCGACAAGGGGGGGGCTGTGCCATATTTGAAAATAATAATTTAGCATTATTTTATTAATTATAGCTCCTAGAGCAAAATGGACAATTTTTTTGAACTTTTTGGATCAAAATACCCCTAGAAAAGTTGATTTCAAAAATTTAAATTTTCAAAAATTTGGAAAACAAATCGACAAGGGGGGGCTGTGCCATATTTGAAAATAACAATTTAGCATTATTTATTAATTATAGCTCCTAGAGCAAAATGGACAATTTTTTTGAACTTTTTGATCAAAATACCCCTAGAAAAGTAAATTTAAAAAATTTTAATTTTCAAAAATTTGGAAAAAAAATCGTCAAGGGGGGGGGGCGGTGCTATATTTGAAACTAATAATTTAGCATTATTTTATTAATTATAGCTCCTAGAGCAAAATGGACATTTTTTTTGAACTTTTTGGATCAAAATATTCCTAGAAAAGTTGATTTCAAAATTTAAATTTTCAAAAATTTGGAAAAAAAATCGTCAAGGGGGGGGCTGTGCCATTTTTGAAAATAACAATTTAGCATTATTTTATTAATTATAGCTCCTAGAGCAAAATGGACAATTTTTTTGAACTTTTTGGATCAAATACCCCTAGAAAAGTTGATTTCAAAATTTAAATTTTCAAAAATTTGGAAAAAAAATCGTCAAGGGGGGGGCGGTGCTATATTTGAAACTAATAATTTAGCATTATTTTATTAATTATAGCTCCTAGAGCAAAATGGACAATTTTTTTGAACTTTTTGGATCAAAATACCCCTAGAAAAGTTGATTTCAAAAATTTAAATTTTCATATATTTGAAAAAAAATCGTCAAGGGGGGGGCTGTGCCATATTTGAAAATAACAATTTAGCATTATTTTATTAATTATAGCTCCTAGAGCAAAATGGACAATTTTTTTGAACTTTTTGGATCAAAATACCCCTAGAAAAGTTGATTTCAAAAATTTAAATTTTCAAAAATTTGGAAAAAAAATCGTCAAGGGGGGGGGGGGCTGTGCCATATTTGAAACTAATAATTTAGCATTATTTTATTAATTATAGCTCCTAGAGCAAAATGGACAATTTTTTTGAACTTTTTGGAACAAAATACCCCTAGAAAAGTTGATTTCAAAAATTTAAATTTTCAAAAATTTGGAAAAAAAATCGACAAGGGGGGGGCGGTGCTATATTTGAAAATAACAATTTAGCATTATTTTATTAATTATAGCTCCTAGAGCAAAATGGACAATTTTTTTGAACATTTTGGATCAAAATACCCCTAGAAAAGTTGATTTCAAAAATTTAAATTTTCAAAAATTTGGAAAAAAAATCGTCAAGGGGGGGGGGGGCTGTGCCATATTTGAAACTAATAATTTAGCATTATTTTATTAATTATAGCTCCTAGAGCAAAATGGACAATTTTTTTGAACTTTTTGGATCAAAATACCCCTAGAAAAGTTGATTTCAAAAATTTAAATTTTCAAAAATTTGGAAAAAAATTCGTCAAGGGGGGGGGCGGTGCTGTATTTGAAACTAATAATTGAGCATTATTTATTAATTATAGCTCCTTGAGCAAAATGGACAATTTTTTTGAACTTTTTGGATCAAAATACCCCTAGAAAAGTAAATTTCAAAAATTTAAATTTTCAAAAATTTGGAAAAAAAATCGTCAAGGGGGGGGGTGCCATATTTGAAAATAACAATTTATCATTATTTTATTAATTATAGCTCCTAGAGCAAAATGGACAATTTTTTTGAACTTTTTGGATCAAAATACCCCTAGAAAAGTAAATTTCAAAAATTTAAATTTTCAAAATTTGGAAAAAAAATCGTCAAGGGGGGGGGGCGGTGCTATATTTGAAACTAATAATTTAGCATTATTTTATTAATTATAGCTCCTAGAGCAAAATGGCCATTTTTTTGAACTTTTTGGATCAAAATACCCCTAGAAAAGTAAATTTCAAAAATTTAAATTTTCAAAAATTTGGAAAAAAAATCGTCAAGGGGGGGGGCGGTGCTATATTGAAACTAATAATTTAGCATTATTTTATTAATTATAGCTCCTAGAGCAAAATGGACATTTTTTTTGAACTTTTTGGATCAAAATACCCCTAGAAAAGTAAATTTCAAAATTTAAATTTTCAAAAATTTGGAAAAAAAAATCGTCAAGGGGGGGGCTGTGCCATATTTGAAATTACAATTTATCATTATTTTATTAATTATAGCTCCTAGAGCAAAATGGACAATTTTTTTGAACTTTTTGGATCAAAATACCCCTAGAAAAGTTGATTTCAAAAATTTAAATTTTCAAAAATTTGGAAAAAAAATCGACAAGGGGGGGGCTGTGCCATATTTGAAAATACCAATTTAGCATTATTTTATTAATTATAGCTCCTAGAGCAAAATGGACAATTTTTTGAACTTTTTGGATCAAAATACCCCTAGAAAAGTTGATTTCAAAAATTTAAATTTTCAAAAATTTGGAAAAAAAATCGACAAGGGGGGGCTGTGCCATATTTGAAAATAACAATTTAGCATTATTTTATTAATTATAGCTCCTAGAGCAAAATGGACAATTTTTTTGAACTTTTTGGATCAAAATACCCCTAGAAAAGTTGATTTCAAAAATTTAAATTTTCATAAATTGGAAAAAAAATCGTCAAGGGGGGGCTGTGCCATATTTGAAAATAACAATTTAGCATTATTTTATTAATTATAGCTCCTAGAGCAAAATGGACAATTTTTTTGAACTTTTTGGATCAAAATACCCCTAGAAAAGTTGATTTCAAAAATTTAAAGTTTCAAAAATTTGGAAAAAAAATCGTCAAGGGGGGGGCGGTGCTATATTTGAAACTGATAATTTAGCATTATTTTATTAATTATAGCTCCTAGAGCAAATGGACAATTTTTTTGAAATTTTTGGATCAAAATACCCTAGAAAAGTTGATTTCAAAAATTTAATTTTCAAAAATTTGGAAAAAAAATCGTCAAGGGGGGGGCTGTGCCATATTTGAAAATAACAATTTAGCATTATTTTATTAATTATAGCTCCTAGAGCAATATGGACAATTTTTTGAACTTTTTGGATCAAAATACCCTAGAAAAGTAAATTTAAAAAATTTTAATTTTCAAAAATTTGGAAAAAAAATCGTCAAGGGGGGGGGGGGCGGTGCTATATTTGAAACTAATAATTTAGCATTATTTTATTAATTATAGCTCCTAGAGCAAAATGGACATTTTTTTTGAACTTTTTGTATCAAAATATTCCTAGAAAAGTTGATTTCAAAAATTTAAATTTTCAAAAATTTGGAAAAAAAATCGTCAAGGGGGGGGCTGTGCCATTTTTGAAAATAACAGTTTAGCATTATTTTATTAATTATAGCTCCTAGAGCAAAATGGACAATTTTTTTGAACTTTTTGGATCAAAATACCCCTAGAAAAGTTGATTTCAAAAATTTAAATTTTCAAAAATTTGGAAAAAAATCGTCAAGGGGGGGGCGGTGCTATATTTGAAACTAATAATTTAGCATTATTTTATTAATTATAGCTCCTAGAGCAAAATGGACAATTTTTTTGAACTTTTTGGATCAAAATACCCCTAGAAAAGTTGATTTCAAAAATTTAAATTTTCATAAATTTGGAAAAAAAAATCGTCAAGGGGGGGGCTGTGCCATATTTGAAAATAACAATTTAGCATTATTTTATTAATTATAGCTCCTAGAGCAAAATGGACAATTTTTTTGAACTTTTTGGATCAAAATACCCCTAGAAAAGTTGATTTCAAAAATTTAAATTTTCAAAAATTTGGAAAAAAAATCGTCAAGGGGGGGGGGCTGTGCCATATTTGAAACTAATAATTTAGCATTATTTTATTAATTATAGCTCCTAGAGCAAAATGGACAATTTTTTTGAACTTTTTGGAACAAAATACCCCTAGAAAAGTTGATTTCAAAAATTTAAATTTTCAAAAATTTGGAAAAAAAATCGACAAGGGGGGGGCGGTGCTATATTTGAAACTAATAATTTAGCATTATTTTATTAATTATAGCTCCTAGAGCAAAATGGACAATTTTTTTGAACTTTTTGGATCAAAATACCCCTAGAAAAGTTGATTTCAAAAATTTAAATTTTCATAAATTTGGAAAAAAAATCGTCAAGGGGGGGGCTGTGCCATATTTGAAAATAACAATTTAGCATTATTTTATTAATTATAGCTCCTAGAGCAAAATGGACAATTTTTTTGAACTTTTTGGATCAAAATACCCCTAGAAAAGTTGATTTCAAAAATTTAAATTTTCAAAAATTTGGAAAAAAAATCGTCAAGGGGGGGGGGGCTGTGCCATATTTGAAACTAATAATTTAGCATTATTTTATTAATTATAGCTCCTAGAGCAAAATGGACAATTTTTTTGAACTTTTTGGAACAAAATACCCCTAGAAAAGTTGATTTCAAAAATTTAAATTTTCAAAAATTTGGAAAAAAAATCGACAAAGGGGGGGGCGGTGCTATATTTGAAAATAACAATTTAGCATTATTTTATTAATTATAGCTCCTAGAGCAAAATGGACAATTTTTTTGAACATTTTGGATCAAAATACCCCTAGAAAAGTTGATTTCAAAAATTTAAATTTTCAAAAATTTGGAAAAAAAATCGTCAAGGGGGGGGGGCTGTGCCATATTTGAAACTGATAATTTAGCATTATTTTATTAATTATAGCTCCTAGAGCAAAATGGACAATTTTTTTGAACTTTTTGGATCAAAATACCCCTAGAAAAGTTGATTTCAAAAATTTAAATTTTCAAAAATTTGGAAAAAAATTCGTCAAGGGGGGGGGCGGTGCTGTATTTGAAACTAATAATTTAGCATTATTTTATTAATTATAGCTCCTAGAGCAAAATGGACAATTTTTTTGAACTTTTTGGATCAAAATACCCCTAGAAAAGTAAATTTCAAAAATTTAAATTTTCAAAAATTTGGAAAAAAAATCGTCAAGGGGGGGGTGCCATATTTGAAAATAACAATTTATCATTATTTTATTAATTATAGCTCCTAGAGCAAAATGGACAATTTTTTTGAACTTTTTGGATCAAAATACCCCTAGAAAAGTAAATTTCAAAAATTTAAATTTTCAAAAATTTGGAAAAAAAATCGTCAAGGGGGGGGGGCGGTGCTATATTTGAAACTAATAATTTAGCATTATTTTATTAATTATAGCTCCTAGAGCAAAATGGACATTTTTTTTGAACTTTTTGGATCAAAATACCCCTAGAAAAGTAAATTTCAAAAATTTAAATTTTCAAAAATTTGGAAAAAAAATCGTCAAGGGGGGGGGGCGGTGCTATATTTGAAACTAATAATTTAGCATTATTTTATTAATTATAGCTCCTAGAGCAAAATGGACATTTTTTTTGAACTTTTTGGATCAAAATACCCCTAGAAAAGTAAATTTCAAAAATTTAAATTTTCAAAAATTTGGAAAAAAAATCGTCAAGGGGGGGGCTGTGCCATATTTGAAAATTACAATTTATCATTATTTTATTAATTATAGCTCCTAGAGCAAAATGGACAATTTTTTTGAACTTTTTGGATCAAAATACCCCTAGAAAAGTTGATTTCAAAAATTTAAATTTTCAAAAATTTGGAAAAAAAATCGTCAAGGGGGGGGCTGTGCCATATTTGAAAATAACAATTTAGCATTATTTTATTAATTATAGCTCCTAGAGCAATATGGACAATTTTTTTGAACTTTTTGGATCAAAATACCCCTAGAAAAGTAAATTTAAAAAATTTTAATTTTCAAAAATTTGGAAAAAAAATCGTCAAGGGGGGGGGGCGGTGCTATATTTGAAACTAATAATTTAGCATTATTTTATTAATTATAGCTCCTAGAGCAAAATGGACATTTTTTTTGAACTTTTTGGATCAAAATATTCCTAGAAAAGTTGATTTCAAAAATTTAAATTTAAAAAATTTGGAAAAAAAATCGTCAAGGGGGGGGCTGTGCCATTTTTGAAAATAACAATTTAGCATTATTTTATTAATTATAGCTCCTAGAGCAAAATGGACAATTTTTTTGAACTTTTTGGATCAAAATACCCCTAGAAAAGTTGATTTCAAAAATTTAAATTTTCAAAAATTTGGAAAAAAAATCGTCAAGGGGGGGGGGCTGTGCCATATTTGAAACTAATAATTTAGCATTATTTTATTAATTATAGCTCCTAGAGCAAAATGGACAATTTTTTTGAACTTTTTGGAACAAAATACCCCTAGAAAAGTTGATTTCAAAAATTTAAATTTTCAAAAATTTGGAAAAAAAATCGACAAGGGGGGGGCGGTGCTATATTTGAAACTAATAATTTAGCATTATTTTATTAATTATAGCTCCTAGAGCAAAATGGACAATTTTTTTGAACTTTTTGGATCAAAATACCCCTAGAAAAGTTGATTTCAAAAATTTAAATTTTCATAAATTTGGAAAAAAAATCGTCAAGGGGGGGGCTGTGCCATATTTGAAAATAACAATTTAGCATTATTTTATTAATTATAGCTCCTAGAGCAAAATGGACAATTTTTTTGAACTTTTTGGATCAAAATACCCCTAGAAAAGTTGATTTCAAAAATTTAAATTTTCAAAAATTTGGAAAAAAAATCGTCAAGGGGGGGGGGGGCTGTGCCATATTTGAAACTAATAATTTAGCATTATTTTATTAATTATAGCTCCTAGAGCAAAATGGACAATTTTTTTGAACTTTTTGGAACAAAATACCCCTAGAAAAGTTGATTTCAAAAATTTAAATTTTCAAAAATTTGGAAAAAAAATCGACAAGGGGGGGGCGGTGCTATATTTGAAAATAACAATTTAGCATTATTTTATTAATTATAGCTCCTAGAGCAAAATGGACAATTTTTTTGAACTTTTTGGATCAAAATACCCCTAGAAAAGTTGATTTCAAAAATTTAAATTTTCAAAAATTTGGAAAAAAATTCGTCAAGGGGGGGGGCGGTGCTGTATTTGAAACTAATAATTTAGCATTATTTTATTAATTATAGCTCCTAGAGCAAAATGGACAATTTTTTTGAACTTTTTGGATCAAAATACCCCTAGAAAAGTAAATTTCAAAAATTTAAATTTTCAAAAATTTGGAAAAAAAATCGTCAAGGGGGGGGTGCCATATTTGAAAATAACAATTTATCATTATTTTATTAATTATAGCTCCTAGAGCAAAATGGACAATTTTTTTGAACTTTTTGGATCAAAATACCCCTAGAAAAGTAAATTTCAAAAATTTAAATTTTCAAAAATTTGGAAAAAAAATCGTCAAGGGGGGGGGGCGGTGCTATATTTGAAACTAATAATTTAGCATTATTTTATTAATTATAGCTCCTAGAGCAAAATGGACATTTTTTTTGAACTTTTTGGATCAAAATACCCCTAGAAAAGTAAATTTCAAAAATTTAAATTTTCAAAAATTTGGAAAAAAAATCGTCAAGGGGGGGGGGCGGTGCTATATTTGAAACTAATAATTTAGCATTATTTTATTAATTATAGCTCCTAGAGCAAAATGGACATTTTTTTTGAACTTTTTGGATCAAAATACCCCTAGAAAAGTAAATTTCAAAAATTTAAATTTTCAAAAATTTGGAAAAAAAATCGTCAAGGGGGGGGCTGTGCCATATTTGAAAATTACAATTTATCATTATTTTATTAATTATAGCTCCTAGAGCAAAATGGACAATTTTTTTGAACTTTTTGGATCAAAATACCCCTAGAAAAGTTGATTTCAAAAATTTAAATTTTCAAAAATTTGGAAAAAAAATCGTCAAGGGGGGGGCTGTGCCATATTTGAAAATAACAATTTAGCATTATTTTATTAATTATAGCTCCTAGAGCAATATGGACAATTTTTTTGAACTTTTTGGATCAAAATACCCCTAGAAAAGTAAATTTAAAAAATTTTAATTTTCAAAAATTTGGAAAAAAAATCGTCAAGGGGGGGGGGCGGTGCTATATTTGAAACTAATAATTTAGCATTATTTTATTAATTATAGCTCCTAGAGCAAAATGGACATTTTTTTTGAACTTTTTGGATCAAAATATTCCTAGAAAAGTTGATTTCAAAAATTTAAATTTTCAAAAATTTGGAAAAAAAATCGTCAAGGGGGGGGGGCTGTGCCATATTTGAAACTAATAATTTAGCATTATTTTATTAATTATAGCTCCTAGAGCAAAATGGACAATTTTTTTGAACTTTTTGGAACAAAATACCCCTAGAAAAGTTGATTTCAAAAATTTAAATTTTCAAAAATTTGGAAAAAAAATCGACAAGGGGGGGGCGGTGCTATATTTGAAACTAATAATTTAGCATTATTTTATTAATTATAGCTCCTAGAGCAAAATGGACAATTTTTTTGAACTTTTTGGATCAAAATACCCCTAGAAAAGTTGATTTCAAAAATTTAAATTTTCATAAATTTGGAAAAAAAATCGTCAAGGGGGGGGCTGTGCCATATTTGAAAATAACAATTTAGCATTATTTTATTAATTATAGCTCCTAGAGCAAAATGGACAATTTTTTTGAACTTTTTGGATCAAAATACCCCTAGAAAAGTTGATTTCAAAAATTTAAATTTTCAAAAATTTGGAAAAAAAATCGTCAAGGGGGGGGGGCTGTGCCATATTTGAAACTAATAATTTAGCATTATTTTATTAATTATAGCTCCTAGAGCAAAATGGACAATTTTTTTGAACTTTTTGGAACAAAATACCCCTAGAAAAGTTGATTTCAAAAATTTAAATTTTCAAAAATTTGGAAAAAAAATCGACAAGGGGGGGGCGGTGCTATATTTGAAAATAACAATTTAGCATTATTTTATTAATTATAGCTCCTAGAGCAAAATGGACAATTTTTTTGAACATTTTGGATCAAAATACCCCTAGAAAAGTTGATTTCAAAAATTTAAATTTTCAAAAATTTGGAAAAAAAATCGTCAAGGGGGGGGGGCTGTGCCATATTTGAAACTAATAATTTAGCATTATTTTATTAATTATAGCTCCTAGAGCAAAATGGACAATTTTTTTGAACTTTTTGGATCAAAATACCCCTAGAAAAGTTGATTTCAAAAATTTAAATTTTCAAAAATTTGGAAAAAAATTCGTCAAGGGGGGGGGGCGGTGCTGTATTTGAAACTAATAATTTAGCATTATTTTATTAATTATAGCTCCTAGAGCAAAATGGACAATTTTTTTGAACTTTTTGGATCAAAATACCCCTAGAAAAGTAAATTTCAAAAATTTAAATTTTCAAAAATTTGGAAAAAAAATCGTCAAGGGGGGGGTGCCATATTTGAAAATAACAATTTATCATTATTTTATTAATTATAGCTCCTAGAGCAAAATGGACAATTTTTTTGAACTTTTTGGATCAAAATACCCCTAGAAAAGTAAATTTCAAAAATTTAAATTTTCAAAAATTTGGAAAAAAAATCGTCAAGGGGGGGGGGCGGTGCTATATTTGAAACTAATAATTTAGCATTATTTTATTAATTATAGCTCCTAGAGCAAAATGGACATTTTTTTTGAACTTTTTGGATCAAAATACCCCTAGAAAAGTAAATTTCAAAAATTTAAATTTTCAAAAATTTGGAAAAAAAATCGTCAAGGGGGGGGGGGCGGTGCTATATTTGAAACTAATAATTTAGCATTATTTTATTAATTATAGCTCCTAGAGCAAAATGGACATTTTTTTTGAACTTTTTGGATCAAAATACCCCTAGAAAAGTAAATTTCAAAAATTTAAATTTTCAAAAATTTGGAAAAAAAATCGTCAAGGGGGGGGCTGTGCCATATTTGAAAATTACAATTTATCATTATTTTATTAATTATAGCTCCTAGAGCAAAATGGACAATTTTTTTGAACTTTTTGGATCAAAATACCCCTAGAAAAGTTGATTTCAAAAATTTAAATTTTCAAAAATTTGGAAAAAAAATCGACAAGGGGGGGGGCTGTGCCATATTTGAAAATAACAATTTAGCATTATTTTATTAATTATAGCTCCTAGAGCAAAATGGACAATTTTTTTGAACTTTTTGGATCAAAATACCCCTAGAAAAGTTGATTTCAAAAATTTAAATTTTCAAAAATTTGGAAAAAAAATCGACAAGGGGGGGCTGTGCCATATTTGAAAATAACAATTTAGCATTATTTTATTAATTATAGCTCCTAGAGCAAAATGGACAATTTTTTTGAACTTTTTGGATCAAAATACCCCTAGAAAAGTTGATTTCAAAAATTTAAATTTTCATAAATTTGGAAAAAAAATCGTCAAGGGGGGGGCTGTGCCATATTTGAAAATAACAATTTAGCATTATTTTATTAATTATAGCTCCTAGAGCAAAATGGACAATTTTTTTGAACTTTTTGGATCAAAATACCCCTAGAAAAGTTGATTTCAAAAATTTAAAGTTTCAAAAATTTGGAAAAAAAATCGTCAAGGGGGGGGCGGTGCTATATTTGAAACTGATAATTTAGCATTATTTTATTAATTATAGCTCCTAGAGCAAAATGGACAATTTTTTTAAAATTTTTGGATCAAAATACCCCTAGAAAAGTTGATTTCAAAAATTTAAATTTTCAAAAATTTGGAAAAAAAATCGTCAAGGGGGGGGCTGTGCCATATTTGAAAATAACAATTTAGCATTATTTTATTAATTATAGCTCCTAGAGCAATATGGACAATTTTTTTGAACTTTTTGGATCAAAATACCCCTAGAAAAGTTGATTTCAAAAATTTAAAGTTTCAAAAATTTGGAAAAAAAATCGTCAAGGGGGGGGCGGTGCTATATTTGAAACTGATAATTTAGCATTATTTTATTAATTATAGCTCCTAGAGCAAAATGGACAATTTTTTTGAACTTTTTGGATCAAAATACCCCTAGAAAAGTTGATTTCAAAAATTTAAATTTTCAAAAATTTGGAAAAAAAAATCGTCAAGGGGGGGGCTGTGCCATATTTGAAAATAACAATTTAGCATTATTTTATTAATTATAGCTCCTAGAGCAAAATGGACAATTTTTTTGAAATTTTTGGATCAAAATACCCCTAGAAAAGTTGATTTCAAAAATTTAAATTTTCAAAAATTTGGAAAAAAAATCGACAAGGGGGGGGCTGTGCTATATTTGAAAATAACAATTTAGCATTATTTTATTAATTATAGCTCCTAGAGCAAAATGGACAATTTTTTTGAACTTTTTGGATCAAAATACCCCTAGAAAAGTTGATTTCAAAAATTTAAATTTTCAAAAATTTGGAAAAAAATTCGTCAAGGGGGGGCTGTGCCATATTTGAAAATAACAATTTAGCATTATTTTATTAATTATAGCTCCTAGAGCAAAATGGACAATTTTTTTGAACTTTTTGGATCAAAATACCCCTAGAAAAGTTGATTTCAAAAATTTAAATTTTCAAAAATTTGGAAAAAAATCGTCAAGGGGGCGGTGCTATATTTAAAACTAATAATTTAGCATTATTTTATTAATTATAGCTCCTAGAGCAAAATGGACAATTTTTTTGAACTTTTTGGATCAAAATACCCCTAGAAAAGTTGATTTCAAAAATTTAAATTTTCATAAATTTGGAAAAAAAATCGTCAAGGGGGGGGCTGTGCCATATTTGAAAATAACAATTTAGCATTATTTTATTAATTATAGCTCCTAGAGCAAAATGGACAATTTTTTTGAACTTTTTGGATCAAAATACCCCTAGAAAAGTTGATTTCAAAAATTTAAATTTTCAAAAATTTGGAAAAAAAATCGACAAGGGGGGGGCTGTGCTATATTTGAAACTAATAATTTAGCATTATTTTATTAATTATAGCTCCTAGAGCAAAATGGACAATTTTTTTGAACTTTTTGGATCAAAATACCCCTGGAAAATTATATTTCAAAAATTTAAATTTTCAAAAATTTGGAAAAAAAATCGTGAAGGGGGGGGGGCGGTGCTATATTTGAAACTAATAATTTAGCATTATTTTATTAATTATAGCTCCTAGAGCAAAATGGACAATTTTTTTGAACTTTTTGGATCAAAATACCCCTAGAAAAGTTGATTTCAAAAATTTAAATTTTCAAAAATTTGGAAAAAAAATCGACAAGGGGGGGGCGTTGCTATATTTGAAACTAATAATTTAGCATTATTTTATTAATTATAGCTCCTAGAGCAAAATGGACAATTTTTTTGAACTTTTTGGATCAAAATACCCCTAGAAAAGACCCGGGTCATGTTAGCACCTAGCTAACTAGCACCTAAACGCGGCCACAGCCGATGCGCCACCGGTTGTATTTGTAAAATAATTAATTTTTTTTTCTCTCGTTTTGGAATTTTTTAATTTTTTATTTCGAATATCAAAAAAGCATATAAAAAGAAATAATTCTTTCGTATTCCATTTTCATAGCTGCCTTTTATTTCAAAACTTACGAGGATTATGAAAAAAATCGAAAAAAGGTGCTGGACAAAATTTTGAAAATTATTAATTTTTATCTTGGATATCGAAAAAGCATATAAAAAGAAATAATTCTTTCATATTCCATTTTCATAGCTGCCATTTATTTCAAATCTTACGAGGATTATGAAAAAAATCGAAAAAAGGTGCTGGACAAAATTTTGAAAATAATTAATTTTTATCTTGGATATCGAAAAAGCATATAAAAAGAAATAATTCTTTCGTATTCCATTTTCATAGCTGCCTTTTATTTCAAAACTTACGAGGATTATGAAAAAAATCGAAAAAAGGTGCCTGGACAAAATTTTGAAAATAATTAATTTTTATCTTGGATATCGAAAAAGCATATAAAAAGAAATAATTCTTTCGTATTCCATTTTCATAGCTGCCTTTTATTTCAAAACTTACGAGGATTATGAAAAAAATCGAAAAAAGGTGCTGGACAAAATTTTTGAAAATTATTAATTTTTATCTTGGATATCGAAAAAGCATATAAAAAGAAATAATTCTTTCGTATTCCATTTTCATAGCTGCCTTTTATTTCAAAACTTACGAGGATTATGAAAAAAATCGAAAAAAGGTGCTGGACAAAATTTTGAAAATTATTAATTTTTATCTTGGATATCGAAAAAGCATATAAAAAGAAATAATTCTTTCGTATTCCATTTTCATAGCTGCCTTTTATTTCAAAACTTACGAGGATTATGAAAAAAATCGAAAAAAGGTGCTGGACAAAATTTTGAAAATTATTAATTTTTATCTTGGATATCGAAAAAGCATATAAAAAGAAATAATTCTTTCGTATTCCATTTTCATAGCTGCCTTTTATTTCAAAACTTACGAGGATTATGAAAAAAATCGAAAAAAGGTGCTGGACAAAATTTTGAAAATTATTAATTTTTATCTTGGATATCGAAAAAGCATATAAAAAGAAATAATTCTTTCGTATTCCATTTTCATAGCTGCCATTTATTTCAAATCTTACGAGGATTATGAAAAAAATCGAAAAAAGGTGCTGGACAAAATTTTGAAAATAATTAATTTTTATCTTGGATATCGAAAAAGCATATAAAAAGAAATAATTCTTTCGTATTCCATTTTCATAGCTGCCTTTTATTTCAAAACTTACGAGGATTATGAAAAAAATCGAAAAAATGTGCTGGACAAAATTTTGAAAATTATTAATTTTTATCTTGGATATCGAAAAAGCATATAAAAAGAAATAATTCTTTCGTATTCCATTTTCATAGCTGCCTTTTATTTCAAAACTTACGAGGATTATGAAAAAAATCGAAAAAAGGTGCTGGACAAAATTTTGAAAATTATTAATTTTTATCTTGGATATCGAAAAAGCATATAAAAAGAAATAATTCTTTCGTATTCCATTTTCATAGCTGCCTTTTATTTCAAAACTTACGAGGATTATGAAAAAAATCGAAAAAAGGTGCTGGACAAAATTTTGAAAATTATTAATTTTTATCTTGGATATCGAAAAAGCATATAAAAAGAAATAATTCTTTCGTATTCCATTTTCATAGCTGCCTTTTATTTCAAAACTTACGAGGATTATGAAAAAAATCGAAAAAAGGTGCTGGACAAAATTTTGAAAATTATTAATTTTTATCTTGGATATCGAAAAAGCATATAAAAAGAAATAATTCTTTCATATTCCATTTTCATAGCTGCCATTTATTTCAAATCTTACGAGGATTATGAAAAAAATCGAAAAAAGGTGCTGGACAAAATTTTGAAAATAATTAATTTTTATCTTGGATATCGAAAAAGCATATAAAAAGAAATAATTCTTTCGTATTCCATTTTCATAGCTGCCTTTTATTTCAAAACTTACGAGGATTATGAAAAAAATCGAAAAAAGTGCTGGACAAAATTTTGAAAATAATTAATTTTTATCTTGGATATCGAAAAAGCATATAAAAAAAAATAATTCTTTCGTATTCCATTTTCATAGCTGCCTTTTATTTCAAAACTTACGAAGCTAATGAAAAAAATCGAAAAAAGGTGCTGGACAAAATTTTGAAAATAATTAATTTTTATCTTGGATATCGAAAAAGCATATAAAAAGAAATAATTCTTTCGTATTCCATTTTCATAGCTGCCTTTTATTTCAAAACTTACGAGGATTATGAAAAAAATCGAAAAAAAGTGCCTGGACAAAATTTTGAAAATAATTAATTTTTATCTTGGATATCGAAAAAGCATATAAAAAGAAATAATTCTTTCATATTCCATTTTCATAGCTGCCATTTATTTCAAAACTTACGAGGATTATGAAAAAAATCGAAAAAAGGTGCTGGACAAAATTTTGAAAATAATTAATTTTTATCTTGGATATCGAAAAAGCATATAAAAAGAAATAATTCTTTCGTATTCCAATTTCATAGCTGTCAAAACTTACGAGGATTATGAAAAAAATCGAAAAAAGGTGCTGGACAAAATTTTGAAAATTATTAATTTTTATCTTGGATATCGAAAAAGCATATAAAAAGAAATAATTCTTTCGTATTCCATTTTCATAGCTGCCTTTTATTTCAAAACTTACGAGGATTATGAAAAAAATCGAAAAAAAGTGCCTGGACAAAATTTTGAAAATAATTAATTTTTATCTTGGATATCGAAAAAGCATATAAAAAGAAATAATTCTTTCATATTCCATTTTCATAGCTGCCATTTATTTCAAAACTTACGAGGATTATGAAAAAAATCGAAAAAAGGTGCTGGACAAAATTTTGAAAATAATTAATTTTTATCTTGGATAACGAAAAAGCATATAAAAAGAAATAATTCTTTCGTATTCCATTTTCATAGCTGCCTTTTATTTCAAAACTTACGAGGATTATGAAAAAAATCGAAAAAATGTGCTGGACAAAATTTTGAAAATTATTAATTTTTATCTTGGATATCGAAAAACCATATAAAAAGAAATAATTCTTTCGTATTCCATTTTCATAGCTGCCTTTTATTTCAAAACTTACGAGGATTATGAAAAAAATCGAAAAAAGGTGCTGGACAAAATTTTGAAAATAATTAATTTTTATCTTGGATATCGAAAAAGCATATAAAAAGAAATAATTCTTTCGTATTCCATTTTCATAGCTGCCTTTTATTTCAAAACTTACGAGGATTATGAAAAAAATCGAAAAAAGTGCTGGACAAAATTTTGAAAATTATTAATTTTTATCTTGGATATCAAAAAAGGGATCAAAATATGTGTGAAATATTTTATAATTTTAAAAATAATACTTGTAGAAGTTATAACCAAAATTACAAAAAGTTTAAAAAAAATTTCACAAAAAATTTTTAATTTTTTAAACCAACTTTATTAATGAATTTTGAAGCAGAAAAACAAAAATAATCGATTAAACAATTATTGTACTAATACTGCCAGTCTGCCAGAACAAAGTCGAAAAATGCGACAAAAGATAAATAACTCAACACTCAACTCAACGTCACACATGTAGAGAGCGATGTTTATAATAACAATTCCATAATTCTACATGATCAGCGTTTCGTAAATTGCTGCCAAAGGTTGAAGGTATAATATCAGTGCCGGCCTAAGGAATATATTATTTTATTAAAAACAATTTCAATAAAGGACCCCTCACTTCTCTTATGGAAAATGGCTTTCGGCAATTTTTTTTTTTAAAAAGTCCATTCCGTATTAAAAAAAAATTGATGGTCGCCGGAAAGGGACGAATCGTCGTATAGAAGATTTATTAGATACAGTAAAACAGCATTTTTTAGATACAATAAGACTTTCCTTTTACATTTTTTGATATTTCTTAAAATAAAAATTCTATGCGGAAAAACCACAAATATTTTTTTTTCTTTTCCATGCATAACTAACTCGAGAACGGCCAGAAACAATAGAGATTTTTTTTACCAGCGTCATGCTCTCCATTTAATTGACTTCGCACCTCTTCTGGTTTAGAATAAAGCAACTTTAAGACATGATACGAAAAACGGACTGTATACTCCGCCGGTACGTAACATTTGAAACACCCTGTAGGCTTATAAAAAATAATGCTTCTCAGGCAAAGTATCTTTTAAATCAAGTTTTAATAGTAAATGCGTTACCATTTTTAGCTACAAATATGTTGTAACTGTTCTGCTAAAACATCGTATATGAGGCGGTTTTGGAAAAAAATCAGATTTGGAAGCCCAATATTCGAGTCCGTGGGACATATTTTAAACTTTGCATAGTGTAGTTTTTTGTAACCTGTAAAGCATATATTTTTTTTAGGAAATCTAGCAGTTTGTTTTAAAGTTATTAGGAAATTATCAAAACTGAGGTTTCATGGTTTTCAATATTATACTAATTTTAAGAATGAATTAGCTCCACGTGCACGCACGCACCGCCCGCGCGCACGCACACGCGCACGCCCACGCACACCCACAGAGGGGCGAGAGGTAAAAACAATAATAAAAACGTGAGAAATAAAATACTCTTCCTTAAAACAAAAAAGAAACATATAAATAAAAAGTACGAAGTTGCGACTTGCGATCAGGTACAATTTTTGCATATATTTTGGCAGCTTCAGAATAAGGGAGAAAAGAAAGATTGGTACATCACATGTGGTACCACCTTATACAGCTGTCTCAGCTAATACTTTTTTTCTCCCTCACCCTCTATATCACTGACCAGAACATGGTCGCACATGAAACATTTTTGCTTTGGCCCAGGATTTGGTTTGGATTTCAATTTTGATTTCCTTTCAGTAATTTTCTTCCTCCTAACCACTCTCATTTCCTGCAACTTCCCTTCTCTCTCTGCCTTCAAGGTTGCCCTGATCTTGCATCTATTTCTTATTTATTTGGTTTTTTTTTCGATTTCTCTTCCTCTTTAAGTAAGATGTTGATACGCCATTTCTCGGAAGGGATAGCCATTGGAAATTTTTTGCTCCATTCTACTCCCAGTTTTCCGTTTTTTCTCTACGATCCTTCCTTGAAGCCTGTCTTGGATGGTTGATCTTGAAACTCCGTTAGGTCGACAGACTGCTCGAATGTCCATATTGTGCTCCTTTATATATATTATATTCTTGTTCTGATTGGCTGGTAGACAACAGGCGTTTTTGAAGGCAGTTGTATACCGTAAATATGCTGTAGAAAAAGGTGCTGGCCGATAACTAGCACACACTATACCTTTTCTCGGCCATATAAAATCAATCATTATATTTATATCAGGTCTTTCAAACATTACGTTTCATCACTGTAACAATGTAACCATAAATATTGTGAATAATTAAATATTTTTTTCAAAACTTCTCATTTATACTAAGTGTAATTGATATTTTAATTGTACCTAAATAAAAATTTTGAATGACGTTAAATTTGAAATTCATGTTATTTGTTAAATCATTTCGCTATTATCTATTACAGCCGTAGAAAAAGTATAGTGTTTAACTCGCACAGAATGCTAATTTCCCACTCGTATGATTTGCAGCATTCGCCTGCGGCTCATGCTGCAAACTTCATACTCGTGGGAAATAACTATCATTTCTTGCTCGTTAAACAATTTACTATTAAAATCTCCATTTCGCATTATACTGTTGAATTCTTAAGGAAATCTCATAGTATTTTATAATAATCTGATTAAGAATTTGATAAGCCTTTTGCGCTTAAAATTTATGCCCTAATTACATGTTTCTGTGGAAAACAGAATCACAAACAAATATAATAGTAACATAGTTATCAAATATTTATTAAGTTATGTGGACTGCGCATTAAGACTTGTGTACAGTATGAGCTATTAAATTATTGGTAAATTATTTAGAGATTTTCGAAAAGAATAGAGGCTTACTAAAAAAAAGTCAGGCCCTGATAGAGCAGCATATTCGTTATATAATTGACAAATTATATAACGGGACGAGTTCGGTTATTAGATACATAAAAATTAAGTAGGGCTAGCAATTCTGATGAACGTATTATATGGTTAATTAATTTATAAAGGAACAGTAGCATCGTATAGTTCTACGTTCCAGTCGAGAAATATTAAATTCAATTCTAATGGGCTGATATGAGGTGTAGCCGGGTGAAGTTTTATACTTTTTGTAAAATAAATATTTTATAAATTTGTTTTGAACAGTTTCTATTTGATGTACCGCTCCCTTATTGATAAAATTTGACCATATTATACTACCAAATTCAAGCTTACTTCTGATATATGAATTGAATAAGAATATAAATGTTAGAAAAGCTGTATGTTGTACGTTTTATGAATCCACACATTTTATATGAATTAATAAGAACCTTTTGAATGTGCTTATCAAATTTTAATTTACTGCTAAATGTAATCCCAATGTCTACTTTGTGGTCCACCCTTTGTAAGATAGCAGTACTCATAGAATACAAGAAATTATTGGGCGATTTTTGTCGACTGTATGTCATTACGACACATTTGTTAATGTTAAAATGTAGTTTATTTGCTAATGACCATTTATAAACTTGATCAATATCATATTGTAACTGAAAGTAATCATTAACAGTTTTCATTTCTTTATAAATTTTTAAATCATCTGCGTGACGAGATAATTTGAGGGAGGTCGTTGACGAAAAGCAAAAACAACAGAGGGCCCAAATTTGAGCCTTGTGGTATACCTGACCTCGCTAAGAACGATTCACTTAACCCAAATTTATTTAATTTACATAAAAGTAGGTCATGGTTAACTTTGTCAAAGGCTTTAGCGAAATCGGTATATATTACGTCAACTTGTCCTTTGTTAACTATGGCTTTATTAACATGATTAGTGAAAATTAATAGATTTGTGTCTATAGATTTACCTTTGCTAAAACCATGTTGTGCGGAACAAATTATATTTTGGACATGGGAATATAGTTTTTCGTATGTTATAAATTCATAAATTTTTACAATACAATTCAATATCGATATAGGTCTGTAGTTGGTAAAGTACATTTTTGAACCGTTCTTGGTGGTGTCTTTAAAAGCTAAAGGGAATGTATTAGTGCTTAAGGATTTCTGATATATTATTAAAAAGTGGATAAGTTAAGTACTCCCGACAGGCTTTAAAAATATAACTTGGAATTTGATCGGGACGGACCAGAGGAATATTTAGGTTTTAATTTTTTGAACGCATTATCGATATCTCGAATTGTAATTTTATTAAAATTTAAAATACTAGAATTGAGTAAGTTATCGAAAATTTCTGTCGTATTTATTAACTCCTTCCTCATCATATACCGATTTGAAATAGTTTGCAAAGCCGTCAGATATATCTTTTGAATCCGATATTTTTTCCTCCTCTCCATTTATAAAATATGAAGTTTCAAAACTAGATTTTTTATCCTCATTTACAAAATTCCAGAATGCATTAACATCAGTATTTATATTATTTTGAATATTTGCAATGTACTATTCATATTCATTTTTTACTATACGTTTAAGTAAAGCCCTTAATCGCTTGTATTCTGTCCAGTGAAAATGTGAAGAATTTTTAAGCTTTCGATGATATTCTCCTCATTGTAAAACTAGATACGATAACAACCTAAATATTAGCCAAATACAATATTGCCTATATTTTCATAAAAATAATCAAATTGTCTTTAACTACAATAAAATATACTTCTTAAGCCCGGTGCACGTGAGTTCCCGTCAAGATAATCTTTTATACCTGTCTTCAGTTAGGGGTAGTTAATCTCATGCATTAGTTCCCGTCAAGAGTTAAAATTGACATTTTAAATTCAATAAGTAACACAAATTTGAAAATGTTTATTAAATAGCATCCACTATGATAATATTAAATGTATAATAATGTATACTTATGTATGGCGCGCCGTTTTGGTATTTAATAACATCGTTTAAAAATCAAGAAAAAAAAATAATCTTTCCTTCAAAAATTTTAATTCCGTAATTATTCTGTTAATGAATTAAAATTATGTATTTCATAATTTTAATACACGTATTTCTATTATGAAAAACATAATAGAAATTCAAGAATTAAAATTATGAAAAACATAATAGAAATTCAAGAATTAAAATTATGAAATACATAATAGAAATTCAATTACCATTATGTATTCAGGTTGCCTATACTGCTGGCGTGCATTTACCCGAAATAGGATAGTCAATCTTTTTCTGGCAACACTGTTTTAGTAGGAGAACGATGGATCTTTAGATGCATTTTAAGGACCCTATATAACACTCGCGAACAACCACCTAAAAAAAATATATTCTTATGTAAATCGACCTGGCGGATCCGATTTTGGAGTTCACCAGACAATTTGGAATCGCCAAATTGTCCAAAATCGACAATTTCCAAAAAATCTCATATTTTAGGGATTTTTTTAATTTTTTTAATTATCATCCTATATCTCTCTTAGTTTAAGTCCGATTGAATTGAAATTTTTAGGAGAACCAATTTAGACCTTTGTTATCACGACTTTCATGACAGAAATGCAAAAAAAAATACGTGTTACAAGTAATTTGTTTTTAAAAAGTTGGTGACAAGAAATTTGGTAAAAATGCAGCAACAAATACTCGATCGAGAAAACTTTTTTGTTTTTAAAGATAAATGTATATAGTAAGCGACAAAGTTGTAGCCAAAGAATCAAAGAAACTTTTTTATTTCGGTGATTTTTTTGATAACTTACTTTTCTAGAAAACGGTGCTGCAATATATAGTACCGCCGCGTCCCGGCCCATGATAAAAAGTTAGGTTGGTCCGACGTATGGGAATCAAATAATGGGTAGTTGTGAATATCGCTTTATGTAACGTTTAGTTATATTTTAATAAATGGACGGGAATAGTCATCGTCTGTGTGGTTTATGATACTTATTATTATTGAAAATTGATGAGTTTCAGCTCTAATAATAATAATTATTGCTTTATAGATAATAAGTGCATATTAAAGTAACGAAGTTTCTTTTCCAGACATTTTAAACTAAATTAATATTTAATTAGAACAAAGAACAAATTTGAAGAACTATGACTTCCAAGTTAAACCTAGAGTTTAACTTTTTTAAATACATATTTTGCCAACAAAATAATGAATAAACTGTACTTACAGAATGTTACAGAAGAAGCACTGGACTATGTATTTAAGCAGTTTCCATAAAGTCGGATGATAGAAATATTATACCGAAAAAATAGATTTATTTTTGTCAAAATGTCATGTCCATCATGCAATATGCAGAAGAAATTACACCCGAAAGGCTTATAAACAAAGAGCAGAAAGCACAGATGTGGCTAATACTGGTGACAAAAGAAGTAAGACCGTTGAAAGCCCAAAATGTTGTATAATTTGCAATAAAATTAGAGATACTATAAATGGTCTTGAAAATTAAGCAAGTAACAACATTTAATATGCAAAATAAAATTTGGACGAAAGCCAAGGAAACAAATGAACTTTAATATTAAATGAATTTTTTCTAAATGTGCTGAAGGGTGGAATATGCATTGCTTATAACCAACTCTAAAAATTGCTATTTTTAATGAAGCACGTTTAGAGCTGACTTATTTTAAATCTTCAAGTATGAATGGGTACCAAGTATCGGAAACTCTATGGACAAGTTTTAGAGCATTTTTTAAACATTTATAAGAGCGCTAGTAAAATTCATCAACAAGATCCAAAACATTTGTACGCCCCGCCAAATTTTATGAGAAATATGGACGAATTATGAGGGTATATTCAAAATTGTAAAACTGACTTTAGGTGGGTAACATTAATTTCGATGTTTGTCTATGTTCTATAGATATATTAAATTTGAAACTTCTTGACCACGGAAGTGTATTCTTCATTATAATCGTTGGAATTTAATTTTAGAGATTTGTCTCCAATTAACAGAAGATGCATTTTTATTGCATGTGAAAAGGGCGTTTTTACAATGAACGATCTATAAGAGCGATAGTAAAATTCATCAACAAGATCCAAAACCTACAGATTGCGGCTATTACATCGAAAGCAATGTTCTTGTACCAAAGATGACACTAAAAGAAGCAAAGCTAAGCTTTTTAGAAATTACAGTCAACTGCAAGTGCAATTTTTTACTTGTACAAATAAATGTAAATGCCTTAAAGCGAATGTGCCTTGCAACATTTGTTGTTCGTGCCAAGGGAAATGTGGAACTCAATAGTATTAGATAAGAACCTTATAAATATAAAGTATCATCATCCCTTTTTACAAATGTGTTAACTATCTCTTAGATATTGTTGCTTCTATACGAGTAGAAGTTAAAAAATGTGAAAATGAAATGAGTATGTCTAAATTGCCTATTTCAAAATTGAAATCTTTTTTATATATTTTTCTCCTTTTTGAAAATTAAAATTTAATGAATAGACTTCGAAATAAACTCACGAATCGTAAATAGGTTTTAATTAATACAATACAAATCCTGGCGTTCTCACCGGCCGCTACCGGCATAGTTTTTTCTATATTGCCACATTGTGACACCGTTACATTAAAAAGCAAGCTAGTTATCAAAAAATCACTGAAATAAAAAAGTTTCTTTGATTCTTTGGCTACAACTTTGTCGCTTACTATATACATTTATCTTTAAAAACAAAAAAGTTTTCTCGATCGAGTATTTGTTTCTGCATTTTTACCAAATTTCTTGTCACCAACTTTTTAAAAACAAATTACTTGTAACACGCAATTTTTTTTGCATTTCTGTCATGAAAGTCGTGATAACAAAGGTCTAAATTGGTTCTCCTAAAAATTTCAATTTAATCGGACTTAAACTAAGAGAGATATAGGATGATAATTAAAAAATTTAAAAAAATCCCTAAAATATGAGATTTTTTGGAAATTGTCGATTTTTGCCAATTTGGCGATTCCAAATTGTCTGGTGAACTCCAAAATCGGATCCGCCAGGTCGATTTACATAAGAATATATTTTTTTAAGTGGTTGTTCGCGAGTAAGTGAATCTTAGTAAATAAATAACAGTAAATACATGATATTTTTTCTAAACATCTAAGCTCTCGCGAAGTAGATATCGGTTAGCCGTGTTGCCAGTTATACACCCAGTTTCGCACTTTCGGGTAAATGCACGCCAGCAGTATAGGCAACCTCAATACATAATGGGAATTGAATTTCTATTATGTTTTTCATAATTTTAATTCTTGAATTTCTATTATGTATTTCATAATTTTAAATCGGTAATTTCTATTATGTTTTTCATAATAGAAATACGTGTATTAAAATTATGAAATACATAATAGAAATTCAAGAATTAAAATTATGAAAACATAATAGAAATTCAATAATTAAAATTATGAAATACATAATTGAAATTCAATTTTCATTAAGTATTTCGTAATTTTAATTCTTGAATTTCTATTATGTTTTTCATAATTTTAATACATGAATTTCTATTATGTATTTCATAATTTTAATTATTGAATTTCTATTATGTATTTCATAATTTTAATACACGTATTTCCATTATGAAAAACATAATAGAAATTCAAGAATTAAAATTATGAAAAACAGAATAGAAATTCAAGAATTAAAATTATGAAATACATAATAGAAATTCAATTACCATTATGTATACAGGTTGCCTATACTGCTGGCGTGCATTTACCCGAAAGTGCGAAACTGGGTGTATAACTGGCAACACCGATATCTACTTCGCGAGAGCTTAGATGTTTAGAAAAAATATCATGTATTTACTGTTATATAGGTAGGTAATTACCTTTGTATAACCAGAACAAATATTCACAAATTCTTTGCTATCCTGTTGGAAGAGATTAACTTTTTGTTTTATAATTCTCTTAATTTCTAATTTGTCAACATGTATTTTTAGAAAAAATTCATTTAATATTAAAGTTCATTTATATCCTTGGCTTTCGTCCAAATTTTATTTTGCATATTAAATGTTGTTACTTGCTTAATTTTCAAGACCATTTAGTATCTCTAATTTTATTGCAAATTATACAACATTTTGGGCTTTCAACGGTCTTACTTCTTTTGTCACCAGTATTAGCCACATCTGTGCTTTCTGCTTTTTGTTTATAAGCCTTTCGGGTGTAATTTCTTCTGCATATTGCATGATGGACATGACATTTTGACAAAAATAAATCTATTTTTTCGGTATAATATTTCTATCATCCGACTTTATGGAAACTGCTTAAATAGTGCTTCTTCTGTAATATTCTGTAAGTACAGTTTATTCATTATTTTGTTGGCAAAATATGTATTTAAAAAAGTTAAACTCTAGGTTTAACTTGGAAGTCGCACAGTTCTTCAAATTTGTTCTTTGTTCTAATTAAATATTAATTCAGTTTAAAATGTCTGGAAAAGAGACTTCGTTACTTTAATATGCACTTATTATCTATAAAGCAATAATTATTATTATTAGAGCTGAAACTCATCAATTTTCAATAATAATAAGTATCATAAACCACACAGACGATAACTATTCCCGTCCATTTATTAAAATATAACTATACGTTACATAAAGCGATATTCACAACTACCCATTATTTGATTCCCATACGTCGGACCAACCTAACTTTTTATCATGGGCCGCGACGCGGCGGTACTATATATTGCAGCACCGTTTTCTAGAAAAGTAAGTAAGTTATCAAAAAAATCACCGAAATAAAAAAGTTTCTTTGATTCTTTGGCTACAACTTTGTCGCTTACTATATACATTTATCTTTAAAAACAAAAAAGTTTTCTCGATCGAGTATTTGTTGCTGCATTTTTACCAAATTTCTTGTCACCAACTTTTTAAAAACAAATTACTTGTAACACGTAATTTTTTTTGCATTTCTGTCATGAAAGTCGTGATAACAAAGGTCTAAATTGGTTCTCCTAAAAATTTCAATTCAATCGGACTTAAACTAAGAGAGATATAGGATGATAATTAAAAAATTTAAAAAAATCCCTAAAATATGAGATTTTTTGGAAATTGTCGATTTTGGACAATTTGGCGATTCCAAATTGTCTGGTGAACTCCAAAATCGGATCCGCCAGGTCGATTTACATAAGAATATATTTTTTTTAGGTGGTTGTTCGCGAGTGTTATAGAGGGTCCTTAAAATGCATCTAAAGATCCATCGTTCTCCTACTAAAACAGTGTTGCCAGAAAAAGATTGACTATCCTATTTCGGGTAAATGCACGCCAGCAGTATAAGCAACCTGAATACATAATGGTAATTGAATTTCTATTATGTATTTCATAATTTTAATTCTTGAATTTCTATTATGTTTTTCATAATTTTAATTCTTGAATTTCTATTATGTTTTTCATAATAGAAATACGTGTATTAAAATTATGAAATACATAATTTTAATTCATTAACAGAATAATTACGGAATTAAAATTTTTGAAGGAAAGATTATTTTTTTTTCTTGATTTTTAAACGATGTTATTAAATACCAAAACGGCGCGCCATACTTATGTGAGAAGAATACTCTGAATCTAATTAACTTACTTAAAGTACTAAATTTATAAGATACACATTTTATAAAGTCATATCTTTGAATGTTTTTATTTTGATATTGCTGAATTTTTGAAGCAATAAATTTTTGGCCCTCTCGAACTTCTTTACGTATTGGCCGTTATTCTTTATTAATGCAACTATTTATTCTTACATATGTATCAGTTTGAACTTGATTTAATGCTTCAAAAAAAATAAATATGTTGGGGTGATAAATATTACAATAATTACTGAATTTTGCGTGAAAACTTTCGCAACAATTTGTTGTCCTAGAAATATCAGCAGACTGCTCTGCTCAAATGGTCCAACACTGTTGACGGGAATTCATGCTAGGAATTAAACTCTTAATAATTCTTCGACGGGAATTAATGCAAAGGATTTTTGTCCTAATTACTTTTGACGGGAATTCGAGTGCGTTCCTTAAGCCGAATCTGTAAAAAGTCAAATAGCGAAAATGCAACACGCTGAAATCACAGTAATCATTTTACTGTGCTGAAATATAACCAGAAATCTTTGACGTTCTCAATGAATCGATTCAAATCGAAGGTCAAAATATCGATTCCCAAAAACGGCAGATCTATCTTTGAAAGATTTTGTTGTCGATGCTTTTCTTTATAAAAATTTCTTCCTACTAGCCTTTTTCCCAACTACTCTTTATGCAAATTACATTCTAAATAATTAATTAATAAATCCATAAAGTTATCCACATCTGAAATGTGGCCCAGTGTTTAATAAATGTAACAATAACTCATTTTAATATGAGTAGTAAAACAATGCTACAGAAAGTTTAGTACTAGGGGAACTATAGGGAGGAGAAAAATATGCCATAAAAATAAATAATGTGTGGAAGAATAAACATTAAAAATTTTTAGGATTTTTAATAAACCAAATACGAAACAATTTGAATTGGTCAAATTTTCAGACCTTACTTGGTAACTGAGAACCAATCTCCAATTCCTCCAAATTTGACAAATTCAAATCGTTTCTCGTCGAGTTCATTAAAAATTCTAAATTTTTTTAAAGGATTTGAAAATGGAATACAAAAGAATTATTTGTTCTTATATACTTTTTTGATATCCAAGATAAAAATTAATAATTTTCAAAATTTTGTCCAGCACCTTTTTTCGATTTTTTTCATTAGCTTCGTAAGTTTTGAAATAAAAGGCAGCTATGAAAATGGAATACGAAAGAATTATTTCTTTTTATATGCTTTTTCGATATCCAAGATAAAAATTAATTATTTTCAAAATTTTGTCCAGCACTTTTTTCGATTTTTTTCATAATTTTCATAAGTTTTAAAATAAAAGGCAGCTATGAAAATGGAATACGAAAGAATTATTTCTTTTTATATGCTTTTTCGATATCCAAGATAAAAATTAATAATTTTCAAAATTTTGTCCAGCACCTTTTTTCGATTTTTTTCATTAGCTTCGTAAGTTTTGAAATAAAAGGCAGCTATGAAAAAGGAATACGAAAGAATTATTTCTTTGTATATGCTTTTTCGATATCCAAGATAAAAATTAATAATTTTCAAAATTTTGTCCAGCACCTTTTTTCGATTTTTTTCATTAGCTTCGTAAGTTTTGAAATAAAAGGCAGCTATGAAAATGGAATACGAAAGAATTATTTCTTTTTATATGCTTTTTCGATATCCAAGATAAAAATTAATAATTTTCAAAATTTTGTCCAGCACCTTTTTTCGATTTTTTTCATTAGCTTCGTAAGTTTTGAAATAAAAGGCAGCTATGAAAAAGGAATACGAAAGAATTATTTCTTTGTATATGATTTTTCGATATCCAAGATAAAAATTAATTATTTTCAAAATTTTGTCCAGCACCTTTTTTCGATTTTTTTCATTAGCTTCGTAAGTTTTGAAATAAAAGGCAGCTATGAAAATGGAATACGAAAGAATTATTTCTTTTTATATGCTTTTTCGATATCCAAGATAAAAATTAATAATTTTCAAAATTTTGTCCAGCACCTTTTTTCGATTTTTTTCATTAGCTTCGTAAGTTTTGAAATAAAAGGCAGCTATGAAAATGGAATACGAAAGAATTATTTCTTTTTATATGCTTTTTCGATATCCAAGATAAAAATTAATTATTTTCAAAATTTTGTCCAGCACCTTTTTTCGATTTTTTTCATAATTTTCATAAGTTTTAAAATAAAAGGCAGCTATGAAAATGGAATACGAAAGAATTATTTCTTTTTATATGCTTTTTCGATATCCAAGATAAAAATTAATAATTTTCAAAATTTTGTCCAGCACCTTTTTTCGATTTTTTTCATTAGCTTCGTAAGTTTTGAAATAAAAGGCAGCTATGAAAATGGAATACGAAAGAATTATTTCTTTTTATATGCTTTTTCGATTTCCAAGATAAAAATTAATAATTTTCAAAATTTTGTCCAGCACCTTTTTTCGATTTTTTTCATTAGCTTCGTAAGTTTTGAAATAAAAGGCAGCTATGAAAATGGAATACGAAAGAATTATTTCTTTTTATATGCTTTTTCGATATCCAAGATAAAAATTAATTATTTTCAAAATTTTGTCCAGCACCTTTTTTCGATTTTTTTCATAATCCTCATAAGTTTTAAAATAAAAGGCAGCTATGAAAATGGAATACGAAAGAATTATTTCTTTTTATATGCTTTTTCGATATCCAAGATAAAAATTAATTATTTTCAAAATTTTGTCCAGCACCTTTTTTCGATTTTTTTCATAATCCTCATAAGTTTTAAAATAAAAGGCAGCTATGAAAATGGAATACGAAAGAATTATTTCTTTTTATATGCTTTTTCGATATCCAAGATAAAAATTAATAATTTTCAAAATTTTGTCCAGCACCTTTTTTCGATTTTTTTCATTAGCTTCGTAAGTTTTGAAATAAAAGGCAGCTATGAAAATGGAATACGAAAGAATTATTTCTTTTTATATGCTTTTTCGATATCCAAGATAAAAATTAATAATTTTCAAAATTTTGTCCAGCACCTTTTTTCGATTTTTTTCATTAGCTTCGTAAGTTTTGAAATAAAAGGCAGCTATGAAAATGGAATACGAAAGAATTATTTCTTTTTATATGCTTTTTCGATATCCAAGATAAAAATTAATTATTTTCAAAATTTTGTCCAGCACATTTTTTCGATTTTTTTCATAATCCTCATAAGTTTTAAAATAAAAGGCAGCTATGAAAATGGAATACGAAAGAATTATTTCTTTTTATATGCTTTTTCGATATCCAAGATAAAAATTAATTATTTTCAAAATTTTGTCCAGCACCTTTTTTCGATTTTTTTCATAATCCTCGTAAGTTTTGAAATAAAAGGCAGCTATGAAAATGGAATACGAAAGAATTATTTCTTTTTATATGCTTTTTCAATATCCAAGATAAAAATTAATTATTTTCAAAATTTTGTCCAGCACCTTTTTTCGATTTTTTTCATAATCCTCATAAGTTTTAAAATAAAAGGCAGCTATGAAAATGGAATACGAAAGAATTATTTCTTTTTATATGATTTTTTGATATCCAAGATAAAAATTAATAATTTTCAAAATTTTGTCCAGCACCTTTTTTCGATTTTTTTCATAATCCTCATAAGTTTTAAAATAAAAGGCAGCTATGAAAATGGAATACGAAAGAATTATTTCTTTTTATATGCTTTTTCGATATCCAAGATAAAAATTAATTATTTTCAAAATTTTGTCCAGCACCTTTTTTCGATTTTTTTCATAATCCTCGTAAGTTTTGAAATAAAAGGCAGCTATGAAAATGGAATACGAAAGAATTATTTTTTTTATATGCTTTTTTGATATTCGAAATAAAAAATTAAAAAATTCCAAAACGAGAGAAAAAAAAATTAATTATTTTACAAATACAACCGGTGGTGCATCGGCTGTCGCCGCGTTTAGGTGCTAGTTAGCTAGGTGCTAACATGACTCGGGTGTAGTAATGGGTTTCTAAAATAAAATGCATAAGTTCGTTTAGCGTCAACAAATTCTTTTATGAATTTTACGATACTTTCTTTTAAATTTCTTTGAGGTAAAACAACAAATATTCTGGTATTTTCAAAAATTTGTTCTCTTTTAGTTTTAATTTCGTAACATTCACCGCAAGTTATTAAAATTTGATTTTTATATAAATTTAATGCTCTGTCCGAGATAGGAATACCGAGAATTGGGTTTTCTACGGACGTATGTACTGTTTCTAGGTCAGTGTCGTCTCGTAGGGTTTTATTTTTTGGCGGTTTTATTTGTATATCAGATAAAATTTTAATTCTATGTTCTTCTCCTAGAATTTCAGAAATTTCTTGTTCTGAAAAAACTGGTAAATTATTTTCGTTTTCGAAGTTTCTTTGAATAATTTCGTCAAGATCGTCAATGTTGACGTCTAGAGAATCGGTTTCTAAAGCGTTTAGATCGCAATTAGGATTTATTCTCGATAGTGCATCCGCTGCTTGATTATTTTTACCTTTTTGGTATTTTATTTGATAATCAAACTCTTCGAGTTTTAATCGCCATCTCACAAGACGTGAGTTTGGCTCTTTTAAAGAAAAAAGCCACTGTAACGGTTTATGGTCTGTTAAAATAGTGAATTCGCGCCCAAATAGATATGGACGAAAGTAATTACATCCCCAAACGACGGCTAATAATTCTTTCTCAATTGTAGAGTAGTTGATCTCTGCAGAATTGACAGTGCGCGATGCGTACGATATAGGGTGGCCTTCTTGTGATAAGATAGCGCCTATAGCGTAGTTTGATGCATCTGTTGTCAATTCAAATGATTTGTTAAAATCAGGGTATGCTAATATAGGTTCAGATATCAATAGATTTTTACAAATGTTAAAACAATCAACAAATTCTTTGGTGTGTTCGACTTTTTTATCTTTTTTTAAGCAAACTGTCATAGGTTTTGTAATTTTTGCGAAATTTTTTACAAATTTTCTGTAGTAACCGAGGAGACCAAGAAAAGATTTAATTTGTTTTTGCGTTCGTGGAATAGGGAAATTTTGAATATCTTTTATTTTATTTCGATTCGGTTTAATTCCTTCTCGAGTTACTATATGCCCTAAGAATTCGACTTCTTTGCGAAGAAATTCGCATTTGTCAAGTTGAATTTTTAGGTGTGCATTTCTTAGTTTTAAAAATACTAATTTTAAATTTTGTATATGTTCTTGTAAGCTTGTACTAAAGATGATTATATCATCCATGTAGACCATGCAAATTTTATTTTGCAGATCTTTTAGTACCTCGTCCATCGCTCTCTGATATGTCGATGGCGAGTTCTTCAGACCGAAGGGCATACGCAAAAATTCGTAGTGTCCATTGTCCACACTAAAGGCGGTTTTTTCAATGGAGCACTGAGCCATTTCGATCTGATGAAAGCCGCTTGCTAAATCAAGTACACTAAAATATTGGGCTCTGCCAAGTTTATCTAAAATATCATTAATATTGGGAATTGGATATCTATCGGAAATGGTTTTTTCGTTTAGTTTACGATAATCTATAACGAGGCGCTGTTTTTGGACATTTGAAGCATCCATCTTACGTCCCACAACCCACACAGGCGCGCTATACGGCGAGCACGACGCCCGAATAATACCTTTATCTAACATTTCATTAATTTGTCTTTTTACTTCTTCTCTATGAACATATGGATACCGGTAGGACTTAGCATGTACAGGAATTTCATCTGTAGTTTTGATTGAATGTTTGACATTAGAGGTAAATGTTAAAGGATCACCGGGTTTCATAAAAATATCTGAAAATTCTCGACAAAGTTTGGTTATGCTGTTTTTCTCTTCCGAATTCATATGTTCAGTTCGAATCAAGTCTTTAATATCAATTTTATTTTGATTAAATTTATTATTATTTGTTTTACTAAAATAGTTAAAATTATGTATCTCATAAAGAGAAGGTACAAATGGATATACTTTAATAGGTTTGTCTAAAATAACTGAAATAGTTTTGCTGCTTTTATTAATAATTTCCACTATTGCGTAACCGTTTTTTGCTACAGTTAATGATTCTGGGATGCACAGTTCACCTAAATGCGTTTCATTTATTAAAATTTCCCCGTCCGAAAAATTAACTGGAATTGACCTTAGTAATCTTTCGGAAGGTCCAACTGAAAATTCAAATTTAATATCAGAAGGTTGTCTGAATTTTATAGGAATTGATACAAAATCGCTAATTAATTGTTTATTTGTAAAATCAATATTTATATTCATTTTCATCATATCCTCTACGCCTATGATACCATCAAAGAAATCGTGAAATTCATAGATTAGATATGTGATACTGCCCTGATAGTTAAATTCCGGGAAAGCTGGAATTTCTGCTTGATACATAATACGCTTACTTCCAAGTGCTGTTTTAATATCTATATTTGAATGATAAATACAATTTGAATAAAATTTTTCGGCAATTGACGGTCTAATTACAGATTTTGTGCTACCAGTATCAATAAGTAATTTTAATTTTGGTTGATTTATTTCTATATATGGCAAAGGATTCGTTGAGGATATGGTTATTTCAGCTAAGTTTAATTTTTGTTCGAGGCTTCTTGTTGAAAATTTATGTTTTCAAAATTCGCGATTTCTTCTACAGAGTGAACAGAGTTATCGTGTTCATTATCAAAATTTTGATTATCAAATTCAACATTATTTTCATTATTTGAATAATTATTTGAATATAATTCCTCAGCTATAAAATTTGGTTTTTGACCATAGTTTTGAAAATATCCATTATTATTATTAAACCTATTATTATGTCTAAAATTCGGATTAAAAGTTCTCCTAGTATTGGACGAGAAGTTTTTTGAAGTAGTAGACATTGGCTCTGGATTTGGCAATTTATTTTGAGGAATTTGATTTGGTTTAAACACATTTCGCGGTGGTCCAAAAACTTGAGCGTTTGTTGGATAATTTCTATTATATTGAGGCCGTGGTTGTATATTTATAGGTTGACTAGACCATACCGGTTTTCGAAAATTTTGGAACTGATTTTGATTAAATTGATTTGAGTCATGTTGATTAGATGAATTAAATTGTTGATTTGATTGTGCATTTTGACTAAAAGAATTAAAATGTTTTGGTGTACCATTTTGAAATCTGAAATTATTATTTCTTAAAAATTGATTTTTAGGTTCGTTAAAATGCCCATATAATCTTTCAAAATTTTCAAATTCGTTAACATACGAAATAGCATCTTCTAATGACGCTGGCTTTTTTAAATGCATATTATTTTTTAGTACTCCGGTACACCCAGCTATAAAAGTATTTAACGCCGTTTTATCGCAATGATTTATTTGACATAATTTGTCATCCCTAGACAAGTTTAAATCGTTACTTGTTCTTTGAACTATACTGCTTCTTAACAATTGTAATTTAGTACCAAAATCTAACATATTTTCATTTTTATTTGGTCTGATTCTAGTCAACTCTTGAATTAAGCAATCTAAGTCTCTGCGGTCAGAAAAACATTGTTTTAAAGCATTTTTCAGTGAATCCCAATCATTGAGTTCTACGCGATTTCCAACCAATGCCTCAGCCTTACCTACTAATTTTTCTTGAATGCATTCTAAAATGTGATTATTTAAATCGTTATCGTTTTGACTCCTATATGTTGCTATTAAATTTTCACAACGAGAAATAAACTTATTTAACGTGTTATTATCACCATCGTATGGCCTAATATTATCTAATTTTGATTTAAACAGATCCCAGTTAATACCTCGTGTTGCATTATCAGGTTCTACAGGGGGAACCATGTTTAAATTATTTACTGAATATAAGCTATTACTTTCACTAATATTTAATTTGTGAAACTGATTTAAAAATACTTTCAAAAGTGTCGTAAACTTCCGACATAAAATAATAAAAAATAAAAATGTATAATGGATTCGCACTTCGATGTTAAAACACCAAAATTGTAAAAAGTTTTTCCCGGCACGATGCGAAAATGTTTTTTCACAACCCGCACTGACTGCGCCAGAAATAGATCGAAGATCAAAAATTGTTTTTTTAAAAATTTTATTTTAAAGTTTACAGAACGAAAATTATATGTTGAATAAATGAAGGCTGAATAAAGAGTGAATATAAAAATTAAATAATGAAATTGTAATATTATAAAAATGAAATTATATCAGAAACTGGAAACTTCTTATCTCTGCCCCAGGTAGCAGAGTGACGTGTTAAAGACGTTGAAAATTGGTGTATTCTCGTCAACTGACGTAATTTGGGCCAAAACATGACGTGAAAAAAACGTTGTTAGGTGGACGTTTTTAAGACGTCATAAAAAAACGTAATATATTCGTCGAATTTTGGTATTAGTTTTCGAATAAATATATAAAATCGTATTTGTTAGAAATTTGTTTATACCTAGTCAGTGCACACCAACATTACCAATAAAATTAAAACAAAAAAGTTATTTTTACTCGGAAAGATTTCGTGCGAAATCGTAGCCTTAACCATGTATTGAATAATATATTAGAAAATAAACTAAAATGTAACCAACAATTATTATTACATAGACAATAACGAAAACAGGACTTTATAAATTCCTAATGAAATTTATTAGAAATCACGGTTTTTGCGGTGCAAACATCAGTGGCCCAGTGTTGCCAGTGGCCTGATAATTATCGAAATCTAACTTAATTTTTCTTAATCTTGCTTACGAACTGATAAATCGATAATGATAACCTATAATGTAGCTAATCTAGATAGAGATAAAAATTTCAAATAAATCAATATATCAATTTTTTTCTGATAGTTTATCCTGGAATCTTATAATTTTATGGTCATATTCCAATAATTTTAGACTAGACGTTTGACGTTGGCAACACTGCGCCCACCTTAGTAGTTAAACTATGCCGTTCCTACTCCATCCGGTTTAGATAAGGGATTGTGGATGACGTCACAGTGCGCGTGGGCGGTGACAGGGAGCGTGGGCACGCAATATCGAGTGGGCGCTTATCAGGGCACGCAATATCGAGTGGGCGCTTATCAATTCATTTTTCATTATAAAACTGTCCCAAGCTAACAATTAACAAGGTCAAGTCGTGGGCGCTTATCTATGCATAATTCTTTATAAAAGCGGTGTAGAACTTGGTTAGTAGTTAATTGAGTGAAATGGGTGTTCATAATATAGTAATAAAACACAAGTTAAGAAGTTTTCAAAATAGCACAAGAAAGTTGTGGTATGTTGAGCAGCAACGATGGCTCGCTGGTCAACCCTACGGCATATTGCAATTTTATAAAGATAGAACAACAAATGACTGGGACGACAGAGTGGCTGAAGAGGACGAAGAAGAAGAAGAAGAAGAAGATGAAGAAGAAGAAGAAGAAGAAGAAGATGATGACTACTTTGAAGAGCTTGACAGCGATGACGACTACTCTGACAGTTACAACGCCGATCGACCTCGACTGTATGGAGGACCTCTTTATGAACAACTCGACAACGAATACAGCGATGATGATGGACCCTATCAAGAGCTCGACCATGATGACGATCAATCAACCAATTTCAACGACGATGACGCCGATCAACTACATAGGTCCTACGAAGAACTCGACGGACCAGTTGATGAGGATTACCAATAGTTTAATATGCTTGGAAACAATTCCTCCAAGTCCATGGCCGCCAACGATGCCAGCAACATCGATGGTCGAACGTTGGGAATGTGAATGTGATAATATTTTTTGCTATTGTTTTATGAATAATAGAAAATAAAAATTGTTTAATTATGAGCAAGGTGTGAATTTATTTTCCCATTTACTACACTATGAAATTTTAATAATTCCATGAATAAAGAAAAAAACAATAACTAATTTATTATTACTTTTTATTAAAAGTATATTCTAATACGAGAGTGATAATTTTTTATTGTTTATAAATAATAGAAAAATAAATTATTTTTAGGTGAATTTATTTTATAAATAAAGAAAGGAAAAATGTGACGAATGTGGTAATAATTTTGTTATTGTTTATATTATCATTATTCACTCTACTATAAAAGTATGGAAATATTTTTTATTGTTTAACAACATAATATTTAACTCCTTTAGATTTTTTAACATCACCCTGTACCTATGCATTTTGCTTCGGATACCAAAAAAAAAAAAGTGTTATAATTTTACTATTTTTCCAAAATAAATTATTTATAATAATTTTGTAAATATTTGTAAATAAATAATAGAAAAATAAATTGTTTATATTATTTTTCCCATTTACTACGCTATAAAATTTTAATAGTTCAGTAAATAAAAGAATAAACTACATCGAATTTATTGTCTTTATTAAAAGTGTGAAAGTATAAAATTGAAAAAATATAAGTGTTTATTAAAGTTTTTAATTACAATTTTGAAATATAATTTTATATAAAATTGAAAAATATTACTGTTTATTATAATCTAATTCTAGTTGTTTTGAAATACAATTAAAATCATGGAAAATTTTTCTTTTCTTTTCTAGGAATTCTTGTTGTCGAAATATTTTCTCTTCCGCACACTTTTTTAGTTGGTCAATTTTTTCCATGTCTTCTTTAATTTGTTTCTCCAATATTTCGTACTCACTCGTTATTTTGGTTAGGTCTGCTATATGTTGAGTCACTAGTTGTAAATTTTTTGAATAAAAATTCAGACCGATTTGTAATTTTTGTTTGAGATTTGGCACATCCAATTGAGTTTCTTCTGGCTTTGGTCGTAGTGGTTGAGGTTCTTGGGGTTCATTTAATTTTTCTAAAAAATCCACCATGTCCTCCATATCACTGAGGTCTATAATTGTAGATGAGGGATTTGGAATTGACTACAACGAAACAAAAAAAAATCTATTATGGGAGGATTAAAAAAAAAAAACAAAAAGTACTTACCGACGATTTTTCATTCACTAACTTTTCAAAATTTAATTCCTCCCTCTTCACCGATGCCACCAGAGGCTTTAATTCTGGAATGTGATTGTTTTTTTTGTGCCTCTTCGAAATGAGAACATTTGAATGTACGTTGATTCGCTTGGAACTACTCATATTTTTTTCAATTTTACACTTTTACACTTTTATAAAGACTAAAAACTACTTATATTTTTTTTCAATTTTATTCTTTCACACTTTTACAAAGACTAAAGCAAAAACGATACTGAAGCTGCATTTTATAAAATCAAAAAGGAAACCGATAAGAAAATAATTAATACTGAAATTGAATTTTATCAAATCAAAAAGGAAACTGATAAGAAAATTGCATTTCTGGTTTTGATTTTCGCTTTCGTATTTTGATAATCTAGAAGTAATTAGCAACGACATTATGTTACAACGCAATAAATCTACTGCGTAATAAATAACTTGAATGTTTGATAAATTATATATTATATAAGACTTCTTTTAATAAAAGTCAATGTCGAGGTCAAGGTCAAGGTCAAGGTCAAGGTCAAGGTCAAGGCCAAGGTCAAGGTCAAGGTCAAGGTCAAGGTCAAGGTCAAGGTCAAGGTCAAGGTCAAGGTCAAGGTCAAGGTCAAGGTCAAGGTCAAGGTCAAGGTCAAGGTCAAGGTCAAGGTCAAGGTCAAGGTCAAGGTCAAGGTCAAGGTCAAGGTCAAGGTCAAGGTCAAGGTCAAGGTCAAGGTCAAGGTCAAGGTCAAGGTCAAGGTCAAGGTCAAGGTCAAGGTCAAGGTCAAGGTCAAGGTCAAGGTCAAGGTCAAGGTCAAGGTCAAGGTCAAGGTCAAGGTCAAGGTCAAGGTCAAGGTCAAGGTCAAGGTCAAGGTCAAGGTCAAGGTCAAGGTCAAGGTCAAGGTCAAGGTCAAGGTCAAGGTCAAGGTCAATGTCAAGGTCAAGGTCAAGGTCAAGGTCAAGGTCAAGGTCAAGGTCAAGGTCAAGGTCAAGGTCAAGGTCAAGGTCAAGGTCAAGGTCAAGGTCAAGGTCAAGGTCAAGGTCAAGGTCAAGGTCAAGGTCAAGGTCAAGGTCAATGTCAAGGTCAAGGTCAAGGTCAAGGTCAAGGTCAAGGTCAAGGTCAAGGTCAAGGTCAAGGTCAAGGTCAAGGTCAAGGTCAAGGTCAAGGTCAAGGTCAAGGTCAATATCAAGGTCATGTCAAGGTCATGTCAAGGTCATGTCAAGATCATGTCAAGTTCATGTCAAGGTCATGCCAAGGTCATGTCAAGGTCAAATGGTTAAGGTAAAAATGTCAGATAGACATTTACCCTCCTCACTTTGGGCTTAAAAAATTTAACCATCATCATATTTATGATTATCAAAAGAAAATGAAAATTGAAAATCTTTGAATCACCCTCGTATTCCAGAGTTGAATCGTTAAAATTTTTGACGCTCCCTCGTATCATTCATTACTCTATAAAAGCGGTGTACAATGCGATAATGTATCAGTTGTAACAGAATATTACAAAGTTAATTTGTGTTGAAGTATAGTGCAAAATAAATTGTAAGTAATATTTTTTTTATATTTATAATAGTTTTATAATGTGATCATTATTATAGAAAATGGATTTAAATGAAATTAATAAAACCCTTCTCTTAGAAGGTGAAAACAAACCTGTGGTTAGCCTAAGCAGCCTACCCCAAAACATTCCGCAGAAAATTTATGAAGCACGGCTTGCCAATACGAAATTTGGAGAGTCCGTCTTGATTGAATTGAAGGATGAGGTGGTTTTTTTGCCCCAGAGATCAACATCAACACTAAGAAATCATCTAATCGAGTTGGGAAACGGGAAGTACTCCCTGGTCCACACTGGTCAGAAGGATACGGGGAAAAAAATTCCAGCAACCCTTTTCAAATTTGTAAATAGTGAGTTATAAAAATAAATATAAAAAAATGTCAGATAAGCTTGTAGAGGATATCAATAAATTAATTTTAAAATTTAATGAAAAATATCCGCTTGATGTTGGGGACTGGGAGGCGTGGAGAATTCATGTTGCAATAGCTATTGATTTATGCTGTAATCGAATTAAAGATGTACATACGTTACTGTGGAAAGTTCGATCGTGGCAAACAAAATTGAGTCATTTAAAAGCAATTTATGTAAAATTAAATAATATAAATAATTCGGTAGAATGGGAAGATTTAGTTTCTATTTTTAAAAATAACGTGAATACAGGAGTTATTATAAATTTAAAACATAAAGACGTTTTGTCATTTTTAAGGGATGCTTTCGATATTTTCAATCAGAAAATATTAGAAACCCTATTGAATTTTAACGTAATTAAAGTGAACACAACTTTTTGTGCGGAATTTATTAAAAAAGCCGTTGGTTGTGATGTAGATGTAATTGATTTTAAATATTTTCATACTAAATACGCAACTATTGATTTATCAACAGAATTAGTTGAATGGTTTACCGAACATGTGGTTGATTACATCCTATCGAAAATATCAGAGTTTCAAGAACGCGATTCAGGGTGGGCATTAAAACAGGTGATATCACTTCAAGTTAATATTAATAAGTTGGAATTGGGAAACGGATCATCCTTTATTCGATTGCCGAGGCAAATTGCGAATAGAAAAGCGTGTATAAATGTTATTAATCATGATGATGCATGTTTTTATTGGAGTGTTGTAAGTGGTCTTTATCCAACGCAAAATCATCCGGAACGTACTGCATCATACCCTCATTTTAGTCAGGTGTTAAATTTAGACAACGTAAACATTCCAATACAATTTAATAAAATTACTATTTTCGAGAAAAATAATAATTTGTCAATAAATATATATGGTTTGGATTTGATCGGTGTTAATTATATAGTAGTTCCATTACGCTTAACGAAAATGAAATTAACTAAACATTTAAATTTATTATTAATTCAAAATATATATTTTCCTAAATTAAATGATTACGATGCTCCTGATCCGAAGGATACCGAACCAATCGACATAAAATTTCACTATTGCTGGATAAAAAATATGTCTAAATTACTCAATTCGCAACTAAATAAAAATAGTCATAAAAAACTATTTTGCGATAGATGTCTTAATTATTTTCACAATCAAGAGCGGTTGAAATTACACACAGACTTTTGCGAAAAAATGAATGATTGTAAAATTTCAATTCCAAAGGATTCATTTGTACAATTTAAAAACTTTGTATATAAACAACGAACCCCGTTTGTTATATATGCAGATTTTGAATCACTATTGGAGCCAGTTAATGATAATTCAATTAGTAAAACGGTTAAATACCAACGCCATATTGCATTCAGTTGTGGTTATTATGTTAAATGCGAGTACGATAATCGTTTATCGTATTTTAAAAGTTATCGAGGTTTAGATTGTATGGAGTGGTTTGCAAACGAAATGGTTTTATGTTCCCAAATGATTGAATCCAAATTTAAGCATATAGTTCCCATTGTGGAAAAATTATCCACTTTGAATGCTCGTACATGCCACATTTGTGAATGTAATTTTACCAACAAGTGTAAAATCGTCCGAGATCACAATCATTTTACCGGAGAGTTCCGAGGGTTTGCACACGACTTTTGTAATTTAAATTTCAAGAAACAGTTTGTAGTTCCCATTATTTTTCATAATTTTTCTGGTTATGACAGTCATTTTATAATACGGGATCTAGCCAAATTATGTAGAATTTCTTTGCTACCAATAAATAACGAAAAGTACATATCATTTACGCAACATATGGATAATAGTATTAAATTTCGCTTTATTGATTCACTTCGATTTTTGAGTGCCTCTCTGGAGGAATTGGTATCTCTGTTAAATGTACCAGACTTGAATACCTTAAGGCAGGAGTTTGGAGCATTATGTACTCGGGAACAATTTAATTTGCTCACACGAAAAGGAGTATTCTGTTACGATTATATTGATAATATGGATAAACTTGAGGAAACTGAATTACCATCGCAACACCATTTTCATAATAAACTAAATAACAAGGATATTACTGATGAAGAATACGATCATGCTCAAAGAGTGTGGACTCATTTTGGTATAAAAAATTTGGGAGAATATTCGGATTTGTATTTAAAGACGGACATTATTTTACTGACAGACGTCTTTGAAAATTTTCGAAAAATTGGGTACAGTACAAGTGGGTTAGATCCTGCTTGGTATTATACCATACCGGGATATTCGTGGGACTGTATGTTGAAATTTACCGGATGTAGGTTAGAGCTTTTACGTGATATTGATATGATAATGTTTATTGAGAAGGGCATTCGTGGTGGTATTAGTCAATGTTGTTGTCGATATTCGGAAGCTAATAATAAATATATGGACAACTATGACGCTTCAAAACCAGATACGTATTTATTTTACGTTGACGTTAATAATCTGTATGGATGGTCGATGTCTCAACCACTTCCCTATGGAGGCTTTCAATGGGTCGATACTAATATAGATGTATTAACCGTACCTGATGACGCCAATATTGGGTATATTTTAGAGGTTGATTTAGAGTATCCGTCGGATCTGCACATGGAGCACAAGGATTTTCCGTTTTGTTCGGAGCATAAAAAACCTCTGGGTTCGAAATTTTCAAAACTTTTAACAACACTCTATAACAAAACTAAATACGTTATTCATTATCGAGCTTTAAAACAGGCAATAAATCACGGTCTTGTTATTGGAAAGATCCATAGAGTTCTTAAATTTAAACAAGCGGCCTGGTTAAAACCATATATTGATTTGAATACGAGATTTCGAGCACAGGCAACTAACAAATTTGAAAAGGACTATTATAAGTTGAAAGTTAATTCCGTTTATGGCAAAACAATGGAAAACATAAGAAAACATCGTGTTGTCAAATTAGTTTCGCAGTGGGAGGGTAGATATGGAGCAAAAAATTTAATAGCCAGTCCAAGATTTAGTAATAGAACAATTTTCGCTGATGATTTAATGGCAATTGAATTGAGAAAAACCGAACTTTGCTTCAACAAACCTCTGTACATTGGAATGTGTATTTTAGACATTTCAAAAACGTGTATGTACGAATTTCACTATGACTTTATGTTGTCTAAATTTGGAGATGATATATGTAAACTACTGTATACCGATACGGATAGTTTTATTTACGAGATTAAATGTCATGACTTGTATGAGGAGGTAATTAAGAGAAATATTAATAGATTTGACACCAGTGATTTTGCACCAAATAACCCTTACAACATTCCATTGTGTAATAAAAAAATTCCAGGTCTAATGAAGGATGAGACAAACGGGAAAATTATGACTCATTTTGTAGGATTAAGATCTAAAATGTATACGTATAAGGTTCAAGATGCGCCTATTGTAAAGAAATCAAAGGGTATAAAAAGTTCTGTAGTAAAAAATGATATATCGTTTCAAGATTACGTAGATTGTTTAAAGGAAAAGAAAGATAAAATTATTTCCCAGTGTACAATTCGATCGTTTAAACACCAAGTTTACAGCATAAATCAAACAAAAATTGGTTTAAATTCATTCGACGATAAGCGGAAGTTATTACGTAACACTCATAACACTATCCCCTGGGGATTCCATGTTGATGATGATGATGATGATGCCGATAACGGTAATACTGATATTTTAGTTGATATCCTTTCCAAGTAGGCTATTTTTATATCTTGCTATAAATAAATATTTGTAAATCACATGTGTTTCATTCAGTCTTGTTATAACTTCGGTGAAAGAGAGTAGTAGTAGTAGTAGTGAGAGAAAATATAATACAACCATCCTAATCATATAATTGTACAGAAAATGGCTATATTAAAAGCAAATTTCGTAATATTAACGATGATATTCAACAATCTCTTGTATACAAACATACCTGATGGAGTTGAAAATATGGTAGTATGTTTTAATAAATATCAAGAGGAATGTGTTAGATCAGAATGGATGATGATGGGCAAGACATTTCTAAATGATGGAAAATTACCAGTATTTTACGCAAGAATACCTACAGATACAGTATACTACAAATTAAAATTACTGTATCCGGATAGAAGCGAAGGGGATCAAGATAACTGGCAAAAAATTCGCAGTGTTGATGATGATGATTGGCAGTCTTTATTAAACATTATTCCCGCCACTAACACTACAAATTGTACTTGGCCTGCAGGAGGGGAACGCTCAAAAGAAATAGAAGAAGAAACGTATAAAATTTTTTTAATGTCATGTGTTTTAATAATATTGATGTCTATGATATTGTTGAAAATTGTTGTGAAATTTTTAATACAAAAGATAGTAATGTATAATTATTAAAAATAAATTTATTAACATATGATTTTTTCTTTTTATTTTTAAATAAAAGGCTCTCAATTATAAAAAAAAATATATTTATTGAAAAAGAAAACAATTATTTCGGTAAAATAACATTTATAAGCCAATATTGTAGATTCCTAACGTTTTGTAATGCACACATAAACTTTCCCTTGGCATGACAGCAACATTGTGGAATAGCACGTTTAAAATTCCCAGTATCCATTGGAGAATTGTCGTATGCGGCAACATCGTATATAACTGGAAATACTTGTAGTTCCTCACATTTTGATCGTAGAAAAGTAATTTTCTGTTCGCCTCTGACATAGATAATATCGCACGAGTAAAGTAGGTACTTTGTCAAAATGGCATTTATTTCACTATATTCAACGTCGCCAGAGTCGAATGGGATTCCATGATGGTTTTTTTCTAAATAATTGACAGATTTTCTATCACGATTGGTATAAGGTACAGGAGACTTGAATAAAAAACTTGATAATTGATTACCAATGAGTATGGCTAACTCTTTGGGATAAAACGTCCCGTTAACGGTGAAAGCCTGAATGTCGACTAGTGCGATTCGCATCTTGAACTAAACTGCTCAAGTCTCAGGAGAGGCTTTTAACCACCTCACTGAGCGGATGATACTCCAGAAGACAATCGTGAATGATAATGCAATAGGCTTTGGTGTTTTGGGGGAAACCCTCATCCGATTCAATTTCCAACTTCACATCTACAGTTGATGATTTCATAGTTTCTTCTTGTTTGGAGCAATCAATAATAAATAAGGCGCGTAATTTAAAATCAGTAAGACTTAGAAGTGTACGTTTTTGATTGGAGTTTGTATAACTGGGATAAAACTCGGAGTAGTTGAAATGGGCATCGTTGAAGCGATCATTAGCAAAATCAAATTGTGATCGATCATTGGGATAATAGTCGCCATTTAACATTAGTCTAATGTTGCGAATATTCAAGTGGTCAAATGTTGTGGGGTCTGCTGTCGTAACGTCACGTTTTTTAGTTTGGAAAAATACAATAACGTATCGGGGTCTTTCAATAGCCGTGCTGGTTTTCACAGCCCAAATGTCTTTTTTAGCATTCGCACTTATGGCTGGTAGTTCGTTGAGTTCCCATTTTCGGAACGGCATCAGAATTGGTCTATCTGCCTGGATGGCTTTCAATAGTTTTTCATTGACTTCATAATTGGGATAGATATGTTTGACTCGTACTTCAATACTTTCAATATTTATTTTAACTGTAGTTGTAGAACCAGTTTTCTCCTTAACAATTATGCAATCGATATCGTTTCGAGCTCTAACAAAGCGAAGAGTTTGTCTACCGCACGTTATTCTAGGGTAATCGTTAAAGACATTAAAAATGTGCTTGAGTGGCATCAATAAACTAAAAGATTTATTGTGGAGAATTGGACCTGAGGGATAGTTCCATCCAGCTATGGACATGTGCTGTGAATCGTCTGGAGAATAGCAGGTATATGCACGAACTGTGCTAACAATACCAGGGTCCCGCACAGTTTCAATTTCTTTGGAGCTTTCACTGTACGTACAGGAATCAAAGAGGAACGCACCGAAATTCTGAGCCAATGTAACATCACCACCTCCACTAATTTCCAATTTTCCTTTAATATCCAATTGTGAGTCGTACATGGCAAAAAACGAATCTACTTGATTGATGACAATTTCCACAATGTCATTGCAGTTGAAGGATTTCACATACGGGGCGTAGTATTTGTATTCACATTTTCGAATTGATTCATCTATTACGGGTGGACGATAAAGATTAAACATAGGCGTCGCCGCCGCCTCCTCCTCTCCCACCACTTTTCTTTTCTTATAAACTATCGATGACATGATGATATCACAAAGGATCTATCAATACTAACGATTAATAATGGCTAAAACACTTATATCCACTTGTGTCTCGATGATGCTCGAAGTTCCAAAACTAAAGTGCTCAACTCTCCTCGAAAATTAACAGGTTTTCCGTCTTGATCGACAGCAAGAACGGTAATATTGTGGATTTCACTTTGTGGAATTACGGGTAAATACAATAGATTCGAAGGCGTTTCGTCAATTATGTACCCAGGATTTGATTTAATGGCAAACTCATAGATCGTGTGAGCAGGTGTGTCTCCGTCAAAAGCTCCCGTCGTAATGTTACAATCGAAGCGTATGGTTGAAACTTTTATAATGTTGACAGGTAAATCTGATGAATGTAATTGACCTGCAGCAAGAATTTTTTGGGAGAATCCCAATAGTCGTCCTATATTTTGGGGTTCTTTAAACGATATTCTGTAGGATTTGCTGTAAATCTCGCACTTGAGCGTGTTGTTGTTGGGCTTCAATGAAAATTCCCGTTCAGGATCTATGGAATTTTGTTCTAGACCAATTTGCTGTTGAATAAATTTTTCAATGTCTGAAATTTCATAACTGCCTGCAGGAAACGTAATTCTATGCAATTTATTTTTTGTATCAAAATAATAGAATTTCTCGCCCTCCTCAATGTTCGGAATGGAATTATATGAATGAAAGGATCTCAGTGCCAGTTCGTATTCTTTTTCCTGGTCCAAAACAATAGGCGTTTGTGGTTTGAATGAGAATACATGATTGGTACTGTTGACTCTCAATAACTGCGACATAATGAAGACTGATATCCTTTCAAAAGAGGTAGAGACTTAAATAACAAAAACGGTGATTACAGCTACATCTTTTTTATTTAAATTATTTTGACACATTATTTATATACATCTCGTAGTAAAAATTTTAAGCATAAATGTCCGCAATTTATTTGATTATAATTTTGATATGGATCGTTATTGTAGTAAATCTTGACACCTCGACCCAAATATCGAATTAGTTCTCGAGGAGGTTTCAAATTTCCAAATGAATCAAAATACTCAACGTCTTTGTTGATCTTCTTGTACGCTACCCAATGAGTTCCGGGATTTTTCACACTATCCAAGTTAACGATACCACATTCACGGTGTGCTCGTGCACCTGACCGAGGTAGATTATCTCTCATGAAAACACCTCGAAAATGGGGTATTTTATATAATTTGGCATATCGCAGTAAATCTACGTCGTACAATGCTCTTTTGGGTAGCTTCTTTAATGGTTTTTTTGTTGTTGTTGTTGTCTTTTCAAGTAGAGGCCGAAACCTCCTTTGGCATTTTTTTGCAAATACAATCCCTTACCGATTCCCTCCATCGCTCTATTGTGACGCACTTGTTCTTCCAGCTTCTTTCGTTTGTTTTGGGCATTAATGACTGACGTTGCTATACCGGCTGCGCCCCCGCTTAACGCTCCAAGAGCACTCAATCCTGCAAATAGAGGAATTAGGGGTAGGAAACCACCACTCTTCTTGTTACTTTTGAACGGTATAACTCGGGGTACTTTTATGCGGTGTCGTCCACCTGCTTCCTTGACAATATGTCTTGCTGCTTTCAATGCTGCAATAGCTGCCTTCTTTAACGTAGGTGTAGGTTTCAAAGACCTTGCAATCTTGTTCATTATACCGCGTCTAAAGTTTACTACGCCGGGCAGCTGCTTCAATCCTTTACCGCTTCTCATAATACGACCACGAGGACGACGACGAAGAGGACGACGATTACGATGACGACGACGACAACGACGACGACAACTACGTTTCATACCCATACCGAAACTACGTTTCGTCTTCATTGCACCCGTAACTAAAAGTGCGGCAGCCCTTTCTCCAAGTCCTGAATCTTTCGATTTAACTCTCTGCCACGCTCGTTCTTGCAATACTTTATCGGCAAGATGACGATCGTCTAATGATGCGCTCTTTGAATACGCGATATCATGTTCTTTACAAGCAACGTCCAACGGATTAATGCCGGGATCTCCGCGTGCCAATCGTTTTTGTAGTTTAGTACCTGGACCGCAGTACTGATAGCCGCCTGGCAAGTGAAGTTCAAACGGCAACTTGTTGATCAATGTATTCAAGACACCTTCTCCTTCGTGTATAAACATCTTTTAGAAACTGATAAATGCTCGTGTCAGTACCGGTATTTATGACACATCATGAAGGACATTCAACAAGATCAGTCGGTCGAACCCGCTTTTAAATTTTGAAAATTATTTCAAAACGAAGTCGAATGGTGTGAGTAGTAAAAACGACTCATGAAGGTCATTCAACAAGATCAGTCGCTCCCGATTGAAAATTTGGATTATTTCCAAATGGATGAGTCGAATGGTGCGAGTAAACATGGAACGTTATTACCGGGTTCCTTTCGTGGCATAATTTGCGGTCCAAGCGGATGCGGTAAAACAAATGTTATGCTATCACTACTGTTCAATCCCAATGGCGCTAAATTCGAAAATGTATACGTTTACTCAAAGAGTTTGTATCAACCAAAGTATCAACTATTGCAACAGGTAATGACTCAAGCAAAAGGTATGGGTTATTTTCCCTTCAAAGACAATGATGACGTCATCAGTCCTGCTAAAGCTAAGAAAAATTCAATTTTTATTTTTGATGACGTTGCATGTGATAAACAACAGAAAATTCGAGAGTATTATTCCATGTGTAGGCACAAAGACATCGATGCTGCCTATTTGTGCCAAACATATTCGAAAATCCCGAAGCAGTTGATAAGAGATAATTGTAATTTAATTGTACTATTTAAACAAGATGAAATTAATCTTAAGCATATATTTGATGAACATGTATCACCCGACATGACCTTTAACGAATTCAAAGAAATGTGTTCAAAGTGTTGGAGCATGGACAAATATGGAACTCTGGTCATTGTCAAGGATTTTCCACTCAATAACGGTCGCTATCGAATGGGTTTCGACAAATATATTACATTATAAGTATCACATATCTCACTATCATCGAAGATGTCAAACGATCGACTTGCAGCAGCTGCACAAAAGCGAAAAGTTGCTGAACTGACTCGTGCTATACGTAAAAAGTATTTAGCCTTGAAATTGGGTAGAACACATGAGGACGAATCAATAAATAAACTCTTCAAACCAATATCTGAACCGCTGAAAGAAATTGCATCGAAAACTCCTTCTCAGCACATCAATAATAATGTAGCGCTAAACAAAGATCCGCCATCGATTAAGAAAGAAGCAGCACCGGTGGAGGTGGAGGTGGAGGAGAAGGAACACCATTCACATCCCGAGTATTCACAGGAGGAATTAGAAGAATACCTCTATTCTTATCCGACGATAAGCCATCCTTTCATTACAGACTATTGGAGTAACAGTGATAAAATTGATAAAAAATATGGACCCTCGTATGATGAGAAACAAAGCAATTGGTGGCTTGGTAGTAGACGAATTTACTTTGACGTAAAAACTGGTTCTATAACGTTGTTGCCGGAAAAAAATTTACCAGGAGGATATTTGAAAGGAACACCGGGACTTTATCAATTGTTATTTTATACCGACCCATCGTACGCTCAAGAAGATCTCGTAGACTATAAATCCCTTTTGGAATTGACGGGTGCACACTTGAATAGCAGAGGACATTTAAAAGGTGAAAGCAGTTCTAAATGGTATAACATTATCAAACCTTTGGTGATGAAACCATCGGGCCCCAAAAAGAAAAATCCTCTGTCGACTTTAATGGAACATTTTGGTTCATCGTCACCGTCGTCACCATCGTCGCCGCCGCCGCCGCCGCCGCCGCCCCCATTAGGTAAAGGAATGCATTTAGAATATAATGACGCTCCTATAGAATACATATATTGGGATGATCCTAATGAACTTCTTGATCGGTTGAGATTGCTTATAGCCTCCAAGGAGGCTGGCAACACGTCGCACAATAATGAGATTGTTGCCATTATAAATGAATTAAGAGAAGCTAATATAATGAAATAAGTTTATCATTTCGTCACATTTGCATGATGAGTGTCGATAAATTCGGACATCATTCGCGTGTACGTAGTGCATGTGATCATCCCAAACCTCCTAGGTTACCTCACACCAACGACGGTAATATAGATATTGAAAATTTGAAATTGTGTAACGTAAAGGAACCAACAAACGATGATGACGCAGCAAACAAAAAGTACGTTGATACGGCTATATCAAATTTATTCACTAATTTCCAAACCGGACTACAAGAACAACTTACCAAAGCAGTAAGTCGCACAGAAGATAGTATTAATAAATTGATCGCAAATCAGAAAAACATCAACAACTTGCTAAATAAATCCGCGCCTGTGTACGCTAAAGATTTGACTAATAAAAAGTATGTGGATGAAAGTATTGTGCAGACTAAAACTTTTCTTAGAGCTAATATTGCTGCTGCTCAGGGAGAAACTATGGATGAAGTCCGGACTACGATATCAACAGTAAACTCTAAAATATCTGCTATATTTAATAATTTAAATGAATCTAATGACAGATTAAACAAATTCGATACCAACTTGAAATCATTGACAGATGACGTGAATCTAATGAAAAATAAAATAAAATAGTAATTTTATCAATAACCCATTAATTAGCATCATGACATCGACGGAAAAGATTCAGCTTGTCAATGAACTACATAAAACGGCACGGAAAAATTATCCGAGACGACGTACCATCATCAAAGGATTGGATGATTTATGGCAAATGGATTTGGCCGACATGCGTTCGTATGCATCGCAAAATAAGGGATATACAATGATTATGGTTATCATTGATTGCTTCTCAAAATTTTTATGGACATACCCATTGAAAACAAAAACGGGTAAAGAAATAACGGCAGCATTTGCATACATCTTGACACATACCAAACGACATCCGAAAAATTTACAAACTGATCAAGGTACTGAATTTTACAATGTCAACTTTCAAAATTTGATGACAAAATATGCTATTAATCACTACAACACGTTTAGTTCTAAAAAGGCAGCCATAGCAGAAAGAGTAATACGAACTTTGAAGGGAAAATTGTATAAGTACTTCAGTTTAAATGGCACCTACAAATGGACCGATATCTTGCCTACGTTTACCGAAGAGTACAATAATACGAAACATAGTAAGACTCGATTAAAACCGAAAAATGTTAACAAAAGAAACGAGAAGGAAATTCTGAAGAAAAGATATTCGTACTTGAAAATTGCAGGCCCTCGAAAATTGCAAGTCGGTGACGTAGTGCGCATCAGCAAAGCAAAACACGTGTTTGAAAAGGGTTACACACCAAATTGGACGACTGAACACTTTAAAATTATCAAAGTTAAAATAACCAATCCCATTACTTACTTGCTGGAAGATATGCGCGGTCAGCCAATCAGTGGGGCATTTTACGAGGAAGAATTACAAAAGGTTAAAAATCCCAACATTTATCTCGTTGAAAAGGTGCTGAAACGAAAAGGTCGGAAATTGTATGTCAAATGGTTGGGTTTCGATAACACGAACAACAGTTGGATAGATAAGATTGACGTTGTCTAATAAACATTTAAATAACCAAACGAATTGTGTGTATCGGTCAGTTGCGAAAAAATGAGATCGCGATCATCATCATCATCATCATCATCATCATCAGTGAGTTCAATGGTCATCGATAATGAATATTATGCACAAATTGATAGAGTCAACGAATTGTGTGAAGAAGCCATCAAGATGGAGCATGCTTACCTATTGTACAAAGAGTACTCAATTGGATCTGTAATGGTGGGTGGGGGGCTCAGTCCCGCAAGACAATTTAATCCAGCAATTGTTCTAAGAAAATCCTTTCAGCCATACACATTGATGTCTTTTGATACATTCGAATGGCTTGATCTCCTGTTACTGTTCAAAGTTTTACTAACAAGTTTTTTTAATCAACAACCACCCTTTCAGCACGATTCTGTTGAAACCCAATGTGGACGAAAATGTAAAGTTATCCAATTTATAATGGGCGATACAAAATTTGTGCGAGTAGAAAAAAATAATGTTGGTATCGAAATGATACAAGAAGAAGTTCTCAATCTGATTCATGTTGATGAAAATTTATTGTGCTCTCACATTAGTGAATTGGAAAAGATAAATTTCAACAAGTACTACTTTCGAGTGTTGGACGTAATAAGACCGTTTTTTGAAGAGGACAACGACGAGTGGAATACAACATTGAACACTGTTTTAAACATAAGTGAAAATCTGTTATCTACAGCTTTAAGAGAATACATTTATTTTTATAATAACAAGTTTATAAATGATTTACATACAATAAATGAATAAAATATAATTTTTAGCCTCATTTACGTACGATATGTCGAGCAAGTCAGTCATGTTGTTGCTTCCGATAATTTTCATAATTTTCATAACAATTATTGTTGATTGTGCTGGAAATTTTAGCAATGATGATGCTGTTTCTTTTCTAAGACAATATGGTTACATAAGCTCAAAAGATGTCAACAATAATTTACTAGATTTGGAATCGTATTTGCTTGAATTCCAGGAAAAATACAATTTGCCTGTGGACGGTACCTTAAATAATGAGACTGTTCAATTAATGCAAAGACCTAGATGTTCCCAAAAAGATACCATTGATAGTGACGCGTATACGCTACATTCAAAATCGTCAAAATGGAGTAAAACTAATTTAAAATGGTATTTTTCATTAGCTGGAAGAAATAGAACTTACCTAGCCATAGCAACGAAGGCTTTCGATATTTGGGCTAAAGATTCAAAATTTACATTTACCAACGTTAAGATACCCACTCCAAAACCTGATATTACCATAACTTTCGCAGCTAAAAAGCATTATTATCGAACAAGTTGTATGGGTACCAAATCATGTTCATATAAATTTGACGGATATGGAAAAGTTTTGGCTCATGCCTTTTACCCCAATATTGATGATGAATGTATAGAAGTTCATCTCGATGATGATGAAATTTGGAATTTAAGCTTGAATGCCACTAATGTTCCTTATGGAGAATCTAGTTTACTTCAAGTTTTAGTTCATGAGCTAGGTCATACTTTAGGTATAGGTCATAGTAGTGTAAAAACTGCTGTAATGTTTCCATGGTATCAGGAAGACATATCATCATTGGATGAAGACGATAAAGTAGCGCTTGAAGCACTTTACGGACCCATTCCACAACGCCGTTATCTACCGATTCCTACTACTACTGCTACTAATACTACTCCCATTTTACAGCGCCACCGTTATCTACCGATTCATACTATTACTACTACTACTACTACTACTACTCCCATTCCACAGCGTCGTTATCAACCGATTCCTACTCCTACTACTAGTACTACTACAACTACAACTACTGCCCGTTCTAAACTGAGTTCAACCACATCACCACCACTATCATCTTCATCATCTTCGATACAAGGAAATTTATGCAGTATTAAATCGCCTGATTTTATGTTTCTTGCTACGGCTTCATCGTTTCCCAACTATCGTTTATACATTGGATCCGGAAGCAAACTATGGAAACTAGACCTTAATGATATGAAAATACCGCAACAATTTGACCTCATTCAAGCGTACCTTCCCAAAGAAATTAAAACGTTCACAATTAATCATATCTTTCAAAATGCTGCTGGAGATTTGGTAACTTGCGCAAATCAAAGATGTTACGCAGCCACATTTCCGGAATTAAATATTAAAAATGATCTTATTTTACCAATATCTTCGTACGCTAGAATTAATGCTATTTTTCAAACAAACGGCGGAAAAACTTTTGTGTTTTTCGATAACACCTCATACATTGAATTTATCGATACACCTCGAAAAATACGCAATCGCGGTCGTATCTCAGATCAATTTCCAGGCCTTCCGCCGGGCATTACGTCAGCGTTCAGATTCACAGATGGATATATTTACTTTTTTCAACAAAATACATACTATAAATTTAGCGAATATACACGAAAAGTTGTCGCAGCTGGACCCTCCAACTGGAACCTCTTTGGCATTCCATGCCCCACAGACAGCTTAAAAGAACAACTAAAAACTCTACTATCCAAAATAATATCTTTTTATGAATAATATGTAAAAAATAAATAAATAAAAAATACGAAATAAATTCAAGTCATTTATTTTAAAGATTTAGATAACAGCAAAAGAGAATTAGCAGCGTTCTCTTCATCATAGTCGTCGACTACAACATCTTCCTGCTCCATAGCTTTTAAATTGGATGCAGAGCCGTCGTTATCGCCATCGTCGTCGTCGTTGTTGTCATAGTCGTCTATGCGAAGATAATCCGGTAGGTACTTATTCATTCGTGCTACGTATCCAGTAAAATCTAAACTTTTCAATATGGTAACGAAGCAACACAAACAAATAATATTTTCAATAAAATCTCGGCATGCTTTAACCCCTTTACGGCACTTGGCTGCTAATTTTTTGGACTCTTCTTTACCGTGGTACACTACTTCATACTCGAAATTTGCTTCATAATTTCCCAAAGTTTCCAACACGTCTAATACGGCCGATTGTAAATCAAACACTTGTACCGTTGACTCTATAGGATGAGGCCACATTTTTGCAAGTGATTACTTCTCGTCGTCCTAACATTCAATTTATACATACACACACACACCCACACATACACCCACACAAAGAGAAAGAGATAACCTTCTTTTGACCTTTATAAATGTTATCTTTACATTTTAATTTTAATTACGCCCCGATCATCAGTGCGGAAAGTAAGATGGAAAAAAATAAAAAAAAAATTAAAGTTTTGAGTAATGTCGTAGTTGTACCACGAACAGCACCAGCATTAAACCCCTTAACTAATCGCAAACTATCTAATGCTTCGCTGGCTGAGGAACCTCGCCTAAACCAGGCCGAGTTAAATGATCTAAAACTGAAGTTGGAGAATGGATGGAACTTTTTTAAAACATCACTACCCCGGTTCAATAGACTAACAGAACAATTGAAAAGCTGCGAGATGGAATTGGAAAATGTTAAAAATAAATCCAATCAATTACAAATAATACACAAAGACTTACTTAAAAAGAAATCCAATATAACTAATGAATTGATATCGATAAATTCTTCTGTATTTTTACAATAATTGTATAAATAAAAGAATTTTACTTAAAAAATATATATTTATTTTTCAACAGTACCACAAAATAAACATGTCGATTGAATATTGCCACAAACGTCACTCCATCGATGAAAATCACGATTTTGACATGGTAAAAATTGTTTCAGTTCTTTTCGATACTTCTCGGGAATTTCTCGCCAAATGTCATAGGTAACGTTCCCCATCAACAGTTTAATAACGTCTCTCATCTCATTATCCTCTTGCATTATTCTATGGGAATTGTAAACAGATGTGTCCGCAATTGGTTTTGAATTGATGGTTGTTGCAATGGATCTGAACATTTTTGCCCACATATTTCGCACACAAGGTCTCTCGGAGGTTTCAAATTACCAAATGTGAATAACACTCCCTTCCACAACTTATTAGAAAAATTAATAGGACGCACGATTTTAGTCCAATGAAGTTACTGCTGGATGACCCCGTGACCACTTAACCTTTTGACCTTGACCAACGATATTGAATCTTATATAATAAACTAAACAATGTTCACCCTAATCATTTTCATCACGAACGTTGACGACAAATTCCGGCGGCGTCATGGGAACTCTTACCAGAAAAAGAAATCTTGATCTTATCCCAATAGACGCATATATTACTGTTGATAATATAACTATGGATGTTTATCAGTATTACACATATTTTTCCAAAGAATATTCTAAAGATGAATTTGGAAATTTCCCAACAATATATGTCGGGGCAGGTATACAGGCTGAATATATGGATGAAGATGATGAACCAATACTTACCATGGAAATTACAACAAATGAATCTGGCGAAATAGTAGAAATTTATTATTTTCACGATTGGATGTATTTCAAAAATAGCATGTCATTCAAGATGACGGAAGAAATTGATCTAAATCGCTATAGAAACCTTATTAATGAAAAAATGATTGTAACAATTAAGTTTGAGAAGGAATAATAAAATATATAGTAAAAAAATTAATTAATGTCTATGCTTCATTGTACTTCACTGACACATTACCTCTTAACCCTGTGACCCCTTGATCTTTTGACCTTTACATGACCTTGACATGACCTTCATCCGTGACCTTGACCTGTGACCTGTGACCTTGATAAATGACCTTGACCTTGACCTTGACCTTGACCTTGACCTTGACCTTGACCTTGACCTTGACCTTGACCTTGACATGACCTTGACATGACCTTGACATGACCTTGACATGACCTTGACATGACCTTGACATGACCTTGACATGACCTTGACATGACCTTGACATGACCTTGACATGACCTTGACATGACCTTGACATGACCTTGACATGACCTTGACATGACCTTGACATGACCTTGACATGACCTTGGCATGACCTTGACCTGGACAATGATAAATGCGCCCACGCTCCCTGTCACTGCCCACGCGCACTGTGACGTCATCCGCAATCCCTTATCTAAACCGGATTGATAAGCGCCCACTCGATATTGCGTGCCCTGATAAGCGCCCACTCGATATTGCGTGCCCACGCTCCCTGTCACCGCCCACGCGCACTGTGACGTCATCCACAATCCCTTATCTAAACCGGATGGAGTAGGAACGGCATAGTTTAACTACTCACCTTTGCTTGGCTTGTATCGAAGCTTCGGCGCAATAGAAGCCATTTTGTCGTGTTTTGTTGTAAAAAAAAGTAAATATGATGAACAAAAAAAAAATAAAACAGTACTTTTTATCCACGGCTGCTGGAGTAGTAAACACAGGTCAGAAAATATTGTTCTGTCAAATTTATATGATGAAATATTTTAAAATGGGGTGCACGTGGTGCGAGTGAAATATTTATTACAAATATGCTTGGCCAATTAGTACTAATCGTTCACAGGTAAATCTATTATTACTGTTTAATATAATATACAAATTAATTAAGTTATAAATCGTTTTCAGAATTCTAACCCTACTTTTTAGGTTCAATAGGAGTCTCGTGCTCTTGATTTACAATAATTTATTTGATACCAAGTTACGATCTATAATGAATATGAGCTGTTTATCAAATATACTAAACACTATCGACAATTTAAAGTTAAAAACCAGGTAAGCCCTAAGACTAATGTCATTCATATAATTTAGCTTCTTTTATTTTCAGTACTTGAAGACAGTTCAGTAAATGGAAAGATCTTACTTGTTAGTTAGTAGACTCTAGAACTAGTATGATGTCCTCTACGCCCGTATCACTGATCAATAGTTTACCGGATCAAAAATGGAAGGAAGGCGGCTTTGAATGGATTATATCCTGTCTTAAGTTAGCCAAAAAGCAGTGGTAAAGCAGAAAAGCATAGAACGAGCAAACATAAAACCGATGAGACAGCAAGATGGTAGCACTTATTGGGAACGCTCAAATCATTAAGTTCTTGTTGTGCTCCCTTCTTGATGTAAGGGTAACAAAAGAGGGTCTAGAAGAGAAAATATATACATATATACAACGTTGGAGAGAACAGTTACAGAAAGCGAGCATAAGTTAGACATAAAAACTTACCCAGGACGTTGGATGACCTTACGAGTGATTTCCTACAGGTTAGTGTTTCATATATCCACCTTAAAAGATGTGCAGTATTCTACCATACAATTTAAGAAACAATTTAACCATTTATTTCTTTTTTAGGCATTTAAATCTGTTACCGGTTGATTTTATTAGCACATGATACAATCATCTTATCACCAAAAAAGGAAGAGAAAAGAAAGGAAGGAATTCAATCCATCAAATGTCACATTCAAGAAAGGCCTTTAACCTTTTTAAGTCAATATGTACCAAATCTGGTTAGTGGGTTGGCATCTTTAAGTAGAAAAATTAATTAAAAGAAGAATTAAGTAAACAATAGTGAGATTATTATTAAAACAAGGTTTGTAGTATCCTTTTTATAAATAAATTGGGAATACATTACTCTATTAGGAGACTTAAAATTTGGCCTAAGATTTTAATGCCTAAAAAATTTTAGCCCGTAACACGATCTCAACAGGACTAATAATAATGTAAAAAGTGATAGACTTTGGCGAAGAAGATGGAGGAGGACTAGTGGTGGTTCATTCTTAGTGGCTACCCCCCTTTAGCTTCTCAGTAAAACTCAACATGTTATTATATTTTTAGTTTAATAAATTATACAGGTGTCTTGCAATATTGTGAAGATTTTTGAACTGAAATACCTTCGAAAGAGTACCGTTTTGACTACCTAATCGTCTTTTATAATCTAAAAATGAATTTAAGTAACTTGTCCTTCCAGTTAAACAGAGCGGAAATCATTGCGAATTTTTATTTTTACATGGGATACTCCGTGTGCATGTGTTTAATGAAAAATATAGTGGGAACGGGAAAAAATGCATTCAGACAAAACTGCTCTTTTATCGTATCTTATTCGAAGTTATTTTAGTTTAAAAATCGTCAACTACTGTTGGACATCCTGTATTTGAATATAATTTGTGTAATTATTTCTTTTATGAATTCCGAGGATATTTTGTTTTTTACAGTAAAAAAATACAATTTTTTAATCTAAAATGGATGTTTAATTATATGTTTTAAATACGTAAAAAAAAACGTAATTTTTACGTAAAAAAAGACGTCATTGGTCTGTGACTTATGACCCTGTATATCACGTGTTTTCCACGTCATTCATATACGTAAATAATGACCAATTTTCAACGTCTTTAACACGTCACTCTGCTACCTGGGGCTTGGCCTCGCAGTTTCTTGGAAATCACATCATGTAACTTGCAACACTTTTTTTATGTGATGTTAATTACAATGAAAAAGTTGATTGTGTTGACATTATGCGAACGGCTGCTGTTCACCGGTAGAGCGGTCGTGAATTTTTTTTTAATATTATGAAAAATTAAAGTCAAATTGTGGGCGCCACGAGGCTTAATAATTAAACTTTCAAACAACAAAGACGTTACTTTACATAGCCCCGAAAAGTAGAGAATTACAAAAAGATCTTACATAAATAGTTTGAATGTTTTAGTAAATATATGCATAAGAAATCAAACACAAACCTAAAAAGTGTAAATGTTTAATAAAATATAAAATAGAAAATAGAAATGTACAATATGAGTGTATAAGTGAATCCTATAGTTGTATACCATCAACACATTTTAATAATCTTACACCTTATATAACATTTGGTGTAATACAAGTGACATATTCGTCTAACGAATGTATATTTTTGACAATACAAATTATGTCAAACTATATTAAAATTATTAAATTTATATTTTCACCAATGTGGTGACCCAACCATAGCTATGTTTAGTTTACAGTAGGTAATTTAAAGAATGTTGTACATACATATTGTAAAATTTAGAAAAATAAAATTATTAATAAAAAATTGAAATAAATATTAAATTTATTATTAAACTGCTTAAATTTTGTCAAAACTAAGTGACAATAAACCCAAAATAAAATGAAATAAAACAAAAGTTAAATTTAAAATACAAACACCTTACTTGGTACACTGTAGTGATAATTACACTGAAAATGTTCCATAATCTGCAGCACCAAAAAGGAATGTTGGAAAGGTCTCGCTGATCAACATAACGAATACGATGGACGATGATTTATGTTCTTGAATCCAAAAAATGAAGTTCACAAAGTTGGTTTCAACGGGCATAACCCATGGTTACAACTAACAGTTGTACAGAAGAATGAAAAGAGGTAAAACGTCATGAAACGATCCCAAAGGAACTGCAATCCTGCTACCAGTGATTGTCGGTAAGACAAAGGGGTTTCATAGGTGGAAAATTATCCAAAAAAATATCAGAACATTACAGAATGTCCAGAACGTATATTGTCCATTTCCAGAACGTATATCAAAATTGGTATTTCATGAAACGATCCCGCACGGCACTGCTATCCTGTTTTGTGAAAATGTGAATATTTTTTTATTCTATGTTAAGAATTGTTACATACCTACATAATCGAAGAAAAATTTTTTCCCATAGATGTAGAGTTATACCTACCTGCAACCTTTTTTAATATAAATAATAACCAAAAAAGTATGAAACAGGTAACGAAAAGTTCTTTAATATACTATCTTTAATATACTATCTACTCAAATTATTTTCAGGATATAATAGCAAATATCGTGGACGAATTGAAAAAGCTTGTGGATTTATAAAAATGTATGGAGTATCTCGTTTAAAAATCTTACATTTTCTTAAAAATGATAATCAGAATTGGTATGAGTTTCTGTTTTAATTTCAGAAAAAATCACTGTATGTCTGACTGGGCCAATGGCTCTTAAATTGGTACTATACAAAATACTGTTACTGTCTTGGGTGAAAATCTTCCAATACTTCGTGACGAAGATTTTTGTTTAGGATTTATGAATGTAAATTGAAGGTTTTCGACAGAATAATATGTATGGATGGAACACATTGCAAAACAAACCAAAACAGAAATAGGGGGTTTCCAGTGACTTTTTTTAAAGTAGTTGATTAGACCAAGTAGTATACGAAAATTTTTTAAGCGCACTTCGAGTCAGAATGCAAAACTTCATACTGCAAAATATGTAAGGTATGTATTCGTCATATTATGTGTGATTACTCACATTATTCAATAAAAACTACTATGTGTGAACACATACATTTCTATGTTTATATGAGCAGGGTAAGTGAAGCGATTCTGTTTTAGGTGAAGTTGTGGAAAAATTTTTAAAAGAAAAACCATTAGACATTAAAGATGGGCATCGCAAAGAAATTGAAAGATTTATTGAGAAAAAAGATGTGAAACAGATAGAAAAACATAAAAAAAGACATTTTAGTTTACGACAGGATTCTTTACTTAAAAAAAAAAAACTAAAAAAAGACCTAATTTATTTACATTTTTTTTTGTAGTTGTAGCATTTGTTATAGGTGTATATTAGGGCTTCAGTATTTTGTACTTGAATTTGTGGTAATAGAGTTTAATATTAGTTTCTAACATAAAAATATATAATTAAGTGTGTGTAAATAATTCATACTTTTTTAGCCATTAAATATATTGTAATAGGCATGATGACAGTCACTAAGAATCAATGAAATTATGATTTTAAATAATTATGTAGGATACAGAGATTCTACAGAAATCATTTATTTTTAAATTACAAGTGGGATTATATTTATTTTAGTAAAAATAAAAATTCAAAATATAACAATCCGCCATATTAGATCGAACACCAATCAGAAGCGCGGGCGTCACGGTTTTGTAAACATCATTTTGATATTTTGTATATCGTGGTCGAACTTGCATTGTATTTGATCATTTCGACCGTTTATTTTATATTTCGCTGTTATAAACTTTTAAGTATCTCAGTTTTGTTCTACCAAAAGTACATGGAAATTGTTTAGATATGGAACAAGGATTCATCAAGGCAAATAGCTCAAATTTGCCAAGAATAGACATGTTGATGCTGGGAGGATTTTTTGCATCAAACAATGACTTTTGCTCAGCGGAATTTCGAAATGTTAAAACTTCTATGTAAGTATTGCATATATTAATAATTAAAACACAATATAAAATTACATATTTTATCTTTTAAGGATTTATATTAAGGTTATGTTATGAAAACATTACCACTAATATTTTTTTGTTTATTTTAGATCCTCACGACCGTCATATGGTGATGACGCTGTGAGCTATGTACAGCTCAAACGTGATGGGAAAATGTGCACAGTGAAGGGTAAAATTTGCAAAGAACATAAGGTACATGCAAAGTTGTATGCTGTTACATTAGTAGTGGACGAAGAAGAAGAAGCTGTTATATCTGTACAATGTCACGATTGTGTCGCTTCTAAAGGAGGCTGCAAGCATTCTGTAGCATTTATCATGTGGATCCACCGGAGGAGTGAAGAGCCATCCTGTACAGCGGTAGCATGTTACTGGAAGAAATCAAAATTATCAAGAGTTGGAGCTAGCTTGAAATACATGACAGCGAAGGACTTGTCAAATGGTGCACCTAGCTTACCATCAAATAGTGATGTTCTTGATAAGTTTTTGGACATTGGGAGAAAAAGAAAACTTGATAACTGTGAACTATTAAAATATCAACCAGGTCATATTTGTAATACTACTCAAAGTTTATCTATGCACCAGCTTGTGCTGAAATATAAGGAGAAATCATGCCAGACATTTTTAGAAAAGATAGTGCTGTCTAATGAAACTATTGGTAAAATAGAGGAAGCAACTAGAGAACAGCACGAAAAGAGCCTTTGGTTTGAACTACGTTATGGCAGAATCACAGCATCTCGAGCATTTGAATTCAGTCTGTGTAAAAAGAATGATGGAACTCTTATAGCCTTAATAATGGGAGGGAGTATACCAGACACACCAGCCATGAAACGTGGTAGAATATTAGAAAATGAAGTGCGAAAAACTGTCAGTATTAATCTTGGCAAGAAAATAAGGAAGTGTGGGCTTATCATATCTAAAGAGTACCCAATGATAGCAGGATCGCCAGACGGAATTTGTGAGGATAGTATTATTGAGATCAAGTGTCCCACAAGTGGAAAGACATATCGGTATTATGTCAACAATGGCAAACCTACTGAAAAGTTTAATGCACAGTTGCAGATGCAAATGTATTTGACGGGTCTAAAAAAGGGTTACTTTTGTGTAGCCGATAGTAACTACAGCATAAATAAGAAAGTTGAAATTATAAGTGTCACATTTGATGATACATATATATCTAATTTTGTTAAACTTTTAGTGGGTCTGTGGAAAGAAAATGTGTATCCAGTGTTGTCCCACAGTACATTGTAATTTCTATGTCAATAAAATGCAAAAATGATAATTTTGTAGTTTTATTTCGTATCATATATTTTTCAAAAATCTGCAAAGTGATATCAAAAGGAATAGTATTTTTATATTGTATTTGAAAATTATATATCCAATCATGGAGCAATTACTGTGGAGGGCTGCTCACTAGATTCGAATATATTCATACTAATACTACAAAACGAGAAATACATTACATTAATTACTAAAATTAAAAGTTCGAATTATTAAATATGAAATGGGTAACAGTTTAACTAAACAAATAATAGATATTTTAAAAAACGCTATCCTAAAACATACTTCAATTAAATCAATGAAAACTCCGAAAGAGTAACGGTAACTTTATTCTGGGTTCCCTCGCATGTCGGCATCATTGGGAATGAACTGGCAGACCGCGCAGCAAAAGAAGCAACAATATCTAACCTTCCTGTCGAAGAAATCCAGTTGTGCAGGGATTTGAAAAACTTCTTTAAAGATAGTACCTACTCGTCATGGCAAGAACACTGGACTAGAATGCCTTCTAAGTTATATGATATTCGCCAATCCGTCAAGCAGTTCCACCTCCCTTCATTACCAAGACGAGATAAAATAATCATTAGAAGACTACGAATTGGCCACACAAATGTCACACACAGCCACCTAATGACATCAGAACATCCTCCTTTATGTCATAACTGCAACAGCGCCTTATCTGTTAAACACATCCTCATTGAATGCCAGCAGTACTCATTCAAAAGAAGACAGTTTGGACTTTCAAGTACCATGGCAGAAATTCTCAATTCATCGGACCAGATACATAAAGTTATCGGATACTTAAAAGACATTAATTTAACTTCCAAAATCTAATTGTATATCAACTTATAATGTAAAGTGTATAATGTACTGTACCTGTGTCAATGGCCTCTGATGTCGAGACACATTAATTTCAATAAAAAAAAAAAAAAAAAAAAAAAAAAAAAAAAAAAAAAAAAAAAAAAAAAAAAAAAAAATCAATGAAAAGATCTAATATTAAACATAAACAGAACTAAAAAAGAAAACTATGATAAATATAAAAAAATAGACAAATTAATAAAACGAGCAAAGTACAAATAAAAATCAAATCAACAATAAATAAGATAAACAGCATTTGTAGCAATATGAATGAAATTGTAGAAGAGATTAATAATCTATTTATAAATGTGGGTGAATCTTATGCAAATATTGTAAAATCTGTATATGATTATTGAACAACATGAACGAAAATTCCTTCTTTCTACAATCAGTAACTGAACTGGAAATATTAACAATAATCATCTCTTTAAAACATCAGTAGGTTTGATGGTATGAAAACAGCAGTTTTTTAACAAACGTCAGCCATTATAGCAAAATCCACCTAATAAAAAATTTTGAATTGGGCAACATTCCTTCAGCTTTTAAAATTGCCAGTGGTTATAAATAACTACAGACCAATTTCGCTTATTTCATAATTAGGCAAAATTTTCGGAACAGCAATCAAAAATAGACTAGTTACCTTCTTAAATAAACATGACGTAATTTCTGAAAAACAAATACTTTACAGTAAATTTTGAAAAATCTTTGTTCTCTTTGAGATTAGAAAAGGAAATATTCCCGAATATGAGTCATTTAGTAATAGCTTGACAACCTCTGGTTAATAGCTGCAAATATTTGGGAATAACTATACTCATTTTTACAGTGGCATGTCTACATTAGTAAAGTAACAAAAACATTAAGACAACTTTTTATCGATTCAAATATTTAAAGAACATCTTTTATATTCCTCGTTATTAAAATCACGACTGAATTATGCTATATTAAGCTAGGGTGGAGCTGCATAATGTCATTTAAAACAATTAGATATTTTACAAAAAAACAATTAAAAAAATAATTTACAATTTAAAAAATTACATTTCCCTCCAGTTTATTATATTCATAAATTGGTATCATGAATTTAAGACAGCTTTTTATGAATGAAATTATAATTTACATATATAAAAACAAAAATATTTTAAACAAAATCTGTCATAATCACTTCACAAGATATAAAAAAAACGAATTTAGTCCCAGACTTGTGCAAAAAAAATATTAGCCTCGGATATTATACTTACCTAGCTTTTACAATATATAATAATCTATCAGAAATTTACACAACATATTTACAGACAATCTACTAAATTAATATGATTAATAGCCGGTAGATAGAACGATCTTTAAATATTTAAAGAACCGTTAGCGCGCTATTGAGTCGTTAAAACCAACATTGGGTAGATGGACCGCTCACTAAGCTAATTTTAAAGGTCCCTTAAAGACCCGTTAGACATTACCGTCTACATGTAAATTTCATTTGTTTTGTCGCAATAAAATAAATATGGTGGATATCTGTCAAATTACATTTTTAAAGTTAAAAATATTTTAAACTAAAAATAATATATTTTTTTAATTAATTTTTTTATTGTTTTTATTGCATTATTTATCATATACTGCACTTTTTATATTATATTTCCATCGTTTCTACCGTTCGTGCTCTTACTAACTAACGGCCCAATAAATTTAAAGACTCGTTAAATTGTTGTCGGGTAGACAGAAACAATTTATTTCTCTCGTTAACTAAATAGTTAATAGCAACGCAAGCAATCGGGCAACAACGCTTTTTCGGATCTGAACTGAAGTGAGTGAAGTTGTTCCCTATTGACAGTGACATTTCGCTTTTCGCGCAATATTATATGTTTGGTTATATATGTGCTTGTGCTTTCTAGAATGGAAAATGAAAAAGTGAAAAGGTCTCGCGGGGCTAATTATACCCCAATTGAAAAGGAGAATCTGCTTAACATTATTATAAAGTAAGAATTACAATCGTTTTGTAGAAAACATAGTTTTAATAATTTTATTTTAACCTATACCATTTGAATACCATCTTTTCAATTTCCTTAAATGTTTCCTGTGGCTCCTTATCCCAAATTTACCTTTTTTTGTAGATATAAACAGATAATTGAGGATAAAAAAACAGACGGGAGAACGGTTGTAACCAAAAAGAAGTGCTGGAAAGAAATTGTTGAGTCATACAATGCTTTGGCCACGTCTGGGCCGAGAACTATAGACCAGCTGAAGACATTATATGATCAGCTAAAACGTTCCCTTAGAAAGCAGGTGGCTGAAGAGAATGTAAGTTAATCTCAATTTTAACATATTTATATTTAAATTAAACTGTTTGTTTTAGAAGACAAAATATATTGAAAGGGGAGAAAGCATGGAGGTAGAAATTGAGGAAGCCCAAAGAAAGCAGCGTATAGATAAGGTTTGTACCATTATTTATGAACTAATGAAGTAGATAAGTCTGTAGATATACATAATCGCAATGAATTAAATCAGTTATTGTTAAAGGATACTAAAGACGATTTTTCACAATGTGCACTTTATTTGCAAAAGGAGATTTTGGATTTGAATATATTAAGTAACCAAGAATCTTGTTTATCTATAATTAATATCATACAAGGTATGTCTTAATATAAAAGCCAAACAAATTAGTACGGTAATATTATTTTGTATATAATAACAATGACTGATTAAATTATATTTAGTTGAATTAAAACTGTTGCTTTAGCTAAACTCTTATATAAATAAAGAAGTACATTAAGTAATTGCACTATGAAATTATTTAAAATTCAAATAGTTTTCTGGTTAAATTCAATACCATTTTAATTATATATTTTTTTTAAGAAGTAAAGATCAATGATAGAATTTTTAATTTATTTTCATTATTTAGTAAATTAAGGTCTTTTAGGCATATAGTAAATGAAAATGATGTATATGTAACATTGAAACTGCGTGAAAATTTAATTCATATCTGTTGCAATGTTTTGTAGGTACTCTTTTTATTGTTGATTAATCTTATATATATATAATATTTCCTCTATCTTATTTACATCTTTATTTCATATTTCAGGTTGAGATGAAAAAGACAGGAGGAGGAACTATTAAGCCTCAATTGGATGAAGCTGGTGCTCAAATTTTAGCAATTCTGCAAGAGCAGATAGAGCCCCTACCTAATCCGTTTGATTGTGCTGCTACATTTTTTGGTAACGTATAAATGCTAGTATTTATATCTCAATTAATTTATTTTCAGAATTCTGCATATGTTTATACATTCTTTGATAAATACATCACAAAATAATATAAAAACTATTTCCCACAGATAGTTGTGACTGGCTCCCATCATTTTTGTATAGATGGCATGTTATAGTCATTTATTTTTGTATAAATATGTTTTTTTAAAAATGGTATTACACTTTATTATTAATATGTACAAATGAGTATTCAAGCAATTTAGAAAAATATAATTGAAATACTTTAGAAGAAGTAGAAGATTTTCTTAGTTCATATAAACAAAATAAAAGTTGGATTATGTTCTGTAACAACCATTTTAGCATAATGTAAAATTTTTATTTAGGAGACAATCAAGAAACGCAACCTGGACCCAGTTCTGCTCCTCAACCTCCTGTCATACCAGAAATTCAAGCTGGATGTAGTTCAGCTCCTCAACCTTCTACCCTACCAAATAACCTGCCAAGACCTCCCAAAAAACCTGTCCTAAAGCATTATAAAAAAATGAATGCAGAACAATTGAAGAGGTCTTATTTTAGAATAAAAATTAAAAACGCATTATTGCAAAGACAGTTAATGTTTAAGCAAGATCGACTAGACACCACAATAAAACGGCTAAAAATAAAAAAATTGCAGTCTTCGCAATAATGTATTTTTAATTTTTATTAAGTAGGGGGTCTTCTTATTCACATTAATATTCAGTGAAGTACAAGAAATTTTAAGTAATATTATAATAATCAATCAGCATCAAGAGGAAATATTTATGTTTGTACTAGTAGTAGAAAAAATTATATTTTTAACTGAATATTAATGTTTCAAATTTATATTATGACTCAGTAATAATTGTAAATTAGATTCACATCAAATTTTCTTGAAAAAATTATTAACTATACACTAAATATATCCAAATTCTATCCATCATTCTGCTCAAATTCTGTTAACGTTATTAATATCTATTTTTACCCTTAGATTATTAGTAAACAATAAAATATCTGAATATTACAACAAAATTGGTACTAACCTACACAATGATTATTAAAGTCAAAATTAGTTGCAATCCTAACAATATATACTTTAACAAAGATTTAGTATTTTTTACAGCAGAATAACAGAATAATATAGTTTTGAAAATAATTATCTAACAATTTATATTACACATTAAATTTTTGGTAAACTTAAACATTTGTCAATTTTAGATGTGAAATTTTTGAAGATTTCATTAAATTAGCTTTATGAAATTTAACTAGCCTAGTAATTATCAATTATTTTAAAAGCTAGTATTTCCAGTAAGACATTTTTTTCTACTGTAGATTTGATTTTACATATAACCAACTAATTCCGTTTTATTGATCGTCAGTTTTTAGTATATAAATCTATAAATAAAATTAAAACCTTTGGACTTTAATTTGTATTTAAATCCATACCAATAAAATCCAATAGGTTGGTTATAAGGTGAAAGGTAGGAAAAATTTAAGTTGATAATAAGAATTCTTTAATACAAATGGATCTTTTTAATTTATTAATTTGTGTATTTTTATTTATTTTTTTATTCGTATTAATAAAATAAATACAAAACAAAAATTTTCAGAGTTATTTTTTTACTATTAACCCAAAAAACCTACCAGTGGATCAAGAATAATAAAGATTTTAATATTATATAATAGCAAACAACAAAATAATAATTAATAAGAAAAAAATGTAAAACGAAAACGTTATCCATATCTCAAATGTCAAATTTTCAAATAAAGAAATAAAACTCCAAATCATAATCATATACTTCAAAATATAAAAAAGTTCTTTAACAATATATTTTGTGGTACATGATTTGGAGTTTTATTTCTTTATTAAAAAAAATATAGAATCACAACACAAATGTTTTGAGCTTATTTTTAATAAAATCAAATTTAGCAACAGAAGATGGCGATCCATCACTTTATAAATACAAGAATTATGCGACGAAATAAAACAATTTAATTTGTTTAAATCTTCAATTATTTGAACTAAGTTCAATACAGAACCGTGACGCGTTTCGCTAACACAGTAGCTTTCTCAAACGGGTGAAGATATAATGAACAAATTTTTAATTTATACAGTGCATTAATAGGTTACTGATAAAAAGAATTATAATCTAATTTACATGGAAAAAGTATGAAACAAAATTTTCAATCAAAATATTATAATACCTTTTTGATTGAATTTCTAAGTAAAAATTTTGTTTCATACTTTTTCCATGTAAATTAGATTATAATTCTTTTTATCAGTAACCTATTAATGCACTGTATAAATTAAAAATTTGTTCATTATATCTTCACCCGTTTGAGAAAGCTACTGTGTTAGCGAAACGCGTCACGGTTCTGTATTGAACTTAGTTCAAATAATTGAAGATTTAAACAAATTAAATTGTTTTATTTCGTCGCATAGTATGGATCTTCATCAAGTAAAAGCCTCATCTATTCAATACAAGAATTAACGAGAAATTATGCATCCGAAAAACCACAAATGTATATAATACTTATATACATAAAATAAAAGTAACGTTTATTCTTTTGTGTATATACATTTTGTTACACTGGCCTTTTCTTGATTTTATATCTTTAAATTGCTAAACCATACTGCCAAGTTGCTAGGTCTGTTTTTATTGAAAATAAATTTTTCTTTTCAATTGTGATAGATTAATATTTTGAATAGGTACGTGCTTTTATATTTTAACATTATCGATGTTAAGGGTAATAACAATTAAAACAACAAAGAAACTTGATTTAGCACTTTTCGAAATAAAATTAACAATTTTATCTTGAAAATACGTTGTTAATTAGGGCTGTCCTAACAGCATCATTTCTATTGTTTTCTACAATGGCATGGAATACATCATCATCAATATTTGGCATGTCATCTTCAGCTATTGGTATTTCATCCTCTGGTAGTGGATCTACTAATTCCAACGCCAAATTATGTAGTACAGCACAAGCTACGATAACTCGCAATGTTCTTAATGTGCTTATTCTCATGCCATTGTGGAGACATGGAAATCTTCGTTTTAATACACCAAAGCAACGTTCTACAGTATTTCTTGTTGAAATATGCGATCGATTATATGCCTCCTTACTAGGTGTATCGGGGTTTAAAACAGGTGTTAAAAGATAAGGCTTACAAGCATGTCCACTATCACCTAGAAGAAATGAATTTTCATACATATTGTTTTCAAATTCAGCACACAGCGGTGAATTATTGAAAATGGTGCTGTCGTGCACGGACCCCGGCCATCTAGACACAATATTTAATATTTTCAATTTGCTGTTACACACAACCTAAACATTTATTGAAAAATATTGTTTGCGGTTTCTGAACAACTCAGCATTATTACCACCTGGAGAAAGAATTTTAATATGCGTACAATCAATCGCACCAATTACACGTGGAAAACCAGCGATTGCAAAAAAATCAATTATTGTATTGTTTGTATCATCACCGGGAAGTGGCATTTTAATATAATCATTTTTTAGCAAACAGATTTGAGTAGTTACTCGATGAACTATCTTTCCTACAGTTGACTTGTGAATATTTATTGTGTCTCCAATTAATTGTTGAAAAGCACCTGTTGCATAAAATCTTAACGTAATGATAATTTGATTTAATGCATTTATTGATTTCGATCTTTTAGTAATAGGTTCCAAATTTGGTCCAATTCTGTGTACTAAATCCATTACAGTATTTTTAGAAAACCGAAATCTAATTTTAAATTCAACATTATTATACATTGTAAAAGGATTATTTCGTTCTCTGATATGTCTGACAATTTGAGGCACTTCCTCGTCAGAAAGATCTGATAGAGATGAATCAGACATCTAAAAATTAAGTTATTATTTAATATTTATTATAAATTCTGAAAAGAAGCTTACCATTAATTATTGTATATAAGCGTTTTTTTTTAAAACAGACAAAAATTAAATGTATATAATAAAAAATAAAACCAAATAAATTATTTAAAATGAAAGATAATGTTATAAATTTAATTTAAACAACTTGTTTTCAATATTTTTAAATATTAAATTGACATTTGACAGGTGTCCGCCATATTTAACGATAGTTTAATCAGCCAGATTTGACCCTTTAGTTACAGGTTCTTTAAAACTGGTTTTATTGAGCCGTTAGCTCCTAAAGATCGTTCCGGATACCCAATTTTGATTTAATGAGAGATTTAATGAACCTTTAACAACCGATTCAATAAAATCAACCGTTAACTAACGATTCAATAAAAATGATTTAATGAGAGATTTGACTGTATATTGAAACAATATAACAAAAGTTGTATTAAAATTATAATGTTTTATACGTGAATTTTATTTTAAACATGGAATTAATTAGTTTTTATACAATTGATTATTAAAGTGATTGGTACAAATTTTATTGTTTTTATTGATGTTGAAATGAAATTGAAGATAAATATGACAAAAAGTTTAGGCTAAGTAGAAAGAACACCATTATTAATGTATTAGAAAATATAATACTTATATAATGACTATTCCTCTATTGAAAATAAAAAAACAATAATAATTCATAATAGTTGGTGCATCATCTAAAACGCCAATGGTAAAAATCTCTCAATAGCAAAGATCAAAAATTTGAATTCAGTGTATACAAATAAAATACTTATATTTTGGGAAACTGATGAAATAAGTATTATTAAAGAAATTATAATCTATAAAGATGAATTACTACGGCCCGCCCATACTTCACCTTTGGTGAAGAAGGGCAAATCGTATATTGAAATCGTGCAAAAAATCTCAAAAATTTTTTTGCTGCAAATGACTTAAAATGTCATGAAACGTGGAAAAAATTGATTTTCCGCGAAAAAAAAAGTCTGTCTGTGTGGATGTCTGTGCGCACGATAACTCGAGAACGGTATAAGGCCGATCCGGAAAATTCTTTCGGCCATCGGTTTTTATTCAAAAAAGAAAGGCTCCAATAAGTTCTTACTAGTATTTTTAATTAACTTATTTTACTATAAATAATTAAAAATAAAACAAAAATGTTATTTTTATAAATAACTGGTAATGACTATTCTATATAAATAACTATCTTAAATGATAAGGTATGTCTACATAAATATCAAATAAGCGAATTCAGGAACAAGCAACATACACACAATGTTGTTATACAGTGTGTCCGTATAAAGTATGGAACAAATTCATATTTAGCTAAACAGGCCATTTTAAAAAATAATCCTGAAACACGTCGATTTTTGATTTTAATTTACCGTATTTTAAAATAATAATCTAATATACAGGGTGAATTACTTTCGAGTAATGAAGTCACCGTCATTTTTTTTTAAATGGAACACCCTATATTTTTAGACTCGTCCCGTGAAGCTGATTTCAACAACCTATTACACTTAAGTAAATAGTTTTGAAGTTATAGACAATAAATCGCATTTTTTCAAATTTAAGTGATTGCTCCGGCCAAACGACATGAAATCGGATAAAACGGCTTACATGTCCCTATCTTAAGTTTTTGAGTTCTAATTGATGGCATAAGAACAAAATTTATATAGGATGATCAAAAGTACGCAAATTTTGATCACCCTGTATACATTTTGTTCTTACGCCATCAAGTTGAACTCAAAGAGTTAAGATAGGGACACGTAAGCCGTTTTATCCGATTTTATGTCGTTTGGCCGGAGCAATCACTTAAATTTGAAAAAATGCTATTTTCAATTGTCTATAACTTCAAAACTATTTACTTTAGAATATAAATGTAATAGGTTTTTGAAATCAGCTTCACGGGATGAGTCTAAAAATATAAAAAAATATAGGGTGTTCCATTTAAAAAAAATGACTGTGACTTCATTAGTCGAAAGTAATTCACCCTGTATATTAGATTATTATTTTAAAATACGGTAAATTAAAATCAAAAATCGACGTGTTTCAGGATTATTTCTTAAAATGGCCTGTTTAGCTAAAAATGAATTTGTTCCATACTTTATACGGACACACTGTATGTTGCTTTTGGTGTGGACGTAGCTATACAATGCAATATATCTAGTGTTATCTTCTATATACTCTAAATAAAACATCCATAATTTCTATAAAATTAAGTACACTCTGGATAACTTTAGATAGTTTATTCATAAATTAGAACCTAAAAATAATATTTAATTCAATTAAAACACTATTTAAATAATCTTACAAACACTACCTGAGTTATTTCATAGAATTTTTCTGGTCAATTTTTGTGTATAGATATCCCATATCACATAATTTTATAGTTAAAACATTCTTAAGAAATGCATTATAATTATTTTGAAAAAGTTTTAACAAAATATTTGGCCCATAAACAATACAATAACAGAGGTATCGTTGGACAGTATTTTCTTCAACAAGCTGGTCAACCATATAGAAATAATCCCTTAGTATTTGTTTTAAATGCTTTTGTGCCGTTTATTCACATGTTTTTGAAATGTTCATTAAAATCAAAATATAATAAAATGCAATCAGTGTCGTCAATAATTTTTACGGTTCAACTTCAGAGTATAAAAAGCAATGTTGCCAAATCGAACACGCTCCGTTAGTTAAAGGTGCTTCTATCTACCCAAATTATTTTAACGAGTCATTATATTTATTGAGTCTGTAACTAACGGCAGATTTAAAGGACTTTCTATCTACCGGCTATAAGTCTATATTTAAAAAGTATATTATAATAACAGGTAGACAAGAAACTAGAACTTTAGAAAACACTCGATGTATTTTTCCTCGTTTCAATTTAAATTACTTTCATTAAAACTGTGTAGTAAGAAAAAGCAGTGCGATATTACAACATCATGTCCATGTTCATACATGTGGTTTCAATGGACATATTATTAGAACTTTATTTTTATCCTGTCTTAATTGTATTTTAATTTTAATCTTAGTTTCAAAGACTCTGTATTATTATTTTTATTTAATTAGAGAGTCTTGCAAATTTATTAAACCACATGCAATTACAATAACATCATCAAGTACTTTTATAAAATTTGTGTTCAGGCATGCATGAGGCTTTAACATGTTGAATTCTCTTAAACGTCTAATTACCCTCTCAACATGAATCCTTAAACTAGCTATTTGCTTCGTTTCCTTTACTTCACTTTTAGATAACTTGGCTCCAGTGACAACACTTGGGGGCCGTACAAGTTGCACTTTCTTCCCAAGTAAATATTGTTGAACATGTTTGAACCCTCTATCTGCCATCACACACATACCTGGCTCTAAACACTTGATAAAATCACATGATTCAACCAAACATGTATCGGTTATTCTACCTCCGTATCCTGGTGAAACATAATTCACCAAACCGTTTGGTGTACAAGACACTAGATATTTAATGGTGTTACTTTTTTTGTATTCCGACTATGATAGAGCTTGATTGACACTTTTTGAGGGCTTTTGCACCTCAATTTCTAAACAGTCTATTATGCAAGTTGTGTGATGAAATTTGTGCCTAAAAGCCATGGGCAAAGTACGTTTTATCAAATCTTTATCTAATGTTACAATAAATGGCCGCATTACACTGGCTATCACTGGTATATTTTTAAAAAATATTTTGCTCGCATATGTAGTGGTTATGGAAAAATCATCAGCAAGCTCTCTAAATGGACTATTTAATCTTATTTTTTTTAAACAAAGCAGTATATGGTTAGTAGGTATTCTTGTCTGTTCTTCAATTAAATCTAATAAATAATAACAGCTGTTAGGTAGACCTATATAAGAACGTGGGTTCTTCATTATTTTAAGCAATGTGTATTTCAGAATGTTAGATGCCTCTTCTTTCTTTGTCTCTTCGGTTAATTCGCTACAGTCTGAAGAGGATTTCATTTGAAAAGATTTTGTTGATGGTGATGTTTCTATTTGAGTTACAGATGGTGAATATGAAATATCACTTTCAAATTGATTTTCTATGGTAAATATGTTTTTTGAATCTTTAAATAGGCTTGATGTACCTAGTTTTGTAGTATCACAACTTGTAATTTTAAATGAAGATGTAGATATTGAACAGGTATCAGGTTTCATTGGTGATGTTGACTGACTCACTAAATTAGTTTCGGTCTGGACAGCTTTACTTCTAAATTTGTGGGTTATATGTACTTGTACTGATTTATCAGCCAATTTTGGGTAGGTAGTAGGTACTTCTTGATGTTCTTCAATTGTGTGCAAAACTAAAAATTAAAAACAAATACTTAACAACAACGGTTGGAATACACACATTATAGTAAAAAAAGAAATTGGTAAGTACCTGAACTTTCTGGTGAAGTACCTGCTGGTTCGAAATGGTTTGTAGGTGTACTTTTCTCTGCTAAATCTTTTTCACTATCTTCAATTAGTATCTTTCTTTGTTTTTTGAGAATATACGGCCGTTCTATAAGTTTAGAAGTTCGTTTTCTTCTATCTGGTTGGCATACAAATATTGTGGGAATACACCCGGACTTCATGCGTACTTGTGAAACTGAACCCATCACACGATACTGAATATAATTTTCCATGTCATTTGGTAACTGGAATAAGAATAAAGTTTTTAGGCAGGTACATAGGTATTGATGATAACAAATAAATGAAACCCAACCTCAAACGTGATCACAGTGTTATTGACAATATTATTTATTAATCTCGATATTATGTTTCCTACTTAATTATAATATAGTTAATAAAGAAAATACTTACATCAAAATGGTCTTCGCAGAAATAAATTACCGAATTTAAAGATACAGTTGCTTGGTTTCGCCTTGCAAGATTTAGCCACATATTTCTAACATTTTTCTTCTTAGGAACGTTAAAAAATAACTTGTTAGGAGTTTTTATCGATGTATTATTACATTGAGGAACTGCACACCACCGATACACATTAGAATTCATGATTGTCGCACAAAATAATTAAAATTATGTTATAAAATAAACATTTAACATGCAAACCATATGCAAACTGACAAGTGTTTACGAAACCGTGACGTCATAGACAGACGCCATTACTATTCTAGCGTTTTGGTGCGAAATTTAAAACGTAAATTTGTCCTTCAAAACCTTTATTTTTTTGCAGAAATAAGCTTTATTTTGTATAAAGTAGATGCGAATGAACATTGTGGACTAGTTTTTCAAAATCAGTCATCATGCCTATTAGTGTAGTGTTTTTTGAAAAAAAAATACTTTAACTCGTAAGTTTCTTGCACTTTACTCTTACGTGTTGTAATTGAAACTGCACATATCCTTTCATTTCAATAAACTGGTAGAGGATAAGTAAATGTCTTTTATTTCATAAAAAATGGATATATAACAATAACATCATTCACAGCATATTAAAAAAAGCTTGTAATTTTATAAGTTCTATGGTAAAATTTTTTACCGATTGGTATGCTCAACTGGGTTTTGAAAGTCACAAATCTGGTGTAAAATTAAAATTCCAATTGAATATTTTCAATCTCTCTTATACCTACCTATTAATGTTTTAATTCGTACTGCCACATAAAAATGTATACATTTGTTTCATATTTATATTAAAAATGGTTGCAGGTAGGTATAACTATACATATATGAGTAAAAAATGTTTCTTCGATTATGTAGATATGTAACAATTCTTAACAAAAAATAAAAAACATTCACATATTCACAAACTATATAGCTTGCTTTGATTCTCCTATTACGAAATATTCTATAATTAACGCACAACAAATTATGGTTTCTAAACACTAAGAATAAATGTATAGCCGTTTATGTACCTTAACCATAGAATAAGCTTTATCCGACGTTTGTAAAAGCGGCCCTAAAAATAAGCAAATACTTTTCATAAGTAGAAGAAAATCATCCACAAAAATATTCAAAATTTGTGTTCTTGTAAATACTTCTATTAAAAATGTGTTTTGTTATTTTGTTTACTTGTAGAATTGAGGTTAGATTTTTGTATTCTTTTCTTCTGACAGAACGGCATGCGCGAATTTAAATTTCGCGCGAGACCAATCTTGCCGACAGTAGCCGAGCCGAACCGGGGTTCGGTGCCTTTTAGTGGCGCCGTTGTCTGAATAAAGACAACGGTGGCGCCTACGTTTGTCGTTCAAAGACAGAAAATCTGCAGCGGAATTCAGAACAACTCGATACGACAACGATACGAAACATAAAAGTCTTTTTTGCAATTCGGAACAATTCGATATCGTTGAGATATCGTCTGACTCACGTCTATTCAAGACCAAATAATTCGATAGCTCTCGAGGTGTCGAAAAGAGCGTTTCGAAATATCTATCCTTTTTTTAGAGTAGCAAATAAAAAGGATCGAACATCAAACAGCCAAAAATGCAACATGTGAACTCAGAGTAAATATATATAGAGAGGGCATTCTATCCTTTTTTATTAAGCCAACATCTAGTTGACTTTTGTTGACATCGTCCTCTAGAGATTCCATAAGCGTACTTTCAAGCAGGATAATTTAAAATCATATATTAAATAGTTTATTTTTTAAATATTTTTGTAAACATTTTGAACTATTTTAAGCGATTTTCTTGAGAGGTTGTTAACCATGAGAAAGAAATGTGAAAAATGTGGTGCTTTTCTCAAGCCATTAGATAATCAATCTTACACTTCACAAGTAAGTTATGAAAGTAGTTTTTGAATAATTTAAAATATAATACAAGTTAATAAGATTTGATAATTTTTATTTTACTTCCTTTCTTTTTTATGTTATATACCTACCATTCACATTTTTTATGTTATTCGCATTTAGGTACTCCTTACTGTAACAAGGTTTTAGGAGCAATAAAAAATATTATTTATTTGATTCGATTATTAAATACGTACATTTAATATAAATTTACAAGCATTTGCTATGTTGTAATGTTAATATTTATCAGTATTACAGAAAATACAACTTTATCGAAATTATATAACTTCTCACGACATATTTAATTCAAATGTGATATATTAATAACATGTAAAATACCCAATTTTAATTTTCTTTTTTTTGCTATAATAAATAAAAAGTTATAATTCTTCGCGTCGCCACTGTCTAATACATCACGTCAATTTTTATTGTTGATTTCGTCCTCTGCACGAGATTTTTCTGCGCGTCTCACGTCCCTCGCCCACAAACTTTGCCGAGAGAGAGGGCTAGATGTTGGCTTAAATTTTGTAAATGACATTAGATATACAGGGCATATCTAGTAGTTCCTTTATCTGAGCATGTGAAATGCATGCATTTTTAATTTTTTCTTTTTTCATAGCTCGTTAGTTAGTGGTATATTTCAGTATATTTAATAATCTACAAAAATCCAATTTATTCATCTTAAAGAATTTGTTTTTTCTATTAAAATTATGGCTAATACCATTAATTAAAGTGTTTTGTAGGAAAATTTGGTAAATTTCATTGAAATTCATCGAGGTCAAAAGGTTTTTCAGCATATACACCATGTATTAAAACGACACTTTCAATATAAAAAACAAAAATTAACTTTTATAACTAATTAAACAAAAACAGCAACAAGCACTTTATTTCAGATAATCAAAATCATAGGTGTGGTCATAAACAAATCATGAACCAGAAACAATTTCCAAGAAAGATATGAATTCCGTGAAAAATTGTAGTTCAAATGTACTAAATTTCCGACTTAAGCCGAAGAAGTACATCGTCGTGACGATAGGTGCTCTGAATCACATTTCCAAGAACGTTATCGAATTTGGTCTCGTTTCGATATCGTCTGTCGTATCGAATGTTCTGAATCCCACTGCTGACCTAAATGGCCTTGTACATCAAAGGCAGTGAGGTATTTAAGTGGATTACCACTAAGAAAAAGACCGAACTTTTATTAATGGGAAAGAAGAATGTAAACGAGCCGTTACACATGCGACTGACGGTCAGTGCTGACGGTCAGTGCTGACGGTCAGCGCTGATCATTTGCAGAGATTTTCACATGCAGCGTATGATCAGTACGCACAAGAATTCGCGGAGAGAGAACGAACGCATTGTTGCCGCTTTGTGCGTAAAAAGGTTAATAATGGACAATTTTAGCAATTTTTTTTAAATCGATATTTTAATATAGAAGGTCCAAATGTACTATTTATACTTCTTTGTTATTTTTTTAAGACAACCCTTAAGCTAAAAACATCATTTTTAAAAAAAAGGAAGTTTATTTTGGGTGGGTTTTGATTTGTAACCGAATAAATATGATTAAGATTAAGTGTCGGTGTATTAAAAATCCTAAAAATCTTACTTACTAAAATCGTCCATTAGAAGACGAACAAAAAAAAGAGCTATGTGGGTCCATCCAATTTGTATGGAGAGGTACTTAAAAGGAACATTTGTGACCTTATATGGAAATTTACGAAATGATGAAAAAAAAATTATTTAATTATTTTCGCATGAACTCCATTGTAAACTTGAAAATAGTTTAAAATTCACAGATCATATTAGAATTTCAATATCTTCTGTAGAAAGACTGTGTGTCGCTTTAAGGTAAGAAGCCATATAGTTACAAAATAAGTCATTTGACTAAAAACTAATTTTAAGCAAAATTCAAAATAACTGCCAAAGTTCTTTGAATTCGGAAAATTGTATTTTCGATTTTTTTATGAAGAATGAATGATATTCCTGTTTTTATTTAATTTTTAACTCTTTTTATTTATTTTTCACTTTTAATAATCTTTAAATTACTCTCCTAACCTAACACCTAACATAACAAAACAAAATAGTGTTTTTGTGGCAACACTGTCTATCATCAGTCGATTCACATGTGAAAAGACTCATAAGCGCCCATGGCCCGAGCTGACGCGTTCCGTACGCATCCGCAAGGGCTCGACTGATGCCCCAACTGACGAATTAGACGACCGACGATACGCGCTACTTGTGAAAACCACAATAGAATCAATGGGACCGACTGATCGTCAGCACTGACCGTCAGTCGCATGTGTAACGGCTCAATGGGACCGACTGATCGTGAGCACTGACCGTCAGTCGCATGTGTAACGGCTCTTACGGATTCGACCTTCGACAACAATTTGGCATTAATCATAACCTAAGTTATTAAAAATCAAAACAAACATTTTTATACCTGGAAATCTAAGGACATAAAATATTGAGATGGTTTGGATAATAAGAAATATATTATATTACGAGTACAAAGACATCAATCGATATTAAGGTCTGAATCGTATAATTAAATCATTTTCATACGATACCAACAGGTGTTTATTACAAAAAAATAAGTAACGATTCTAATAAATGTTTACCAAAGTTGAAATTAAGGGAAGATAGTGTTAGTACTATATTATACTATTGAGTATAAATATTCCTGTTTACATGGACTGCTAATTTTTAAATGCTACACCATCCCTTTCTTTCGAGAAAAATATGTTAACCTAATTGTTTATTAGTTGACATATTTTTATAAAACAAAAAAAAATCGGACACATTACTAACACATACTCCAAAAAAAAATGAAATATTTTATTTTCAGGAATATAAAAATATCCTAGCTATGCTAAAAAAATCCAATCAGAATTGTAACAAAAAAAATTAAGAAAATTCCAAGAGAGGAAAAAAATTATGAAACAACATGAATCAATTTATTTTACTTGAGCACTTGAAAATTTTAAGAAAAGTATCCTCTTATTTACTTTTTATGTTTGGTAGCTTCGTGTACCACACGTCCAAGAAGGAAGTCATAATCGGAAAGTCTAATTCAGTAGGGGTCATCATCGAGAAAAAGTCACTATCATGAAATGTCTACCTTAAAGAAATAAGATTTAACAGAGGGAATAAAAAAATTACAAAAATATAACGGAATGTCTAAATCAAGTAAGTATTCAAAAGGATTGTTTCACCTTTTCAATCAAAAAAACATATTCTTATGCCTTATACATAAAAAAGGACAAAAATAAAACCATTTTCATGTAATAAAATATGAATTTCAAAAAGGAAAACAATAAACAAAAGATAACTTTGCTATTATTGTTTTAAAATAGAGCTAAGTGAAAATAAACAGTATTTAGGTGATTTCCTAGGATCAACACAAAATAAAGTTTATACAGGGGGATATAAAATTTTACTATTTTAAACTAAACTTATCCTACAGAAACATCTGAGTTAGATCCGAAATAAGGTTTTAGATCTTTGATATGCCATTCTCCAGCGTCAACCATTAATATGATCAAGAGCATAAACCAATCTAGAGACCTTTTTTCTAACTTTACATAGGACGTATTTGGGAGCTAGTTTAGCTGAAAATTTTGCTGCAGCATCTGAAAGAATTTTATTTCTACGCCACACTTTATCACCAACTTGAAAAGTGTGATCTCTTTTCCTTAAATTATAATTTTTCTCATAACGTTTATGAGCTACATGAAGTTTATTTTTAACTTCATCAAAAACTTGCCTTAAGCCTGATAAATCACTGACATATACATCTCTATCACCAGGTGATAGATCAAAATTTTGAGTACTAGATAACTCACCATAAAATTTACCAGAAACTGGTACATTTCTACCAAAAACTAAAAAAGATGGGGAATACCCATGAACTTCATGTTTAGCTAAATTTATTGATAATTGAACCTTTTTTATTTCTAAATCCCAATTTTTATGTTCTTTGATATAACTTCTAACAACCGTACCGACTGTTTTATTATTTCTTTCTACAAAATTGCAACTAGGACTATATCTAGCCGTAAACCAAATTTTTTGTATTTCATATTTATCAATTAAAGACTTAAATTGTTTACCCGCGAATTGAGTACCATTGTCACAAATTATTACTCGAGGTACACCGTAAACTAAAAAGATTTGTTCCTCCATTATTTTTGTTATTGTAGGAGCTGTAGCATTGCGAATAGGGAAAAGAAGTGTATACTTAGAAAACCAATCTCCTACAACTAAAAGATATGAATTTCCACGAGTACTTCTAGTGAATGGACCTTGTAGATCTACTGCTAAAATTTCAAAAGGGAAATTTACTGATTTTTCCGAACCCATGAGACCCATACGAGATTTGTTTGGCATCTTTTGAGCTTGACAAACTTCACAAGATTTTACATATTTTAAAATATCCACTCTCATTTTTGGCCAATAATATAATTCTTGTACTTTAGAAAACGTTTTATAAAAACCAAAGTGATCTGAGGTAGGTGGATCATGAAAATTATATATTATTTGTTTTATCTGAGATTTAGGGATTAACTTTTTCCACTCTACAAAATTCGTAGAAACAGGAGAAGTATTAGGGACAAATTTAAAAACAGTATTATCTAAAACTTTCCATTGAGGGTAAGCAGTAGGGTTACTTAAAATTTTTTCTCTAAGATTATTATACCATGTATCGGTATTTTTAGGCAAAATATCAATAACAAAAATTTCATTAGAGTTCTCTAAATCTTGATCATTATGTGGAATTCTACTAAGCGCATCTGGAAGAATATTCGAAGTACCTTTTTTATGAATTAATTCAAAATTATATTGACGTAAAGCTATAGCCCACCGAGCTAGTCTACCCTGAGGTTCTTTAAGATTATTTAACCAAAGTAATGAGTGATGATCTGTGATGGCTTTAAATTTGGTACCTTCAACAAAAGCTCTAAATTTTTGAACTAAAAATAACAAAGACAAACATTCTTTTTCCGTGACCGTATAATTACGTTCAGCTCGAGACAAAGATCTGGAAGCATAAGCTATTACACGCCAAACCATCAATTTCTTGAGTTAGGCTGTTTGACTGGCATCACAATGAATAGTAAATTCTTTAGAAAAATCTGGGGGAACTAAAATAGGTGCGCTCACAAGAGCTTCCTTAATTCGACAAAAAGATTTTTCAGCAGAAGAATTCCATTCTATTTTGTTATTTTTCTTTTTTCCTTTCAGGAGATCATTAAGCGGAGAGACAAGATCTGAAAAATTACTGATAAAACGTCTGTACCAAGAACATAAACCTAAGAATCGTTTAACTGTGTCGGCTTTTACTTGATGAAAATCCATTATTAAATTTAAATAAATAAAACAACGTTTTAAGATTTCCACAAAAATTTTGTGGAAATCTTAAAACGTTGTTTTATTTATTTAAATTTAAACCTAAGAATCTTTTAACTTCAGTGAAATTGGTTGGACGTGGATAATTAACCATAGTAGCTACTTTGTCAGGATCTGTACGAAGTCCTTCTACATCTATTACGAAACCTAAATATTTTAACGACATCTTAAAGAACTCACATTTTTTAAGATTAATTGTTAAACCTGCTTCTAACAAAATATTCTTAACTTCATTTAATAACCCAATATGTTCTTTAAACGTAGTAGACGTAATAATAATGTCATCAAGGTATGAATATATATTCGGTTCATATTTTGGTCCAAAAAGAGCATCTACAAGTCTTTGTTGTGTCTGCGCACTATTGACAAGTCCAAAAGGCATTACATTAAAATGAAACAAACCGCGACCAGGTATACTAAAAGCAGTTTTTTCTTTAGATGATTCATCAAGGGGAATTTGCCAAAAAGCTTTTCGTAAGTCTATACTAGAGATAAATCTGGTTTTTCCTAACATATTTAATATACGATCAATTTTAGGTAAGGGATATGAATCGTGTTTAGTCAACTCATTTAATTTGCGTCCATCGAAACAAAACCGATATTCTCCACCGCGTTTCTTAACTAATAACACAGGAGAGGACCAAGAGCTAAATGAGGGTTCAACGACTCCTAATTCTAACATTTCGTCTAGTTCTTTATTCAAAATTCCTAACATATAAGGAGACATAAGATATTGGGAAACTTTAAAAGGTTTAGCATCAGCTGTGTCTATTGTTAACTTAATTTTATCAGTTCTTCCTAATTTATGTTCACAATTTACTTCATTAAAGGAATCAATAACTTGTTGAGCTAATATTCTTTGATCTTTATTTAAACAATCAAAGGCTGAAATTCCTACACTATTATTATTAAGACCACTCTTAGAAATTGTATCTAACGGAGATGTTACCAAATTACATTGAATATCCCAAACTAAATTTTTAAAATCCATTTTTACTTGAAAAATTTCACAAAAATTCATGCCTAAAATAATTGATTGTGGTAAAGAAGGTACAACTAAAGCTGGGACTATTTTATAAACATCGTTAATTAGAATAGGTAAATCTACTATTCCTGAAACTGATTGTGATTTACCATCTGCTGTAGAAATACTTTTAACAGAGTTATTGGGATCCATTTTAATATTAAGTTTCTCTAAAATTGGGATACTTTGACTACCTACTATAGTAGTATTAGCACCACTATCGAGCAAACACTCTACTAACATATCTAATAACTTTACTTTAATATATGGTCTATTATCATTATTTTTAGTAATACAAAGGGGAGAAATTTCATTTTTATTGACTCTATAATTTTTGTAAAAATTCTTAACACAAATTTTCCATTTGTTCCAATCATACTCATTAAAATATTTACCGGAAATCTTGTTGGCATGTGAAAGCGTAACTGGTGTGTGAGAGCCAACGCCTCTAACACCACAATTTAGTTTTTTGAGCACTTAGGGCACTCTTTTACAGTAACATTTTCTTCTCCACACTTAAAACAATATTTTTTTGTTATAGGAGCTTTACAATTTTGATGATGAAAATAGATGAAAATAATTGAAGATAAATGAAAATAAATGATAATATATGAAAATAAATGATAATACATGAAAATAAATGAAAACAAATGAAAATACATGTGAATACATGAATGTAAATGAAAATAAATAAAAGTAGATGAATATAATGAAAGATTAATGAAAATAAGTGATAATACATCAAAATAAATGAAAATACATGTAAATAAATGGAAATAAATGAAAACAAATGACAATACATGTAAATACATGAAAGTAAATGAAAATAAATAAAAGTAGATGAAAATAATTAAAGATTAATGAAAATAAGTGATAATACATCAAAATAAATGAAAATTTATAAAAATACATGTAAACAAATGAAAATTAATGAAAATACATGAAAGTAAGTGAAATTATATGAAAATACATGTAAGTAAATGAAAACAAATTAGAATACATGTAAATACATGAAAGTAAATGAAAATAAATGGAAATAAATGAAAACTAATGAAAATACTTGTAACTACATTAAAGTAAATGAAAATAATTGAAGATAAATGAAAATAAATGATTATATATGGAAATAAATGAAAATACATCTAAATAAATGAAAATACATGTAAATAAATGTAAATAAATGAAAATAAATAAAAACAAATGAAAAAAGTAAATGAAAATAAATGAAAATACATGTAAATAAATGAAAACAAATGAAAATACATGTAAATACATTTAAGTAAATGAAAATAAATGAAAATACATGAAAGTAAATGATAATATATGAAAATAAATGATAATACATGAAAATAAATGAAAATACATGTAAATGCATTAAAGTAAATGAAAATAGATGAAAATAAATGTAGAAAAATGAAAATAAATGATAATACATGTAAATAAATAAAAAAAAATTAAAATACATGTAAATAAATGATAATACATGAAAATAAATGAAAATACATGTAATTATATGATAGTAAATGAACATAAATGAAAGTAGATGAAAATAATTGAAGATTAATGAAAATAAATGATAATACATGAAAATAAATGAAAATACATGTAATTATATGATAGTAAATGAACATAAATGAAAGTAGATGAAAATAATTGAAGATTAATGAAAATAAATGATAGTACATGAAAATAAATGAAAATAAATGAATATAAATGAAAATACATGTAACTAAATGAAAATACATGTAAATGCATTAAAGTAAATGAAAATAGATGAAAATAAATGAAGAAAAATGAAAATAAATGATAATACATGTAAATAAATAAAAAAAAAATTAAAATACATGTAAATACATGAAAATAAATGAAAATACATGAAAGTAAATGAAAATACATGAAAGTAAATGAAAATAGATGAAAACAGATGAAAACAGATGAAAATAAATAAAGATACACGTAAATACATTAAAATAAATGAAAATAAATGATAATACATGAAAATTAATGAAAATAAATGAAAATAAATGAAAATAAATGAAAATAAATGAAAATAAATGAAAATAAATGAAAATAAATGAAAATAAATGAAAATAAATGAAAATAAATGAAAATAAATGAAAATAAATGAAAATAAATGAAAATAAATGAAAATAAATGAAAATAAATGAAAATAAATGAAAATGAATGAAAATAAATGAAAATGTAAGGTTATGGATGTAAACTCTTTGAGATCTCGTTCTAAACTGTTTATTTGCGAGTCTAGTATAATCTTCGTGGGCGGCTGGTATAGGCAACCCAACGCACGTGATGTGCTTATATGTATTGCCTATACCTCACATCTCTCCTTTCAAGAACTTATCTAAATACACAATACACGTGGCTAACTAACCTAACAATATAATAGTAAATAATAGAATCATACAGAGGTTGAAAATGGCAGTAATCTGTACTCTAATACTTTATTCTATGTCACTTACATAATCAGTCAGGTAGCTTGGTTTTCTAGATTCTCTGCCTGATAGTGTAAGTGCAGTTTTACTGACATGCACTTTATGGTACCACACAATGTATCCGAATTTATTTCGTCAAAACTGTTATTTAGCAAAATCGAAAAATCATATAATCATACAAAAATATAATAAGTTTTCATCCGAAACGTACTTGAACAAAACAGAAAACCATACAAATGTATTTTTACACTAAAGAACAATTTCAAACCCGTACATGTCTAAGAACGTAATTTTCTCAAACCAGTAACCCAATATAATAGTAATTTATCAAAACAGTACAATTACAATAAGTTGATATTACACCAAACGTAATTCCGTACTCCCGTAAAAGAGCAAAACCGTATTTCATCCCAAAAACAGGAAGTGCGAAGTGCGCATGTGCGAGAAATTCAAATTTTATTTCAAATGCCTCCGACTAAATAAGCAACTAAGTTAGGTTTTAAAAAGTGAATTCTCCATCTATTTATTAAACGTTATATTATTTAATTAATATAAATAATACGTAATTCAAAAATTTTAAGTGAAACTGTTTGTCCGGATGACAATAGGCAATGTAGGAAAAAAGTACGTTTTATATAACCTAATCTCTTATATCAAATATTTTTTTAGCTTTAGGACAGGCCACAACGCATATTTGTTATTTTAATAATCATAATCACAAACAATTTTTATAATATGTAATAATTATAATTAGGTAGGTACATTTATTGTTTCAATTATGTAGTTATTTGTAAAATTTTAATTATAAATGTATTTCAAAAATACATTTTAACAAAGCATATTTTATTTTACAATTTATTTTAGATGATTACTGTAAATGCAACTAGCAGAACATATTTGAATTAACTAAGAAGTGATGAAGGCAAACAAAATTTATATATATAAATAATCGAATAACTTGAATGAGAGTAAGGACATCAATCAAAACTATGTTTACACTATTTCAGTAGGATGAATGTCTGAATGTCAACTTTACACATCAAATACAGGTATATTAGAATAATTAAAATGAGGATAAATTCTCCTTTCTTCTCAAAAATTTTTAATGTAGACTTTCTCTGCTGAAGGTTTTTATTAACACAGATATCTAGTATATTTCATGTATTAAAGATTTACTAATATTTATAAATGGATATTATAAAAATATCTACTTCTTTTTGCCAAAAATTAACATTTTAAATAACTAGTACCATGGCTTTTAGATAGTTACCGTCAACACATATACGAATTATTTGAATGAACTAAGAAATACCTACTGCAGACATAAAAATGATCATGTAGGTAACATTGGATGAAGGGTAGATTCTTAGGAAAACACAGAATCTATACATAACATCTTAAGGTATGTTAGCATGGTTACTTACATGTGAATAAATTGTCATTACTTCTTCAAAAGACTTTAATAGTATAACCTGTCTGTTTAATTACAATTTTATGCCAACAAAGAATATTCGATAAGGAAGGTCTAGTTCTAGTTTCCAATACCTACAATTATTTCTTAAATAAAAATTACTTGAATAAATTTTGACATATTTTGTCGTAAACTTAAATATTTTATTTTATTACAGCAATATCAACTTTTACAGCCAATGGCGAAAAGAGTCATTACAGAAAAAATGTAATTATTAAATTTTAACGCAAAAATGTTGACATCCAACCAAGATCTTGGTTAGTATTATTTTTTGTTTTTAACGTAAGTATTTTATAAAGTTGTATTTGCTTTTTTAACTTGTTAGTTATTTTGAAAAAGATAGATTGTTCAACTCTGAAAATATTGAATAAATTTCTTTAAATAAATTGATGTTTTGTCTAATATTTAACATTAAGTCCGAATAAAATTCATTTGAAAAAATGATCTTTTAACTCAAGTGTAATTTTTTATTGATATTTTAAAAATATTTATTTATTAAGTAACTGAAAAATTTAGCTTTCGGATTTTGATTAAATATACCATAAACTTATAATATTTCGGGAAGAAATTACGATTTGGTAAATTTTCACTTCTAAATGAAATGTTCAATTAATATCTGAAGTATTTTTCTCTTTATTGCTATATAAATTGAAATCTTCAATTAAAAATTATATTGAAGTAAAGAGCTATAAAGATTAATCTTTATCATAACTTAACCAACCTATCAGGGTAAACAGGATATACCTATACCGCTAAAATTTGGTTGTTATGTATAAACTATTTGCAAAATGTACCGGAATAGTAACTAAATTTAAAGGTAGTTTAAATTTGACTTTCAATAGTATTAAAAATTGTTTACATTTGAAATCGACTCTTTGTTAAAATAGTGATGTCAATTTATTTTTATTAATATGAATACTATTAAAAATATAGGTTTTTTAACGGGTCATACTAGTGTCAAAAGTGACATTTTATTCTATCAGTCTACGCACAAACAAAAAAGTTAAAAGTGATCAATAAATGCCAAATTTTTTATGCAAAATTAAAACATAAAATGATATTTGTACGATACAGGTATATGGTAAAAATCATTTGTGTGGTATTAAAAAAACAAGTGAAAAACGACAATATTTTTGTCGTAATTTCGAGTTTTCGAAAATTTAAACTTACGAAAATGAATCTCTATACATTTATACCTAAGGTACTAGTATAATTAAATAGCAGGAAAGAAAAAATAGGTAAAAGAATAATATCATTTTAAGGTTTTTAATGATTATAAATCGGTTGGCGTTGTCCATTTGTCTACCTTCTAGAGTTGAATCAGGCTAGCAGACAGGCGGACAAAACCGTTATATAATTGCTTTTTTTTCTTCGAAAACACTAAAAACGTAAAATTAAATTTTGAGAAGTTTTAATTCCGTAATGTTGGTTGCCTACATTAAATCACATCATCTTTTTAAACGTCAAAGCAACTTCATACAAAAAGTATTTTTTCCACCGACCACCATTAGTATTAGAAGGCATCATTATTTTTATTTAGGTATGTTAGAGTCGAGAAAGATAAATTTCTATGCTATAGGTGCTTCATCTACTATGAAATGACATAAGGAAATGTCATTGTCAATAAATTTCTGTCTGAAGAAGGATTCCTTTCTAGTCGGAAAATCTGCACGCTGATTTTCTGTATCCAATTCTATATTATATATTTTAAAGACGGATCCTCACTTGGGTGGTAAATCGACAAAAATACAATTAAATACAGAAGGATGCCTTCAGATTTTCCACCTAATGGGAATCAGTGTTTAGAATATATAAAGTAAGTTCGGCTTTTTTACTCGTTTTACCCCGTCCTTGATCTATCCGTTCGGATACTGACAAAAATTCGGTTCAGATGTTACTCCAAATACTCACACACTAGTAAGTAGAAACGAGCATTTACCACTTATATATATATAGATCATATGCATATTTGTTTGGTAGTTTGCATTTGTATTGTGGGTGCTACACCATTGACATATACGTTGTCTGAATAAAGAATAGTCACTCAACCTCATGAGTAAAACAGAGAAATAAAAGATGAGACGGATATATATCGGTACGTGGCGACACACCAGATTTATGGCGGCAATATTTGCAACTTCTCAGCTAGATTATTTTTTCTTTCTAGTAAACACTAGATGGCTCTCTAGCAAGTAATTCGTAAAACAAAAAAATACCGCAAGATGTCTTACTCTGAAAAGGTGTATTAGTAGAGACATTGTATAAAGAAGTCTATATACAATGGTTGAGGTATTTTTGATGTTAGAACATTGTTTGAAAAAACTTTCACTTTTTAAACTTAATTTTTTTTTGTAAGAGGAAAAAATCTGTATATAGTTGGAATTGAATATGTACACAAAAACGAAATAACAAAAAAATCTAGTGAACTGAATGCGCTTCGGATATTATTCTTCCAAAAATAAGTATATAATTAAATATAAACTTTGCGAATAATTTTTCAATTCTTAAAATATTTTTAAAATATACAGTTTGCAAAATAACAGAAAAGCTTTATTGGTGGTGGTAAATTTTAGACTTCCTAAACCCTAAAGTTTATAGAGAGAAGCCTTTATTATACGGCTCTGTCTGGTCTGTCTGTCCGCGTTTATAACTCAAAACCGAAAAGAGAAAAAGACAAGCGGTCAAGATAATAAACTCAGCATACCTTGAATAGCTTCCAAATAGATTTTCAGATTTTTGTTTTCCTATTTTCCAATGTTTTTTTCCTCTTTTCCATTATTTATTTCCCTATTTTACATTATTTATTTCCCTATTTTACATTATTTGTTTCCCTATTTTTCATTCTTTTTTTTTCCTATTTTCCAATATTTTTTCCCTATTTTTTAATATTGTTTTTATTGTTTTTTTCCCAATTTTTTCATTATTTTTTTTCCCATTTTCCAATATTTTTTTGCCTATTTTTAAATATTTTTTTTATTGTTTTTTTTTCCTAATTTTTTCATTATTTTTTTTTACCATTTTTCATTATTTTTTCCATATTTTTCAGTATTTGTTTCCCTATTTTTTTACCTATTTTTCATTATTGTTTTGACTATTTTTCATAATTTTTTTCCCAATTTTGAAATATTTTTTTCCTATTTTCCAATTTTTTTCTTCTATTTTTCATAATTTTTTTCCTTATTTTTTCATATTTTTTTTAACAATTTTTTATTTTTTCTCCATTTTTTTATTATTCTTTTTTTCCCATCTTCCAATATTTTTTTCCCTATTTTTCATAATTTTTTTCATTAAATAGGATTTTTTCAAGTACAGCAAAAAAGTACTCCTGACATTTTTCGGTATTCCCGTCGTTTTCGAAATTTTCGGAATTCAATTTCGAAAAATTTCTTTTTTTTTATTTTATTTTTTTCCAACTTTCTCAACAAATTTTGGAAAAATACTTCAAATAATACTTGTTGAGCCATTTCAGTCCTACATTTACGTATTTTTATTTTTTGAATATCTTTTACGGTTTCAGAGATATCGATCTTTTAAAATGATGACATTTTCGGGAAAACCTACCAGAAATTTTCCGATTATTTCGATTTTCAATAGGCGTCGTAACAGTACTTCAAGGATTTTTTTTCCAAATTTTGTTTAAAAATTACCCTCGAAATTACCTACCTACCACATTTTGTTTGTTTGGGTGAATATAATTTCAGTAAATTGAGGCCGATAATTTATTAAATGATCTAAAATATATATGCAGACTCTAAAAAACTAAAAATCATGTTTGTTTACAAAATCTGTAGATACCAAGTTTTTTGTTTATTTATTTATTCTAAAAATAGATCTTTTAAAAACAAAAACCAGATAGCTAGGTTGTCAACTCTCATTTGTCAAATTCAATGTTTTTTTAACAAAATCTTTAAAATCCTCACAAAACAGTTTTAAATTTCATTTTATTAGATCCTGAATAGATGCAAATGTAAAATGAAAATTTCTCATATATATTTCCTACAAAGTCTCATTTATTTAAGGTCTTCTCGTTTGTAAAAAATTGCCCAATTTCACAGATAATCCATATAAAATGGGAATTTTTTTATATTTTGGCAACCTTGTTAGTCATCAGAAAACAGCCAGCCAACCAACAAAATGCTAAAAATTGTCTCGAAAACAGTTTTCTTCTTTTTAAATTTGAGCGAAAACAGTTTTCTTCTTAAATTTCATCAAAAACACCAGCGGTCAGCGCCATCTGAACGTTTGGTCCAAAACTTGTATTTGCCATCTATACGTTTGGTCCAACACTACAAAAAAGTGTTAAATTTTTGGTCCATAAGGTTACATGACTATTCTTTATTCAGACAACGACATATACAATAGACATGCCTATAGCGGCGTTGTCTGAATCAGACAACGCTAGCGGTGAGAAATGTGCAATTTCGAGAGAAAGAGATGAAACGATGTTTCGCTCAATATCTATCTCTCTCAAAATAGTATCGTATAGTTAGGATGTTAGAGAAACCGAAACTATAGGTCATCTTTCACTCTTTTCAGCAAAAAAATATTTCAACGATATACGGGTTGGACAGGTCCATGGATATATGTCTATGCTCCTTCCTAAATATATTTATTCTAAGCTATAGGAACATCCGCCATTTGTAAGACCCATCCCATTCCACCAAGTGAAAGTGATATGCTTTCTTACTTAAGCCTTTTTCGATTTAGACTGCGCGAGCGGTTGCGGTTGACAGATAAATGACAGCGGTCCTGTTTAAATTTGACAGCGGTTGCTATTTGTGACGTCACTCAAGATTTTAAATCGAATGAGTTGGTTGCAAAGTTTGGTTGACATTTGTTAGCACGTGGTAGTGTTTACTTTTTTATTTTCATATAATTTTAGGTTACAAGTTACAAGTTTATTATAAGATGTTTATGTTTCTGAATTGTAAAATTTAACTAAATAGTTATTAAATATTGGTCATACAACTACTGGATTAATTGAATTCGTAAGTACTTATTTTTTAACCAAATAATGATCTTGTATATGTATAATTAAAATGTTTATAAAACAATAGCTAAGTTGTTATTATTATCTAGGGTGGTTTTAATAATTTTTGAAAACGTAATTGATTTCCAGGGTGAGCAATATTAAATTTATTTAAGAAAAGTGGAGGATCAATTATATTTTATTGCATTATACCTAATCAATAAGTCTGCCACTTTATATAGATCACTTATAAGTTCCTGTATATTCTTTGTAATCCTCGACAAATCAAACCATGACTAGTACTATATATGCAATTTTTTAATTTTTTTGTTTTTAGGCAGTAATACAATTTGATCGCAAGAAAATCTTTTTTAACCTAATAGGTAACTCTGCATATCCCTGCAGACAGTCACTAATATATATGACACTCTATAGGTAATCTGTACTTCATTAATTGTTTAATTCAATGAAAATTTATGTATATTTTTAGGGACACAGGCAGATTGAAGATCCAGCATAGAAAATACAATACATAATTAAGCTGGACCAGAATTAGTATTGAACATACATTTGGGATTTTAATGCACATTGAGAATTTTACAGTATCTAAATGCAATAAAGGAGGAATTAGAAACGGATTAAAATCTGAAATTTTAATAAGTTTCAATAAATACATAATGCAGTTTAGGAAAAAATAAATTATTCAAATCTGAATTTTAAATGTTATTTTTAATTATAATTAATAGGGCATATTTTATAACGTTTAAATAAACATTTATTTTGTAAGTATGTGTTTTGATTTATATTTTAATTTATAAAAAATAACCAATTATTGAAGTAAAAAATATAGATTAGTAATTTTTATTATATTATATATTAATTCCACATTACAAAATACACTGAAGTTTTCTCGTAAACTAATAATAGTTATTTATTTTTTTAATTGTACGCTCAACGATATTTTTCAGATGTTAGCATAAGCATAATTTTCAATAAACACAAATACCTATTTTATGCGTTCCCAGTATTTCGTCTCCTATATTTACAACAAAAAAAGGATGACATTATTGTGCGATAAAGATAAGTATATACCAACTCTTGCAACCACTGTAAAAGGCTGGTCCATGTTGCGAGCGGTTGCGGTTGGTACATGACGTCACGCTTTCTAAATCGAAAACGACTGGTCCTGATTTTGACAGCAACCGCGATCAGGACCACTAAATCGAAAAAGGCTTATATCTACTAGTAGGAGAGAAAATGTCAAATCTTTGTGAAAATGATTAAATGTTCTAGTAGTAGAAAAGATAGTCTCACGGTAGAGAAGATTTCCATCAGCCAGGCAACTAATTATTCACCTGCTTCGCATCCCGGTAATAATAAAATTCGGTTGAGAAAATCTTTTCATTACTTTCATTATTTCACTAGTGTGTAAAGTATAGATTTAAATACAATGTGTTCACGGATGGGATTCACAATAGAAAAATTTTATTTTGGTATTAAAAAATATCAATCTTGATAAAATGTTTTGCTTATTCTAAAACCTAGTAATATGAAAAAAAATCGGTTGTGTCGCCAAAAACTTTCCCGACGAGTAACCAGAGACGAAAACTTTCTCAATGTTCGAACTCTGACATTTTTTATTTTTGACAGGTGACAGCTGGATAAATAATTTGACTGTTCTAAAATGATTTTTCCTCGAAGCTAACCACTCAAACCAGCTTACATAAAAGTTAACAATTCAAATATCCTCGACGCGTATTCCAAACTACGACGTCATACTTAACCAACTTCTCAAACCATCTGGCTGAGGTAGTTTTCAGAGTAGTTATGTTCTCTGTTGTCATTAGTGCTCTGTTTTACTGATTTTATTAGGTTTTACTGTTATTTATAAAATATTTTTGAATGGATACATAGGAAGTTAATGTAAATGAAACGTTGTTCAGGATTATTGATAATGAAGGTAACGAGATATTTCATAAAAAATCCTTAGATTCAAACATTGTTTATTATAGATGATGAATTCCTTATTGGATATGTCGATAACAGGATAAAATAAGTGGCACTGGTCCACCTGTCAGTCCTCATGATATGATTTCTTAAATATAAAGAAGACCACAACAAAATGTAACAGAGCTGGATGTGGAAGAAAATAATATAATTAATAGGGAGTTCACTGAAGAAGTCGGTCTCAGTCAACTCGTAAAATCTCATGTCATGCGCGCTAGGTTGTCAAAATTCGAAAAGTTAACCACTCCTTAACTATGACGTCATTATTTTGCTAATCTGGTTTGAGTAGTTAGTCTCGAGGAAAAATCATTTAAATTGATATTTTCAAGTGCTTTCTGTTTGATAGATGTCGTACAAAAACTAATGGGTTCTGTCAACGGATAACCCAAATCTGTATACCGAATCTCAGCTCAATCGGATTATACGATGAAATAAAACAATTTAATTTGTTTAAATCTTCATTATATAATGAAGATTTAAACAAATTAAATTGTTTTATTTCATCCTATAGTATTGATCTTCATCAAGTAAAAGCCTCATCTATTCAATCAATTGGATTATTTCAAATTGTCATTCTGTTAGAATATGTCGAATTAAAAGTGAAAAGATGTTTTGAAGTTGGTGGAGGCCACGTCGAATAAATTTATTCTTTTTATTTAATGTTAGCTTTTTTTAATATTTTCATAAACTCCGAAGGAGTTAAGTATTGGAATCTATAATTCTGTGTGTGTAACATCAAGTTGTTTCAAATCTGACTTCAGATTCTTGTTTAGGACGAAAACGAAAAACTATATCTCAATAAAGTGCTGTCAGTTTTTATGTCGAACGAACCGTTCGTAGATATTGAAGTGTAACCACAACTAATAATAAGCACCTATTGACCTAAAAAAAATACTTCACTGACAGACAGGTAGACATACAGATTCCAAAGCAGGAGCTTTGTGCGATACATGCTAGAATAGAATCCCCAGATGTTTCATGACAATGTTATCCACTAGATTATTTGTTAAAGTTTTGATATGAAAAAGTGCTTGGCGTTTCACACAAAATGAAGCAGGCACGATAAAACATGATTTTTCTTTCATTTTATGAGGAGTTTAGAATAAGCAAAACTTTTTGATCAAGAACGAAATTTTTCGATAAAACCAACCATAAAAAAAGTTCCTCTGTGGATCCCATCAATGGACACACTTGTATATGACTACATAATTTTTGGCAGTAGAACAAATATTGTATGAAACTACTGTGTATACTGTTCTTTTTCTCTCATGTGATTGTTTCACTCGCCTTTGGCTAGTGCGTTAAAATTCACTTTTGTGAAAAAAGTATCATACTTGTATAAAAAACTATTTTATACAGTATTCGAATTTATTGAATATTGTGTTTAGCTCTGATATTTTACTAATTTATCAGTGTACACGTTTGTTATGTACTTTTATTTTTTGTATTTTTCTTGACAAATCCCCTACATTGTTACAACTATAAATAAACAATTGGTATTTTTTTTACTTTTGCAACACAGCTTCGTTGTTTGGCAATTGCAATGAATAAAAACAACCCTTAAAATTAAACAGGTATATTTTAGAAATGAAATATACAAAATTTTGGTCATATGCATCTTGTTTACATTGATAAATCAATTAAATTGTTTCAAATGATAAAGTAGATATTAGGTATGGGAATATATTTTTCAAATGTTCATAGAAAAAAACACCATTCATTTTCGGCCTTAATATTATGTTGAAATTAGGTCAAATATATAAATTAGAAAGATGTGAAAATACATATATATGTAAATGAATTTGTCGAAATTCAAACTTTTATCACAATGATCTAGTATTTTCGATTAGAATTTTAATTATTGTGAAGTCTAAATTTGTATTTATGTGTAGAATTATTTACTTTTAAAATAAATATTTTATATTTAATGAGTAAATTTACTCTTTTTATTTTTAGTATTTATGCTCTTTTAATATAATGTATTTCATAAAGAAATATTATATTTAAATTTATGGTTTATTTATTCAAAACCCCAAGGCTACAATTTACAGTTAATTAAAAATATTTTTAAAATATCAATAAAACTTTACACTAGACTTTAAATATCACTTCTTTAAATGTAATTTTATTTAAACTTAATGTTAAATATTTATTAGACAAAAAAATCGAAATTATTTTCAACACTTCAGAGTTGAACAATCTAGCTTTACAATATAAGTAACAAATTAAAAAGCAAATATTTATTTACAAAATAATCAAATTAAAATTAAAAAATAACATCAACCAAAGAACTCTGTTAAAACTTAAAATATCAAATAGGTGTCTATAATCAAATTTTGTCCTGGTAATTGTTTCCTTAGTCATTAGTGGTAAAGGATGATATTGCTGCAATAAAACAAAATAATTATGTAAAACTTAACTCAAAATAAAGATATATTTAAACAATTAAATTTCATTTAAGAAATGATTTTAGAGAAAGATAAATTCTAAAGGCTTTTAAAGAAGAACTGACAACTTATTATCATGTAGGTATATAATCGAGTTAACGTAGATGAATATTAGGTTATATTTATATTTTAAAATAGACTATATACAGTTTTAGTGCATCATTAGATTATACACTTTATCAAAGTTATATGATCAGTTTTTATATCTACATTATACATGCTTCCATGTGGTGTGTGTGTGAAAAGGCACAGTTGGCATCGGATAAATCCTATTTGAAACAGACTTTTATTAAAATATGATTTCATATGAATATTTTATCTAGTTGACTCATTACAAATGTTACTAAAGCATCAAGTACCTTTTATTGTGAGTGCTAAGCAAAGAAGTAATGTTGATGGGAAGGATAGAGAGTTGGAAATCGAAAACTTACTTATCAATATGTGAGAAGTGCTTAACACCAGAAAAGAAGATGTGACTTAAATCACAAATTGATACATTGTTACAAACTTCTTAGATGAGGTATTTTTTATTGTAAAGACGAATGAATAACGGTATGATTACTGGATATAGCAGTAGTCTTGACATAACCTCTCTCAATTAAGCTGATGTTATTTTTAGCTACATCAGTTAGATTATGGAAGTTGAAATATATACATTTTAACAGTTTATTAAAAAAAATGTAATTAATGAAAAAAAAATAGGTTAGTATTTTAAAGGATCTTGAGAAATGTTAGTTTATTCTGATTTTAATTGATCAAACATACCTGCACAAATAGTTGTATTTGATGGGTATATTAATTTGACATTCATCTTCCCGAAATATTAACAATGTGTTGGTGTTGTCCTTAAGATTACTTTCATTCAAGTTGCATAATAATTTTTATATATGTAGACTTGGTTTGCTTCCACTTCTTATTTAATTGAAACATTTCTTATTGAATTTAATTCATAATAATTAGCCATCTAAAATTAGAAATAAATTATTAAATGAAATATTTTGTGTTAAAATTTATTTTTGGAATAAATTTATATTAGTATCTTAATATTCCTTAAATAATTACATAATTAAAACAATAAATGTACCTAATTGTAATTTTTATAGTATAAAACAAGTCGTTTGTTTTGTTTTGATAACCAATATACTAAATAAATAAGGTTATGGTATTTTAAATTTGTTCTTTTTCTACGACAGCCTTTGATCCTACGGACAAACAGCTTCATTCAGTTATTAAATTTTATATTACTTATTATATACATAATAATTCAATACCAAAAAAATGGATGTGAATCTTAGAATTCACTTATTTAAATATATCAGTATTACTTACCTTCGATGAATATAATAAAATAAAATTTGAATTTCGCGCACTTACGCACTTGCGCACTTCGCACTTCCTGTTTTTGGGATGAAATACGGTTTTGTGATTTAACATTGGTGTGAATATAACATTATTATATTTGCACTGTTTTGTTAAATGACGCTTATGATGGGTTACTGGTTTGTGAAAATACAGTTTTACTTTTGTACTGGTTTGTTATTATAGAGTTCTGACAAAAAACATTATTGTGTTTATACTTTATGATGATTGAATCATTTTGAAAAATTCAAAGTTTATGTTTTTACCGTTTTGCCACTTTAAATTAGTAGAGAGTTTTCGCAAGTTCCGATAACGTGAGGCGCTAATACCGTCAACGTTAACTTGACATCTGCTCATGCGCAATTGCTATTTCAAATAAGGGGAACGCTAATTGCGATAGCGCCCGACGCAAATAAGGGACGGTTAAGGTAAACCCTATTTACGTAAAATTTAGTAACTTTTTGTCTCATCTGGTAACTTTTTAGGTTTGCCGAGAGTATAATGTTGGCGCATCTGTAGCGTATTTAATAGTTGTGTTTTAAGTTTTATTTTTAAGTTTATTTTTTTTTATAGACATTTTTATAGTGTAGTTAGATTAGTTAGTTGATTGAAAAGAACTCCCGTTCGTAAAAAAAATGGTAAGTTCACGTAGTTTTTAAATTTTCCAGAAGTTATTCAATTACTTCTTTTTATAGAACAAGGAAAACGTACCAAAAAGAGTACGATTCACATCAGATGACGACCTGGCACTTCTGCGAGAAGTTCTAAATGTAAACCCACTAAAGGATGTGGAAAAGTGGAAGGATATTCAAGATGCTGTCCAGGTTCTGACTGGTAAATTATTTACTGTGAGAAGCCTAAAAGACCACCTACATCTAATGCTGGAAGTTTGGAGGAAGAAAGATGCAGCAGATGTTGGAAAGTATGTACAAATTGTTATAAGTAATCAAGTGTAGTATGTATATAGTAGTATATTAATTAAATATAATAATTTTTAGATCAGGTATAGAAGAAATTTATTCCGAAAAAGATTCTTTATTACAAGAAATTACGGACATTTGTAGAGAATTAAATACCCCAATTAAAGGAAAGAAGACGAAAGTTGTTTCACGTAACAACAGAATTATAATTCTGGTAAAGAGCATAGAGCTTCAACTTCAGCAGCTTTTTACCAGGAAAAAGTTAGTGATGATACTGTTGTCATCGAAGGTGAGATATTGAGCTATTGTTTATTATGTGATCTATATGTTTCTTCTTGTGGCATTACTGAAATTGAAAAGTGTTATTGGGGTAAAAATATAGTGGTTTTTTACCCCAATAACACTTTTCAATGTGATCTATATGTTCCGTCTTGTTGGCATTACCACAGAAGATAATTAGTTTATCTTCTTTGGCATTATTAATATTGAAATGCATTGATTGGAAAATAAAATACAATTTTTATAAAAAACAGTGGTTTATTATGAAAATTTAAATTTACTTGGAATAGAAGCATGGCATCTTATAAGCAATTTTTTTAACTCATGAATGTTTTACTAAAAATTTAAATTTATATTGTAGAGAATGAAACGAGCATAGGTGAAGTAAATATGCATGATTATTGCATTTCTCAGATAGAAAATGAAGAAATCTCTTCCGTTCCAGAAATTGTTATTCAGCAGGAATCTGCAGCTGCAATAACAAATGAGAATCCTCCACCTACAAGTGATACTGCAAGTAAGTATATGTTTATTTTGAATGGAATATCCTGCATGTTGATCTGTTAGTGTTATCACACAAGTAATTATATCAATTTAATTTAGAATCCAATAAATGAAAATGCCTAAATTAAGAGCTGTGAGAAAGTCTGCATTAAATTTCGTCGAAGAGAGAAATGCCACAGAACGTGACTTTAAAAAAAGGCAATTAGATTTGGAAGAGAGGCGTATGCAGCTGGATGAAGAAAGATTTCAATTGGAAAAAGAAGAGAGAAAATTTAAAATGAAATTAGAAGAGGAAAAATTATTTTTAGAAAAAACTAATAATAACAATCAACAAATGTTGATAGAACAACAAAAAAAAATGATTGATTTGTTAATAAAAAAGTTAGATTCTTAAAGCTATTTTTTTCAAACTTTCCAAATTCCTACTTTACAAAATATAATCAGTCACACGATTTGTTCACTTAATATAAAGCACTTTAAATAAAAGCCATTAAACTGTGTTCAATTTTTATTGTAAGTATTCTTCTAACGTAGGTGGATCTAAATTAAAATAAGTGGAAGTCTGACTTCCATACAAAGTTGTATGACAATTTATCAAAATTGTAGCAGTTGAATACATTGCACCAACATCCTGTAACAATAATTTTTGATTTTTTTTGAAGTCCAAAAAAGCAAATTCTGCTACAATTTTTCCAAAACCCCACTCTACTGCTTGTCTTTGTTGTGACATAGAATTGTTAAAAAGCTGCTGTTCAGGCGTTAGCTGTCTGTTGGCATATGGGCGTAGTAACAATTCTCTTATCCCATAGGCTTGGTCCCCATATATAACAAACTGAGCACCGTCTGGAAAAGTAGCACATTCTTGCAATTGTTCATATACATTACTTTGCCGAAAAATGCCAGAATCATGACGTCTACCTTGAAACGGTCCCATTAAACTACTTATTATTCCATCTGGACAAATTATTGATTGATATTTTACACAATGTACTCGTTTATGTCCAGAATAATAGTGTTCTTGATTTTCAGATGGTCTACATATTGGCCGTATAGTGCCGTCAATAAAACCCCAGCAATTATTTATAGCACCACCTTTGTTTATTATAGCCTAAAAGTAAATATTATTGTTTTAAATATATTAAATACATTTTATGAGAAAAATAACAAACCTGGGCGTATCTATCTAGTCTTTGAAAATTCAACCATCTTAAATTATTAAGATTGGTTAGTAGATGACCCCAATTAACAAAAATAATGTTAATCATGCTTTGCATTATATCAGATAAGAAAGGTCCAGATAATCCAAAAAAATGCTCCAAATCAACTAATCTGTTGGGATATGCGAGCCTTCTTAAATAAATACATAAACCTGTGGATCCTAAAAATACAAAAACATGTATGTATGCGTGTATAATGTATAGCTATTTCAAAAAAATTTTATGATTTAAAAGATATAATGTGTTCTGGTTATCTAAGTCAAGTTGTTTTCCCAAAAGACATTCATCTGTCCGTATGTACATGTTTCTACAACCGATAAGACACTTGAACCATTTGAAAAAATATTAAATTACTAAAGTTAGAATGTTAAAATATTAGAAAATGGCCATCGGTTTGTTACATTGTATCGCCTTTTTCATGAGATAAACAGGCATGAGGTGGACGGTTACACTATTAAAGTAAACTTACCGCTTACTGCATGTCTATTTTCGGTTCTTATTTCATTTGGAATTCTTAATGCCTCAACTAAGCGATGTAAATCTTGTCTTTCAAATCTAAAATTTAATTTGACCTCTTCATCACTTAATAAGTCCAGATTAAATAGGCCATACTGCATTTGTCGTAATCGAGGAGGACGTCGTTCCATAATTAAATCATAAAGAATTGCATCTTCTAAATCATCATTATTTATGCCACCTAAAGCCGCTATTTCAAGTAGATCTTCCATAACTCTTCAAAACAATACGTAATAAACGAAAATTCAACGTAGTCGTAATGTGACGTTAAATTTCTTCTTCTTTTTTAATACTTCTAATTCTACCGTTCGCCTGTGCGAAAACTAAAAAAAATCATATGACGCTAACGACCAAAACACTACGTAAATAACGTTAACGCTAATAGCGCCTTACGTTAAGTTATTTGCGAAAACTCTCTAGTGTTTAAATACAGTTTGAAAATGTAACTTTGGGATACTTTGCATGGATCCTTCAAAAATAGTAAATACGATAAATTTCTAGATCACGGCCAATCTAAGCAAAAACTATACTTTGACATGAAAGGGGTTAAAGAACTGCCGGAACTAGAAAATAAAAGTAAAGTAAAAGTTCAATTTCATCCAGGAGATAAAGAGTGGAAAACAGGGGAAATTTTGTGCAAAGAAAGCATAAGATCGTATAGAATTAAACTAGAAAATGGTTCGGAAATAGTTAGAAATAGGAAGTTCATCAGGATTTTGAAAAAAAGATTTGAGAAAATTGTTAATAATACAAAGGAAAAAAATGTTCTAAATAAAACAAATAATTATTATAAATATTGTAAAATTTGAGAATTGGCAGATAATGTTGAACAGGCAGAAGATAATGGCCATCAACATATGCCCTTGGAAGAGAATCAGGAAAAGGAGGAAAATGCTAGTAATAAAGTGGGATCCATGCAAAGTATCCCAAAGTTACATTTTCAAACTGTATTTAAACACTAATTTAAAGTGGCAAAACGGTAAAAACATAAACTTTGAATTTTTCAAAATGATTCAATCATCATAAAGTATAAACACAATAATGTTTTTTGTCAGAACTCTATAATAACAAACCAGTACAAAAGTAAAACTGTATTTTCACAAACCAGTAACCCATCATAAGCGTCATTTAACAAAACAGTGCAAATATAATAATGTTATATTCACACCAATGTTAAATCACAAAACCGTATTTCATCCCAAAAACAGGAAGTGCGAAGTGCGCAAGTGCGTAAGTGCGCGAAATTCAAATTTTATTTTATTATTTTCATCGAAGGTAAGTAATACTGATATATTTAAATAAGTGAATTCTAAGATTCACATCCATTTTTTTGGTATTGAATTATTATGTATATAATAAGTAATATAAAATTTAATAACTGAATGAAGCTGTTTGTCCGTAGGATCAAAGGCTGTCGTAGAAAAAGAACAAATTTAAAATACCATAACCTTATTTATTTAGTATATTGGTTACCAAAACAAAACAAACGACTTGTTTTATACTATAAAAATTATAATTAGGTACATTTATTGTTTTAATTATGTAATTATTTAAGGAATATTAAGATACTAATATAAATTTATTCCAAAAATAAATTTTAACACAAAATATTTCATTTAATAATTTATTTCTAATTTTAGATGGCTAATTATTATGAATTAAATTCAATAAGAAATGTTTCAATTAAATAAGAAGTGGAAGCAAACCAAGTCTACATATATAAAAATTATTATGCAACTTGAATGAAAGTAATCTTAAGGACAACACCAACACATTGTTAATATTTTGGGAAGATGAATGTCAAATTAATATACCCATCAAATACAACTATTTGTGCAGGTATGTTTGATCAATTACAATCAGAATAAACTAACATTTCTCAAGATCCTTTAAAATACTAACCTATTTTTTTTTCATTAATTACATTTTTTTTAATAAACTGTTAAAATGTATATATTTCAACTTCCATAATCTAACTGATGTAGCTAAAAATAACATCAGCTTAATTGAGAGAGGTTATGTCAAGACTACTGCTACATCCAGTAATCATACCGTTATTCATTCGTCTTTACAATAAAAAATACCTCATCTAAGAAGTTGCAAAATTCACATCCCGTATTATATAAAATTATATCTGCATCATTTCACTGTTTGTAACAATGTATCAATTTGTGATTTAAGTCACATCTTCTTTTCTGGTGTTAAGCACTTCTCACATATTGATAAGTAAGTTTTCGATTTCCAACTCTCTATCCTTCCCATCAACATTACTTCTTTGCTTAGCACTCACAATAAAAGGTACTTGATGCTTTAGTAACATTTGTAATGAGTCAACTAGATAAAATATTCATATGAAATCATATTTTAATAAAAGTCTGTTTCAAATAGGATTTATCCGATGCCAACTGTGCCTCTTCACACACACACCACATGGAAGCATGTATAATGTAGATATAAAAACTGATCATATAACTTTGATAAAGTGTATAATCTAATGATGCACTAAAACTGTATATAGTCTATTTTAAAATATAAATATAACCTAATATTCATCTACGTTAACTCGATTATATACCTACATGATAATAAGTTGTCAGTTCTTCTTTAAAAGCCTTTAGAATTTATCTTTCTCTAAAATCATTTCTTAAATGAAATTTAATTGTTTAAATATATCTTTATTTTGAGTTAAGTTTTACATAATTATTTTGTTTTATTGCAGCAATATCATCCTTTACCACTAATGACTAAGGAAACAATTACCAGGACAAAATTTGATTATAGACACCTATTTGATATTTTAAGTTTTAACAGAGTTCTTTGGTTGATGTTATTTTTTAATTTTAATTTGATTATTTTGTAAATAAATATTTGCTTTTTAATTTGTTACTTATATTGTAAAGCTAGATTGTTCAACTCTGAAGTGTTGAAAATAATTTCGATTTTTTTGTCTAATAAATATTTAACATTAAGTTTAAATAAAATTACATTTAAAGAAGTGATATTTAAAGTCTAGTGTAAAGTTTTATTGATATTTTAAAAATATTTTTAATTAACTGTAAATTGTAGCCTTGGGGTTTTGAATAAATAAACCATAAATTTAAATATAATATTTCTTTATGAAATACATTATATTAAAAGAGCATAAATACTAAAAATAAAAAGAGTAAATTTACTCATTAAATATAAAATATTTATTTTAAAAGTAAATAATTCTACACATAAATACAAATTTAGACTTCACAATAATTAAAATTCTAATCGAAAATACTAGATCATTGTGGTAAAAGTTTGAATTTCGACAAATTCATTTACATATATATGTATTTTCACATCTTTCTAATTTATATATTTGACCTAATTTCAACATAATTAAGGCCGAAAATGAATGGTGTTTTTTTCTATGAACATTTGAAAAATATATTCCCATACCTAATATCTACTTTATCATTTGAAACAATTTAATTGATTTATCGATGTAAACAAGATGCATATGACCAAAATTTTGTATATTTCATTTCTAAAATATACCTGTTTAATTTTAAGGGTTGTTTTTATTCAATGCAATTGCCAAACAACGAAGCTGTGTTGCAAAAGTAAAAAAAATACCAATTGTTTATTTATAGTTGTAACAATGTAGGGGATTTGTCAAGAAAAATACAAAAAATAAAAGTACATAACAAACGTGTACACTGATAAATTAGTAAAATATCAGAGCTAAACACAATATTCAATAAATTCGAATACTGTATAAAATAGTTTTTTATACAAGTATGATACTTTTTTCACAAAAGTGAATTTTAACGCACTAGCCAAAGGCGAGTGAAACAATCACATGAGAGAAAAAGAACAGTATACACAGTAGTTTCATACAATATTTGTTCTACTGCCAAAAATTATGTAGTCATATACAAGTGTGTCCATTGATGGGATCCACAGAGGAACTTTTTTTATGGTTGGTTTTATCGAAAAATTTCGTTCTTGATCAAAAAGTTTTGCTTATTCTAAACTCCTCATAAAATGAAAGAAAAATCATGTTTTATCGTGCCTGCTTCATTTTGTGTGAAACGCCAAGTACTTTTTCATATCAAAACTTTAACAAATAATCTAGTGGATAACATTGTCATGAAACATCTGGGGATTCTATTCTAGCATGTATCGCACAAACCTCCTGCTTTGGAATCTGTATGTCTACCTGTCTGTCAGTGAAGTATTTTTTTTAGGTCAATAGGTGCTTATTATTAGTTGTGGTTACACTTCAATATCTACGAACGGTTCGTTCGACATAAAAACTGACAGCACTTTATTGAGATATAGTTTTTCGTTTTCGTCCTAAACAAGAATCTGAAGTCAGATTTGAAACAACTTGATGTTACACACACAGAATTATAGATTCCAATACTTAACTCCTTCGGAGTTTATGAAAATATTAAAAAAAGCTAACATTAAATAAAAAGAATAAATTTATTCGACGTGGCCTCCACCAACTTCAAAAACATCTTTTCACTTTTAATTCGATATATTCTAACAGAATGACAATTTGAAATAATCCAATTGATTGAATAGATGAGGATTTTACTTGATGAAGATCAATACTATAGGATGAAATAAAACAATTTAATTTGTTTAAATCTTCATTATATAATGAAGATTTAAACAAATTAAATTGTTTTATTTCATCGTATAATCCGATTGAGCTGAGATTCGGTATACAGATTTGGGTTATCCGTTGGCAGAACCCATTAGTTTTTGTACGACATCTATCAAACAGAAAGCACTTGAAAATATCAATTTAAATGATTTTTCCTCGAGACTAACTACTCAAACCAGATTAGCAAAATAATGACGTCATAGTTAAGGAGTGGTTAACTTTTCGAATTTTGACAACCTAACGCGCATGACATGAGATTTTACGAGTTGACTGAGACCGACTTCTTCAGTGAACTCCCTATTAATTATATTATTTTCTTCCACATCCAGCTCTGTTACATTTTGTTGTGGTCTTCTTTATATTTAAGAAATCATATCATGAGGACTAACAGGTGGACCAGTGCCACTTATTTTATCCTGTTATCGACATATCCAATAAGGAATTCATCATCTATAATAAACAATGTTTGAATCTAAGGATTTTTTATGAAATATCTCGTTACCTTCATTATCAATAATCCTGAACAACGTTTCATTTACATTAACTTCCTATGTATCCATTCAAAAATATTTTATAAATAACAGTAAAACCTAATAAAATCAGTAAAACAGAGCACTAATGACAACAGAGAACATAACTACTCTGAAAACTACCTCAGCCAGATGGTTTGAGAAGTTGGTTAAGTATGACGTCGTAGTTTGGAATACGCGTCGAGGATATTTGAATTGTTAACTTTTATGTAAGCTGGTTTGAGTGCTTAGCTTCGAGGAAAAATCATTTTAGAACAGTCAAATTATTTATCCAGCTGTCACCTGTCAAAAATAAAAAATGTCAGAGTTCGAACATTGAAAAAGTTTTCGTCTCTGGTTACTCGTCGGGAAAGTTTTTGGCGACACAACCGATTTTTTTTCATATTACTAGGTTTTAGAATAAGCAAAACATTTTATCAAGATTGATATTTTTTAATACCAAAATAAAATTTTTCTATTGTGAATCCCATCCGTGAACACATTGTATTTAAATCTATACTTTACACACTAGTGAAATAATGAAAGTAATGAAAAGATTTTCTCAACCGAATTTTATTATTACCGGGATGCGAAGCAGGTGAATAATTAGTTGCCTGGCTGATGGAAATCTTCTCTACCGTGAGACCATCTTTTCTACTACTAGAACATTTAATCATTTTCACAAAGATTTGACATTTTCTCTCCTACTAGTAGATATAAGCCTTTTTCGATTTAGTGGTCCTGATCGCGGTTGCTGTCAAAATCAGGACCAGTCGTTTTCGATTTAGAAAGCGTGACGTCATGTACCAACCGCAACCGCTCGCAACATGGACCAGCCTTTTACAGTGGTTGCAAGAGTTGGTATATACTTATCTTTATCGCACAATAATGTCATCCTTTTTTTGTTGTAAATATAGGAGACGAAATACTGGGAACGCATAAAATAGGTATTTGTGTTTATTGAAAATTATGCTTATGCTAACATCTGAAAAATATCGTTGAGCGTACAATTAAAAAAATAAATAACTATTATTAGTTTACGAGAAAACTTCAGTGTATTTTGTAATGTGGAATTAATATATAATATAATAAAAATTACTAATCTATATTTTTTACTTCAATAATTGGTTATTTTTTATAAATTAAAATATAAATCAAAACACATACTTACAAAATAAATGTTTATTTAAACGTTATAAAATATGCCCTATTAATTATAATTAAAAATAACATTTAAAATTCAGATTTGAATAATTTATTTTTTCCTAAACTGCATTATGTATTTATTGAAACTTATTAAAATTTCAGATTTTAATCCGTTTCTAATTCCTCCTTTATTGCATTTAGATACTGTAAAATTCTCAATGTGCATTAAAATCCCAAATGTATGTTCAATACTAATTCTGGTCCAGCTTAATTATGTATTGTATTTTCTATGCTGGATCTTCAATCTGCCTGTGTCCCTAAAAATATACATAAATTTTCATTGAATTAAACAATTAATGAAGTACAGATTACCTATAGAGTGTCATATATATTAGCGACTGTCTGCAGGGATATGCAGAGTTACCTATTAGGTTAAAAAAGATTTTCTTGCGATCAAATTGTATTACTGCCTAAAAACAAAAAAATTAAAAAATTGCATATATAGTACTAGTCATGGTTTGATTTGTCGAGGATTACAAAGAATATACAGGAACTTATAAGTGATCTATATAAAGTGGCAGACTTATTGATTAGGTATAATGCAATAAAATATAATTGATCCTCCACTTTTCTTAAATAAATTTAATATTGCTCACCCTGGAAATCAATTACGTTTTCAAAAATTATTAAAACCACCCTAGATAATAATAACAACTTAGCTATTGTTTTATAAACATTTTAATTATACATATACAAGATCATTATTTGGTTAAAAAATAAGTACTTACGAATTCAATTAATCCAGTAGTTGTATGACCAATATTTAATAACTATTTAGTTAAATTTTACAATTCAGAAACATAAACATCTTATAATAAACTTGTAACTTGTAACCTAAAATTATATGAAAATAAAAAAGTAAACACTACCACGTGCTAACAAATGTCAACCAAACTTTGCAACCAACTCATTCGATTTAAAATCTTGAGTGACGTCACAAATAGCAACCGCTGTCAAATTTAAACAGGACCGCTGTCATTTATCTGTCAACCGCAACCGCTCGCGCAGTCTAAATCGAAAAAGGCTTAAGTAAGAAAGCATATCACTTTCACTTGGTGGAATGGGATGGGTCTTACAAATGGCGGATGTTCCTATAGCTTAGAATAAATATATTTAGGAAGGAGCATAGACATATATCCATGGACCTGTCCAACCTGTATATCGTTGAAATATTTTTTTGCTGAAAAGAGTGAAAGATGACCTATAGTTTCGGTTTCTCTAACATCCTAACTATACGATACTATTTTGAGAGAGATAGATATTGAGCGAAACATCGTTTCATCTCTTTCTCTCGAAATTTCACATTTCTCACCGCTAGCGTTGTCTGATTCAGACAACGCCGCTATAGGCATGTCTATTGTATATGTCAATGGTGTAGCACCCACAATACAAATGCAAACTACCAAACAAATATGCATATGATCTATATATATATAAGTGGTAAATGCTCGTTTCTACTTACTAGTGTGTGAGTATTTGGAGTAACATCTTAACCGAATTTTTGTCAGTATCCGAACGGATAGATCAAGGACGGGGTAAAACGAGTAAAAAAGCCGAACTTACTTTATATATTCTAAACACTGATTCCCATTAGGTGGAAAATCTGAAGGCATCCTTCTGTATTTAATTGTATTTTTGTCGATTTACCACCCAAGTGAGGATCCGTCTTTAAAATATATAATATAGAATTGGATACAGAAAATCAGCGTGCAGATTTTCCGACTAGAAAGGAATCCTTCTTCAGACAGAAATTTATTGACATTGACATTTCCTTATGTCATTTCATAGTAGATGAAGCACCTATAGCATAGAAATTTATCTTTCTCGACTCTAACATACCTAAATAAAAATAATGATGCCTTCTAATACTAATGGTGGTCGGTGGAAAAAATACTTTTTGTATGAAGTTGCTTTGGCGTTTAAAAAGATGATGTGATTTAATGTAGGCAACCAACATTACGGAATTAAAACTTCTCAAAATTTAATTTTACGTTTTTAGTGTTTTCGAAGAAAAAAAAGCAATTATATAACGGTTTTGTCCGCCTGTCTGCTAGCCTGATTCAACTCTAGAAGGTAGACAAATGGACAACGCCAACCGATTTATAATCATTAAAAACCTTAAAATGATATTATTCTTTTACCTATTTTTTCTTTCCTGCTATTTAATTATACTAGTACCTTAGGTATAAATGTATAGAGATTCATTTTCGTAAGTTTAAATTTTCGAAAACTCGAAATTACGACAAAAATATTGTCGTTTTTCACTTGTTTTTTTAATACCACACAAATGATTTTTACCATATACCTGTATCGTACAAATATCATTTTATGTTTTAATTTTGCATAAAAAATTTGGCATTTATTGATCACTTTTAACTTTTTTGTTTGTGCGTAGACTGATAGAATAAAATGTCACTTTTGACACTAGTATGACCCGTTAAAAAACCTATATTTTTAATAGTATTCATATTAATAAAAATAAATTGACATCACTATTTTAACAAAGAGTCGATTTCAAATGTAAACAATTTTTAATACTATTGAAAGTCAAATTTAAACTACCTTTAAATTTAGTTACTATTCCGGTACATTTTGCAAATAGTTTATACATAACAACCAAATTTTAGCGGTATAGGTATATCCTGTTTACCCTGATAGGTTGGTTAAGTTATGATAAAGATTAATCTTTATAGCTCTTTACTTCAATATAATTTTTAATTGAAGATTTCAATTTATATAGCAATAAAGAGAAAAATACTTCAGATATTAATTGAACATTTCATTTAGAAGTGAAAATTTACCAAATCGTAATTTCTTCCCGAAATATTATAAGTTTATGGAATATTTAATCAAAATCCGAAAGCTAAATTTTTCAGTTACTTAATAAATAAATATTTTTAAAATATCAATAAAAAATTACACTTGAGTTAAAAGATCATTTTTTCAAATGAATTTTATTCGGACTTAATGTTAAATATTAGACAAAACATCAATGTATTTAAAAAAATTTATTCAATATTTTCAGAGTTGAACAATCTATCTTTTTCAAAATAACTAACAAGTTAAAAAAGCAAATACAACTTTATAAAATACTTACGTTAAAAACCAAAAATAATACTAACCAAGATCTTGGTTGGATGTCAACATTTTTGCGTTAAAATTTAATAATTACATTTTTTCTGTAATGACTCTTTTCGCCATTGGCTGTAAAAGTTGATATTGCTGTAATAAAATAAAATATTTAAGTTTACGACAAAATATGTCAAAATTTATTCAAGTAATTTTTATTTAAGAAATAATTGTAGGTATTGGAAACTAGAACTAGACCTTCCTTATCGAATATTCTTTGTTGGCATAAAATTGTAATTAAACAGACAGGTTATACTATTAAAGTCTTTTGAAGAAGTAATGACAATTTATTCACATGTAAGTAACCATGCTAACATACCTTAAGATGTTATGTATAGATTCTGTGTTTTCCTAAGAATCTACCCTTCATCCAATGTTACCTACATGATCATTTTTATGTCTGCAGTAGGTATTTCTTAGTTCATTCAAATAATTCGTATATGTGTTGACGGTAACTATCTAAAAGCCATGATACTAGTTATTTAAAATGTTAATTTTTGGCAAAAAGAAGTAGATATTTTTATAATATCCATTTATAAATATTAGTAAATCTTTAATACATGAAATATACTAGATATCTGTGTTAATAAAAACCTTCAGCAGAGAAAGTCTACATTAAAAATTTTTGAGAAGAAAGGAGAATTTATCCTCATTTTAATTATTCTAATATACCTGTATTTGATGTGTAAAGTTGACATTCAGACATTCATCCTACTGAAATAGTGTAAACATAGTTTTGATTGATGTCCTTACTCTCATTCAAGTTATTCGATTATTTATATATATAAATTTTGTTTGCCTTCATCACTTCTTAGTTAATTCAAATATGTTCTGCTAGTTGCATTTACAGTAATCATCTAAAATAAATTGTAAAATAAAATATGCTTTGTTAAAATGTATTTTTGAAATACATTTATAATTAAAATTTTACAAATAACTACATAATTGAAACAATAAATGTACCTACCTAATTATAATTATTACATATTATAAAAATTGTTTGTGATTATGATTATTAAAATAACAAATATGCGTTGTGGCCTGTCCTAAAGCTAAAAAAATATTTGATATAAGATATTAGGTTATGTAAAACGTACTTTTTTCCTACATTGCCTATTGTCATCCGGACAAACAGTTTCACTTAAAATTTTTAAATTACGTATTATTTATATTAATTAAATAATATAACGTTTAATAAATAGATGGAGAATTCACTTTTTAAAACCTAACTTAGTTGCTTATTTAGTCGGAGGCATTTGAAATAAAATTTGAATTTCTCGCACATGCGAACTTCGCACTTCCTGTTTTTGGGATGAAATACGGTTTTGCTCTTTTACGGGAGTACGGAATTACGTTTGGTGTAATATCAACTTATTGTAATTGTACTGTTTTGATAAATTACTATTATATTGGGTTACTGGTTTGAGAAAATTACGTTCTTAGACATGTACGGGTTTGAAATTGTTCTTTAGTGTAAAAATACATTTGTATGGTTTTCTGTTTTGTTCAAGTACGTTTCGGATGAAAACTTATTATATTTTTGTATGATTATATGATTTTTCGATTTTGCTAAATAACAGTTTTGACGAAATAAATTCGGATACATTGTGTGGTACCATTAGAATTTGTTCTATTGCCGACTTTCTTTGATGTTTTTTATGGTATTTTTTTATTCTTGTAAAGCGATGAATTCTACTATACCTTATATTATATTATTATATAAACTTACCTTTTCATTCTTTAATGTATTTATGATATCTTGCCCTAGTCCTCGTTCGGTCAGAAAGCTCTCAAGATCCATCTTTTGTTTTATACGGGGACACTATGTAATGCGACGAGGCAGAACGCAACACGTATCAGGATTTCGCAACTTTTCACGCACGTGCTGCTCGCTGCTGATTAGTACCACGTGATTTTACCTGGCTCGAGTCAGTTATTATGTGACTCGAGTCAGTTGTTTTCTGGCTCGAGTCAGTTATTATGCGACTCGAGTCAAATGTTTTCTGGCTCGAGTCAGTTGTTATGTGACTCGAGTTAGTTAGTATGTGACTCGAGTTAGTTATTTTCTGACTCGAGTCAGTTGTTATTCGACTCGAGTCATAAAAAAAAAATCTTGTGTGGCCCCACAGCGCTTCCGTAGCTTTGAACTCAGAGGTAGCAGGGCCATCTGAAAGTATTGAATCTTAGACAGCAGCTACAAAGGGAGCTAACCTACTTCATCATTTAAGAAAAGGAGAATGAATCCTTGAATCTCAGATGATAAACAACCAAGTAACTTCGTAAGTAATGTTACCAAATCAATGAAAATTGGTTAAGTCCATTCATTTAGTTTATACCGATATTCAATTAAGAGGTAGAGCTCAGACATGACCTAATAGAAGCCTCTCACTGCCTGTCTCATTTTGAACAAGAAAAAATACACGAGACTAAGTAGTTTGCAGCTTATTTCAGTTCTTAATTGAATATCGGTGTAAACTAAATGAATGGACTTTATTGTTGTATTTTGTCTTTTAGTTATTGTTTAACGACTGAAGATGTACAAGATGCAGAAGTTCCATAAACTTTAAAAGAACCAACATATCTTAAGGAAATTCTTAAGTCAAAAACAAAATTACTTTTTAAAAACAACTAACTTGAAATTATTCAACAAAACATAAGACTACATTTTGATTATGATTTTATAAAAGATGATAAAGATAATACAGGTTTACCCGATCCAAAAGTGTTTGATGCCTTATGTAATTTATTAAGTGACCTAAAAATTAAGTATTATTTTAACTGTTTATTTATTTCAACTTAACTGTTTTTTATTATGTCAATAAATAATATTTGTAACAAATTTTCATTAATGTATACAATTAACAATAAAAAAATTAACAGGTTTTTGAGACTAACCAATAATATAAAGTCCTTTTCAATTTTATTTCAATTAATTTCTAATTGGAACTTTTATTAATTGCCGAACCCAACAAAGTTTTTATTTATTTATTTATTTCAATACAATATCCAACAATATCGAAGGAAAGTATTGGAATCATGATTTTTTAACCATACCCAGATTTTAACGTTTTGGTCACCTGAATCCATTTACTTATACCATTTTTAGCTTGATGTATGTCTGTGTCAAATTTTTAAATATTTTTATCCTATTAAATTATTTTTTTTGTTTAGGTAAATTTTAATATTAAAATAAAAAAATACTATTAAATTTGTAAGAAAAACTTTATATAATTACGATTTTTTTTTCAAAATTTTATTAAAAAAATAGTAGGATTTTTAAGAAAAAAATTTAAATTGTATTACGATTTAAACTCAATGGAATAACTTATTGATTTTAAAATCATTTAAAAAATGTTTTAATTTTTTATACCTTGTGTAAATGGGTCATGGGCCACCCCTATAACATTTAATACAACGTTAATAGATTTATAGCAAATTTTTGTCATTATAAAAGAGTTATTTTTGGATGTGTATGAAATGTTTCATAATTTTAAATTATTAAAATAACTGTTGTTTGTACATCTTATACTATTAATTTTAAAGAAAATGTCACACTTGATAAAAGTTTCTAAATCCAATAAACTTAATAAATTGATATCAAAGATATACAGGATGAAATTAACAGTATGTATGATTTCAAAATAACTTTTTTGTTTGTATCTCCTGTACTATTAATTTTAGAGAATATTGAAAATATTCATTAAAATTTTTATCAGAATTGGTTAAACAATTACTTTACTAGGAGTGTTCAAAAAGTTGGGTGGGATTACCCCCTTTTTATTTTGTTATTTCATTTACTAATAAAACGTCTCTTTCAGATTCTTATATTTTAAGGCTTCAATTTTATTAATACAAAGTTCTTTTAGTATCTTTCAGATTTTTAGTATTGGATCATAAATTCCCTTAGTCACTTTCTTGTTCATATTTTGAAATATTGTTACTATTTTATTGTATATATTTTTCTTAACATTAGCATGATTGTAAAATTAGTATTTGTAAAAAAATAAATTTAATAATTAACTTTAAAGCAAATCTTTTATTTCTTTTCAGTACATACAAACTATTTATTTTAACAATTAATATAAGATTTGTATCACTAATTACCTTTATTACAGTCTTTTTCGGCGTTTTTGAGTTTTACGTTCACATATTCATAAAAAATAAGTAGGCAGAAGTGAAATACCAGTGACAGGGCTGCTCAGTACTGTTGCGAGTTATACCCGAATTTAAAATCACTTATATTATCAGTTTTTCTTTTGAGTACATTGTGCGACTGGCCATTCATTACAATTTCTGTTACCGTAGTACTTTCTTGTTTTATTCGCTTAAAACTACTAACACTAATTTTTAATCCATCTGATACGGGCATATAAGGGTTCGTTGTTCTCTTTCTCCTTGGTGACATATTTAATAAGTATATGATGAAAAATTCAAGGAAATTATGCCAAATGTTAATATAAGATCGCCAATACACATTGTTTAAAAGTTAAGATTTTTCTAGTAAGGTAGTAAGAAACACCTCTTCTGTAGTTTAATAGTAAGAGTCGATTCGCTTTTTTATACACTACACAATATACATCACAATATGTATTATTATTATTTGAACTGCACATTTTCATAAGATTACTGTAACAATCACCAAAGTCCCACTTATCAAAACGTATTTTGATCACGTTTGTTTTAATTCGCACGATTCAACTTAATAAAAATGATGAAACTGAAGAACTGGTTTTAGTTAATTCTAATTTGTTTTGTTTAAATAGTTTAAAATATGTTGCAAAATAAACTACATGATTCTATAACCTAAGGGAACAGTCAGCTGATAATGACAATAACACTAATGATAGATCATATTTTTAATAAATTTCATTCGTAATCTTCGTTGTATAAATTGTTAAAAATGCTAACCAAAAAGCGCCACTTTTCACGAAGAAAATGCCTGAACTTGTGTACCGCAAGTTGCATAAGTTTTTTTTTCTAGAATACAAATCTCGAGAAATATAAATTTTTGAGATTTAAGGTACCACACAATGTATCCGAATTTATTTCGTCAAAACTGTTATTTAGCAAAATCGAAAAATCATATAATCATACAAAAATATAATAAGTTTTCATCCGAAACGTACTTGAACAAAACAGAAAATCATACAAATGTATTTTTACACTAAAGAACAATTTCAAACCCGTACATGTATAAGAACGTAATTTTCTCAAACCAGTAACCCAATATAATCATAATTTATCAAAACAGTACAATTACAATAAGTTGATATTACACCAAACGTAATTCCGTATTCCCGTAAAAGAGCAAAACCGTATTTCATCCCAAAAACAGGAAGTGCGAAGTGCGCATGTGCGAGAAATTCAAATTTTATTTCCAATGCCTCCGACTAAATAAGCAACTAAGTTAGGTTTTAAAAAGTGAATTCTGCATCTATTTATTAAAAGTTATATCGTTGTCTGATTAAAGACAACGGTTATATTATTTAATTAATATAAATAATATGTAATTTAAAAATAGTAGTTAGAGCTATGTTCGTTCTGGACCAGGAAGTGAGCTGTCAAAGTGTTTAAAATGGCGGGAAATTCAAATAGGGCTGAGCGTGCGCGTGCGAGGGACTGCGCAGGGTTCCCCACCTCCCCTCCCCCCATCTGCCAATCATGAATAAGGCCCCATCTGTCATTAAGCCCATCTGTCATATCGTTTTCCCGCCCGTTGCCCACCGCCATCGAGCCATCTGTCATTAAGCCCATCTGTCATTCTGTCATTAAGCACATCTGTCATTAAGCCCATCTGTCAACCTTTCACTCGTGATCAACATCAGCTATGACGTTATTCCCCATCTGTCAATCTTTCACTCGTAGCCAACTTCACCTATGACGTAATTCCCCATCTGTCAATCTGTCAATCTTCTCTCCACTCGTGGCCAACTTCAGACAGTCACTAAATGACAGCCTCCCAATCATGAATAAGGCCCCATATGTCAATCTTCTCTCCACTCGTGGCTAACTTCAGACAGCCACTAAATGACAGCCTCCCAATCTTGCACGTGTTGTAATGTCTCCTCTCAGCTAAGGTCCTATTCTAAGTGTTATAATTCGTAATAATTTTTACAAGTATTAAATATAATAAAAATATTTCAAAGTCCGTCAATCGATAAGGTATTAAAAATAATATTAATTTGTAAACAACAGGAACACACTTGTTTTGATAAGAGTCTAGACATATCTTTTCAAATAAACAACTGATAACGTGCACGCATGCGCTACGTCATTGGCGCGAAAAGTTGATGTGATTCTTGGCGCGAAAATATTGACAGCTCCTATTGGCGCGATATGACAGCGCGCGAAATCGTTGAGCTATTTGAAATTAAAATGCACATATTAAAAAAATCAACAGCTGTTAATAATTCAATGACAAGGTGGTGCATATGGCGCGAAATGACAAGATGACAGCCCGCGAAAATATTGACAGCGCGCGAAATCGTTGAGCTATTTGAAATTAAAACTGTAAAATCAACAGCTGTTAATAATTCAATGAGAAGGTGGTGCATATGGCGTGAAATGATAAGATGACAGCGCGCGAAGTCGTTCAGCTATTTGAAATTAAAACTGTAAAATCGACAACTGCTAATAATTCGGTGACAGATAGTCGTGATGAATGTTGACAGCACGTTTACAAGCGCGCGAAAATATTGACAGCTCCTATTGGCGCGATATGGCTACGCGCGAAAGGTGTGGAGATGAACGATTATTTGTGAAATAATAATACTTGACGTAATTCCTCGCCTCCCAATCTTGCACACAATGTCAAGCTAAGCTAGTTCTTAAAATTTTTAAGTATTTAATATAATAAAAATATTTCAAAATCCAACAATCAAAAATATAATAATGAAAACATGTTTACGAAAACACTATGACCAAAAATAAAAAATAATAATAATAATTAACAATAAATACGAACAAAGTTATAATAAGAACCTATTAATAAATCAAGGAAAATGCGTGTGAATAAGAACGAGCGCAGATAATAGTTGATTGGAAAATAACTTTAACAAAAGAAAACATACCTTTGTTTAAAAACATGCACTAAAATCACACACACACACACACACACACACAACACAATCATCATTTTTAGGATAACACGGTGTCTAATTTCACAAAATCCACAATATCACAATGATGAGATTACCTATTTTTAGAAAAACTGTCTACAGATTGAACAAAATAAGCTGAGCATTCAACCATATAGACAGCATCTCGGGAAATAAGTTCCTTGCTAATATTTCCATGTAAAAAAACACAACATTCTACTTTCTCGCACCTAATACTAGCGTAATTCACAACTATGATAGAAGTATAAAATTATCGAATGTTGATATTATCGGTTTCATGCAGGAAGTTTCATTGATAAGGTGTTTACAATTTTTGAAATAATTCTAGCATACCGGGTGTTTAAAACTTAAGAAGAGAATGTTTATTAAAATTTTAGAGCACTTTCTCGTGATGGAATAATTTTTACTTTCCCATTAAATTTCTTTCTCGCTATAATATTTAAATTTCTGCCATTTAATAATTTACCCGCATTGTACTTTTTTCAAAATATAAACATAACATCATAATTTAATCAACTAGCTTTACCAACATGATACTTCCCCGCCTATAATTTACCAACATGATACTTTTTTATCAAATTTATATCAATAATGAACAGTGTCACCAACATGATACTTTCCCTCCATTTTATACATTTAGACGTTATTTTTAATTGGAATAAAGTTCAAACATTTTACATGGGCGGGCTTCAGGGGTAAAAGGTTCAAAAATTATCAGCATAATCTAACATTTCAACAGCTGTTCACAACCTAACACTTTCTCGCGATGCAATAATTTTTATTTTCTCACTGTAATATTCAAATACAACGTCACCAACATAGTACTTTCTCATCAAATTCATGTCCCTCTATAATATTTTAATACAACGTTACCAACATAGTACTTTTTCATCAAATTTATTTACCGATATAATTGTGACGTGCTTTCTTTCTACAAAAGATACTTGCCGTCACTATGACACCCACGGCTTCGGTTTCCTACTAGATTGCCTCGGGCGCCAGATTTTTGGGATGGTTTACTCCACTAACTCTCGATCTACTGCCTCAAGAGTACCAGGGTAGCAACAGATGGAGGTTACAGTAATTCCAGGGGTCTGTTGTTATAGACTATTTCGTAGTGCACAGCGTGAAACAGGCTTTAATTGTTTTACGTTGCGAAATCTGAATTTACCGGTTGCTTGTAAAAAAAAAAAATAAAACAAATATAAACAACGATTTATTTTTTTTAACGTTCACCAATTACGGAAAGCTACTATTTACCATTCGGTAGTTGCAGTTTAAATTCGTTTTTTTTTTACTATGATAAAAAAAAATGTAAGCAGTAATTTCGTCGGGTCTTGAAAAATTAACTAAAAGCAATATGAGATAGCGTGCAATTCTACAACAAGCAGGTGAAAGAAAAATGCAAAATTAGCGGTGAAAATGATAGCTGCACAGGGAAAGCGTCACTAGGCATTAACGTTTCTCAGGAGTTTTCCTTGGTATTTATGTCTGAATATAATAATAACAAAAGAATTACCCGGTATTTGAAATTTGTATAATAAAAAAAAAATATCCCACAGATAAAATGATTTTCCGGAACAGAATTCAAGATTCGTTGAATTAATTAAATCAAACCCCCCCTAAATTAAATAAACCTTTTTGACTAAATTCAGGGTTTGTTGAAAGAACCGCCGTTGTGTTCCTGTGAATAGACAGCGAACGCAAGGGTAGCTAATTCAAAAACCTTTGAATCAATTAAGCCAAATCCCCTTAAATTAAATAAACCCTATTGACTGGATTCAGGATTTCTTGAAAGAACCGCCGTTGTGTTCCTGTGAATAGACAGCGAACGCAAGGGTAGCTAATTCAAAAATCTTTGAATCAATTAAGTCAAACCCCCCTAAATTAAATAAATCAAAACCTTTGAAGCTTTTATAACTAATCGGAAGATATTTTTAAACAGACATAAATACGCCAGAAACTTATTGTTAATTATAACCTTTATATGTAAGCCGAGTGATATGTAGTTATTCAGTTTATGCACAAGAAAAATCAGAAATATGCAAAATTATTTATTAAGAAAAATTATACAGGTTCTTACCTCGGACACACACACAGGTCAGAACGTTCACTTCGGCCGGTAATTAATTCTTAAAAACGGTATAGACGGATAACAGTCAGCAAAAGAGAGTGATTTTAGCGGCTCCCGGCCTTTTAAACAATTTTCCCAGCCCCACTTAGCAAAGGCCCCACTAAAAATTAAATATGCGCGGTCGGCTACGGAACTGACTTGTGTGTTTCGTCTTAACAATTTACAAAATTTGAAATCCAAAGAAATAGGAAATCCAAAGAAGGAATTTCCCAAAAATGCATTATGATTATATCGGGCAATAAAATAAGAGGGGTGTCAATAAATTCAAAGTAAAACGGTTGATACAATAACAAAAATTACAATTATTTATATACAGAATGTCCCAAAAAAAATAAAAAAAAAAGTAACTTCGTTACATCCCCCTCTTACTTCGGTAAAAAAAATGAAAGTGAAGCTTGCATTTTTTTTTAGATAGGCCCTAGAAGTACCCTCAAGAAATCAAACCTTATTAGTAATGTATTCAATCTACGTGATCCTGCGAGCTGTTGTTTCTTTTATGTCCGTCGTCACCCATTTTACTGCAACCTAGGAATCCTGGTGCGCACGCTGGGATAAGGAAATTGGGATCTGTTCCCAAAACTTCTTCTTCCGGTAACGGCACGGACTCTGGAAGACCGTACGGGGCATCAGCTGGAGCATCCGGAACTCTTCGGGGACATTCGCAGACATTACACTGTACGCCTATGTCCTGATGGGAGCGGGACACAAAACATGCCTGACTGGCAACGGGGCGAGTGCCTAGATCACGTGACGGTTGTGACGTAAAACGGCGGCGGTTGGAACTGGTGGAAGGTCGGTTGCATCTTTTAAAACATATCATTGAGACTCTGCGGAAACGGGTTTCAAATCTTTGATATGCACTCGGTTACAACGTTTGCCTTGTTCGTCTTTTAAATCATACACCACCGGAGATAAAACTTTCACCACTTTATATGGACCTGAATATTTAGGAGCTAGTTTAGCGGCTATATGATCAACGGCGGACGACAGAGTATGTTCTTTTTTCATGACTGAGTCACCTACGGTACATCTCCAGTCACGGCGACGCAAGTTATAATACCGACTTTGGGTCGTAAAAGCTCTAGACAAATTTAAGCGGACTAGATCGAAACACTCTTGTAATTTTTGCAAGCGAAGCAGGTAATTTGCGGAAACTCGGTTTTCAGCGTCTTTCTCTCCAGAACATTTTTCCGGTTCTTCAGTATCTTGACCTTGTTCGACTTCACGTTTTAAAGTATTCGGAACCTCAAGATCTCTCCCAAAATTAAGAAAAGCTGGAGTGAAACCAGTAGAGTCGTGCTTAGAGTTATTTATTGCAAATTTCAAGTCGGATATCCTCACATCCCAGTCACGGTGATCCTGTTCACAATACTGAGCTATCATAGTTTTCATCGTACGGTTGGCTCGTTCAACTGGATTAGCTTGCGGAGTGTACGGCGGAGTAAAACGATGACGGATTCCCAAGTTCTTAAGCATTTCTTTAAAAAGTTTACTGTCATACTGAGTTCCATTGTCGGATAATACGGTTCGAGGGCATCCAAAAGTTGTCAGAACCTCCTCGTAAAATGCAGTGCTAATCGAACTTGCTGTTGCTTTTCGAATCGGTCTACACTGTACCCATTTCGTAAATCGGTCTTGAAACATCACGATGTAACTATTGCCTTTCTTACTTCGTGGCAAAGGTCCAACAATATCGGTACTGACAGTTTCCCAAGGACGGTGGTTAGGGGATGGTTGCATCTTTCCGGCTAGCTGTTGTTGAGAGGGCTTGTACTTCAAACATTGTAGACAACTACGTACGTACTTGGTGATGTCCCTAAACATTCCTGGCCAGTAGTATAACTTAGCAATTCGTGCTATAGTTTTTGCAATCCCTAAATGTCCTGCAGTCGGTGCATCGTGATTTTCTTGCAGAATTCGGTTTCTTTGTGGCTTAGTCACACACAACTTCCATGGGTCAGAGAGTTCAGATTCTCTCAGGTCATTTAAATCCCAGAAATGTCGGTACAGTCGTCCTTCTTTAATGCAATAGTCCGGAAACTTTTCTGGATCTTTCGAAACCTCGGTCTTCTTGTTCCGATACCAAGAACATTCCTCGGAAACATCAGTTAAGCACATTTCAGACGGTTGTTCGGACGTGCACGGCAACGGGTTTCTAGACAGTGCATCGGCTACCCGATTCAGGGCGCCGCGACGATACTTAATTTCAAAGTCATATTGTTGAAGAAAAATACTCCAACGGGCTAGACGGCCAGACGGACTAGATATAGAATGTAACCATCGTAAGGATTGGTGATCGGTCACAACGGTGAAGTGGTATCCTTCTAGATAGGGGCGCATCTTATCTATCCCCCAAACTATGGCTAGACATTCTTTTTCAGTCACAGAATAATTTCTTTCAGCTGAACTTAATGTGCGGCTAGCGTAGGCTATTACATGTTCATTACTATCTATCTTTTGAGTCAGTGCCACTCCTAATCCGTGTTCAGAAGCGTCTGTTTGCAGTGTGAATGGTATGCTAAAATCAGGACAACTTAGCACGGGCGCTTCGGACAAACAAGTTTTAATTTTGGAGAAAGCAATGTCCTGTTCCTCCGTCCATTTCCACCTCTGTGTTTTACGAAGTAACTTCGTCAGCGGAGCTACTGTCTGTGAAAATGAAGGTACGAATCGGCGGTACCACGAGGCTACTCCCAAGAATCTTCGTAGCTCTCGGATATTTCTAGGAGGTGCAAACTTCATAATGCTCTCTACTTTTTCGGGATCGGTACTGATACCATCACCAGTGACGACATGGCCTAGGTATTTCATAGACGGTAGACAGAAATGGCACTTGTCGGGATTCAGTCTTAACTTGGCATCTCGGAGACGACGGAAAACTTCAGCGAGATTTTGTAGATGTTCTTCGAAAGTGTCCCCTAGTACGATAATATCGTCGAGATATGCAAATGCGTACGGATCTAAATCTGGACCGATAATTCGATCCACCAGCCGCTGAAATGTGGCTGGTGCTGAATGTAGACCAAACGGCATGACAGTGAAATGGAAAAGTCCTCGTCCTGGTACGGTAAAAGCAGTAAGAGGCTTGCTTTTAGGTGATAACGGAACTTGCCAGTAACCACTCTTCAGATCTAGACTGGAAATGTACTTTGCTCTACGCAATTTGTCCAGAATAGCGTTTATGAATGGAAGAGGGTAGGCATCCTTCATTGTGACCTCGTTGACTTTTCGAAAGTCAATACAGAAACGATTCTTTCCATCTTTTTTCTTGACGATTACTACGGGGGAACTCCACGGACTGTTTGAGGGCTCTATTACCCCTTCTTTCAACATCATATCCACCTCTGCATTGCAGATCTCCTGCATCTTAGGATTCTGTGGACGATATCTTTGCTTAATCGGTGTGGAGTCTAGAAGACGTATCTCGTGTTCTACTACGTCTGTCGGTCCCGGAATTTTCTCAAACTTCGGTAATTCCTTGTCTAGGAAACTTTTCAAAGTTTCTTCCTGTATTTCGGTCAGATTTCGGTCTTGTAACGGCACGATAGTTTCTACAGGACATCCTAAACCAGATAGTCCTTCATCGTCCTCGTAATAGTCTAGATCAGAGCGTGAAATTCCGATAAAAGTATTCAATTCACAGCGGTCAGGAATTTTGGCCATTTCAAAATGTTCCAAGGTTGTCCTAGCGGCAGTTACTAGAGGATATTCTGTACTAGACCCCTTTACATCATCTTGGACTTCTTCCAAGCCTGACTGGGAGTTATCGGTAAATATCCTATCAGTTTTAACCTTTTCACAAATCGTCCTAGCGGCAGTTACTAGAGGATATTTTGTACTAGACCCCTTTACATCATCTTGGACTCCTTCCAAGCCTGACTGGGAGTTATCGGTAAATATCCTATCAGTTTTAACCTTTTCACAAATCGTCCTAGCGGAATCAGTAATAGCCAAATTCTCTTTTGCAGTATTAGCAGTCGGATTTCGCCTAGCGGTATCAGTTACATTCAGTTCGTAAGACTGTCCGGGGTCGTGCTCTTCTGGCGGTGATCTTACTACTTCTAAACTTCCTATTGTATCAGACAGTGTATCTGGCAGTTGACAGTCTACGAGTTTGCCTTCTTGGTAGATCTTCCCTGTTCCTAGTTCTAAGCAAAATTTATACTTCTTGAGTATATCCAGTCCCAAAACCAAATCAGCGATCAGACCTGGAAAATATTCCAGAGGTTCGTCCATAATGATGTCATTTACCATCAACTTTAGATCATATGTGTCGGTGATAGAAACCAAATTTCCGTTAGCGAGACGTGCTTTCGAAGTCTCACAGTCTGCAGTCCGCTTTCTATGGGAAAAGTGTTTCACAATTTGATCTCCAACATATGATCGGACAGCTCCGGTATCCAACAAGGCTTTAAACTTGAAGTTTTCGATATGGACATCAATTTGCGGTCGTGGATCTGACGGTTCGTGTGACGGATGCTCTTGAGAGGCTAAGAGATGGGGAAGCTGCGGCGGCCTCTCTGCGGGACAGCTTCGGATTAGTTTTCCTGATTCGAACAGGAACAGTCTCTTGTAAGGACTCCTTCCTTACGACAGCGGAAACAGAACAGTTTCGGCTGATTTATACATTGTGATCGGAGATGGCCTCTTTCACCACAACGCCAACAAAGTGTCTCAGAATTTCTAGTTACAGGCGTTCGATGGACTTGTACGTTTGTTCTAGGAGAACTAGTACTAGCTACTGGTTCTCGGGACGGAAGCGGATTAGTATTCATATTCGGTACGTTCCTGGATGTATTTGAAGATGGAAAACGTTGATTTGTTCCTCTTTGCCATCCACTGGTGCTTGGAATATTTTGGAGTTCTTTTCGAAGTAACTCAAATTCCTTCACCTCTTGACAGAAAGAAGTAAAATCTTTGAAATCAGTTTTCCTGATCTGCTGCCGGTATTCGGGTAACAGATTACGGTACAGCCAGGCTAGTTGTTGTTCGGAACTTAGTTTCCCATGACGTCGCATCAATGTTTGTAAATCGGTAATATAGGAAGATACAGGCTCATTACGGCGTTGCAATCGTCTTCCAATTTCAGCTTCTAAATCAATTTCATAATTTACTGGGTAGAAGAATATACGGAAGTCTCTTTCAAAATCGGCCCAGTTTGTAAAACGACTGCGGTTATTGCGGAACCACAATGCTGGTTCGCCAGTCAGTAATTCAGGTAATACCGGAAGTAACTGATCCTGTTGTACGTTCCTAGCAGTACAAATTTCGTCTAGTCTTTCTAGAAAGCTTACTGGGTCATCACGATTTCCAAAAGATATTTTCCAATCATGAACATTTATCGGATGTGGAGTTGCCATTATTATCGTGCTATTAGAAGTAATAGTATCGGCTGGAGTAGTAGCGGTACGGTTCGGGGCTGTTACAGACTTAGGTTTAATCGGAGAATGTACGGTGAAAATCACTCGGTATATAAAAAAAATAACACTCAACTGGTATAAAAGACGGTCGTAAATAATTAGAACTCTATTTCAAAATCAAAATTTTAAATATCCAATCGTAGCGATTAAATTCGAAAATGTAAAGTTTTATCCTTGGAAAATAATAAAACGGACGGCACTGAACGACAAAAAAAAAAAAATTTTAAATCATGAAAAAAAAAAAATCAGTTTTAGATGGTATCAAAATTTTCTAAAATAATTTTGAAGTACACTCGGTCCAGTAACAACAAAAAAAATCTGAACAAATTTTCGCAATAAATCTTAATCAATAATTTATTATTAACAATGAACTGTTTCCTTTCTTTAATAACGAAAACCACTCTTTCCAGACAATAATTTAGTTCAATGGGACAATCGGTAGCACTCAGTATAAAATCTTTTCAAATAAATTCCAAAAAAAAAAAAATTCAGACTTTTGAAACTCAATTTCAAAAAAAATCAAACGATTTGCAAATGAAGTATTTCAAAAAAACAAGTACGGTAAAATAAAATAATTAATGCAATATTTTCCACTGTCGGTTCAGATTGAAATCAAAATTTATGAAACAAATTAACGAAAGGTTTTCAAAGTATTATTCCAGATTTAAACAACAACAAAAAGAAATTGTTTTTTTTTTTTCCGGTATCACAAGTATTCCGTATTGTAAATTCAAGTCAAATATCCAGAAGAATAAAAAAAAATTCTTAAGTTCAAAACCACAACGCGAATAAAATATTCACGGGACAGCCGGTATAATAAATATTAAAATATTTATTTCCAATTACATGTAAAATTTTAGTGTTTATTTTGATCTGAAATAAAGCTATTTAAAATCACCGGTAAAATCTGCTATTTTAAAAAAAGTAACAAATGTCGTTATCAAAAAAACTGGTTTTCTTATCTTTTAGCAGGAGTTCAGAAATTGAAAAACGGCTTTAAATCGAATAGATTTGCAATACATGTAAAATCATTATTTTATTTTAAATAAAACATATACTGAGTGTTTTCGGTCTAGATGTATCACTTTGATTTTACGGATTTAATTCTCGAATTTTAAACAGATAATATTCTTCTGACAGTAATTTTATTTAAAAGATATAATCGGTGCTCTTTTGCTATTTTACAGCGGTAACTTGTTCTGTCGTTTAATTTTTTTTTACTCTTCTTACAAAAACAGCGGTCTGGGGTTTTCAGCAACGGTTTTCCTTAATTATTTTTTTTAGCAGTATGTACGCTTTGTCTCTCGGTTCTGTGCTCTTTTCACGTAAATTTTGTATTTTCCAACGGACTTTGATAATTTTTCTTATATTTCACTGGCTTATCTGCAGCGGTCTTAGGTACAATTTTCGATGGTCTCTTAGACCTGTTTACGGTTCTTTTCTAGCAGTTTTCACGATATCACTTTTTCTTTTTCACAGCGGTCAGTGGACGGTCTCTTCTTATACACACTTTTACAGGCTTATACGTTATTATTCAAATAGCGGTACTTTTTTTTTAAAACAACGGTCCCTGCTCGGGCGCCATTTTGTGACGTGCTTTCTTTCTACAAAAGATACTTGCCGTCACTATGACACCCACGGCTTCGGTTTCCTACTAGATTGCCTCGGGCGCCAGATTTTTGGGATGGTTTACTCCACTAACTCTCGATCTACTGCCTCAAGAGTACCAGGGTAGCAACAGATGGAGGTTACAGTAATTCCAGGGGTCTGTTGTTATAGACTATTTCGTAGTGCACAGCGTGAAACAGGCTTTAATTGTTTTACGTTGCGAAATCTGAATTTACCGGTTGCTTGTAAAAAAAAAAAATAAAACAAATATAAACAACGATTTATTTTTTTTAACGTTCACCAATTACGGAAAGCTACTATTTACCATTCGGTAGTTGCAGTTTAAATTCGTTTTTTTTTTACTATGATAAAAAAAAATGTAAGCAGTAATTTCGTCGGGTCTTGAAAAATTAACTAAAAGCAATATGAGATAGCGTGCAATTCTACAACAAGCAGGTGAAAGAAAAATGCAAAATTAGCGGTGAAAATGATAGCTGCACAGGGAAAGCGTCACTAGGCATTAACGTTTCTCAGGAGTTTTCCTTGGTATTTATGTCTGAATATAATAATAACAAAAGAATTACCCGGTATTTGAAATTTGTATAATAAAAAAAAAATATCCCACAGATAAAATGATTTTCCGGAACAGAATTCAAGATTCGTTGAATTAATTAAATCAAACCCCCCCTAAATTAAATAAACCTTTTTGACTAAATTCAGGGTTTGTTGAAAGAACCGCCGTTGTGTTCCTGTGAATAGACAGCGAACGCAAGGGTAGCTAATTCAAAAACCTTTGAATCAATTAAGCCAAATCCCCTTAAATTAAATAAACCCTATTGACTGGATTCAGGATTTCTTGAAAGAACCGCCGTTGTGTTCCTGTGAATAGACAGCGAACGCAAGGGTAGCTAATTCAAAAATCTTTGAATCAATTAAGTCAAACCCCCCTAAATTAAATAAATCAAAACCTTTGAAGCTTTTATAACTAATCGGAAGATATTTTTAAACAGACATAAATACGCCAGAAACTTATTGTTAATTATAACCTTTATATGTAAGCCGAGTGATATGTAGTTATTCAGTTTATGCACAAGAAAAATCAGAAATATGCAAAATTATTTATTAAGAAAAATTATACAGGTTCTTACCTCGGACACACACACAGGTCAGAACGTTCACTTCGGCCGGTAATTAATTCTTAAAAACGGTATAGACGGATAACAGTCAGCAAAAGAGAGTGATTTTAGCGGCTCCCGGCCTTTTAAACAATTTTCCCAGCCCCACTTAGCAAAGGCCCCACTAAAAATTAAATATGCGCGGTCGGCTACGGAACTGACTTGTGTGTTTCGTCTTAACAATTTACAAAATTTGAAATCCAAAGAAATAGGAAATCCAAAGAAGGAATTTCCCAAAAATGCATTATGATTATATCGGGCAATAAAATAAGAGGGGTGTCAATAAATTCAAAGTAAAACGGTTGATACAATAACAAAAATTACAATTATTTATATACAGAATGTCCCAAAAAAAATAAAAAAAAAAGTAACTTCGTTACATAATATTTAAATTTCTGTCATTTAATAATTTACCCACATGATACTTTTTTCATACTCATTTAGACATCATTTTTAATCGGAATAAATTTCAAAGATTTTACATGGGTGGGCTTCAGGGGATAAAAGGTTCAAATATTATCAACATAATATAACATTTCAACAGCTGTTCACAGTGTTACCAACATGATACTTTCCCTAAATTTCATACATTTAGACATCATTTTTAATTAGAATAAATTTTACATGGGTGGGCTTCAGGGGTAAAAGGTTCAAAAATTATCAACATAATCTAACATTTCAACAGCTGTTCACAGTGTCACCAACATGATACTTTCCCTAAATTTCACACATTTAGACGTTATTTTTAATTGGAATAAATTTTACATGGGTGGGCTTCAGGGGTAAAAGGTTCAAAAATTAGCGACATAACCTAACATTTCAACAGCTGTTCACAGTGTTACCAACATGATACTTTCCCTTAATTTCACACATTTAGACATCATTTTTAATTAGAATAAATTTTACATGGGTGGGCTTCAGGGGGTAAAAGGTTCAAATATTATCAACATAATCTAACATTTCAACAGCTATTCACAACGTTGCCAACATATGCAATAAAACGCGTGCAATAGAGATTTTTATTAATTTAACGGTTCTTAATAGATTAACGTAGCAATAAATACAACGCTACCAACATGATACTAAGGCGTAGAATTCTTACAAATAAAAAATCCTCAATGTTTTTGAAACATGCACCGAAACGGTTTTTAGCACAATGGATAGGGTAGAATTGAGCATAGATATTAATATTTTTACGATATATTTTATTCTTCATTTTCAAACTTAATTGTTACAATCATTTTTTCATTAATAATATTTCTATAGTGATTTAAATCAATTTTTTCCGTCTTCTCATATGACATATTATTTTTGTGATACATCCAATCATGAAAATAATAAATTTCTACTATTTCGCCAGAATCATCATTCATAGTAATTTCCATTGTAAGTGTTGGTTCATCATCAGCATCTACATATTCAGACTGAAAACATGCCGCGACATCTATTGTTGGGAAATTTCCAAATTCATCTTTAAAATATTCTTTGGAGAAACATGTGTCATACTCATAAACATCCACAGTTATATTATCAACAGTAATATATGCCTCTATTTGGTTAAGATCAAGACTTCCCATGACGTCAACGTTCGTGATGAAAATGATTAGGGTGAATATTGTTTAGTTTATTATATTAGCTTCACACCTATTGTTGTGGGAATGTCAAAAGGTTAATGGGTCACGGGATCATCCAGCAGTAACTTCATCGGACTAAAATCAAGCGTAGAATTCAACATCAAAGGGTATTATAACCTCATTATTATTAGTTCAAATTGAACGTGGAAAACAATATTTGAAATGTAACGTAGAATATATAGGTTCATATTGTTCCAATTTTTATAGGAAAAACAGTAATGTATTTCAAATGTGGATATCCTCGCACACACTAAACGATGTTCAAAAAATCTCCAGACTGATCAAGGTACGGAATTTTCCAACGCAAAATTTCAAAGTATAATGAAAAAACATATTATAAACCACTCTAATACATGGTCTGTTATAAAGGCTTCAATGCCAGAGAGAGTAATAAAGACGTTAAAATCCAAAATTTACAAATATTTTAGTTTAAATGAGTCGTACAAGTGGTTAGATGAATTACCGAAAATTACAAATCATACAACGAGACTAGGCATAATAGCAAAACCAAATTCAAGCCAATCAACGTCAACAAATCCAACGAACAGAAAATTATTAATAAATGTTATAGTCATTTGAAAATTGCTGGACCACGTAAATTAAAAGTTGGTGATGTCGTACGCATAAGTAAAGCAAAACATGTTTTCGAAAAAGGTTATACGCAAAAATTGGACTACTGAACTATTTAAAATTAGCAAAGTTAAAATAACCAGCCCCCCCCCCCCGCTTCATATCTCATAGAAGATATGCATGGAGCACTGATCAAAGGGGCATTCTACGAAGAGGAATTACAAAAAACAACCAATCCCGACATATATCTAGTGGAAAAGTTCTAAGACGTAAAGGCAAAAAAGATGTACGTTAAATGGCTCGGACTCACCAAAAAACATAATAGTTCGATTGACAATGATGATGTCGTCTAAGAAGTGCTATAAACCAGAGAGAAATCGAGAAATACACTAGTTTTACATGTAATCTTATGGCAACACAAACACAAATTCCAACATTTAGGGGGCCTTTTTGAACAACAGTTCGTTCAAGTTTTTACCGTAGTGGGGTAACGTTATAAATATGACAAAGCATCTCAGTTCATAATAGTTAGTCAAAATGTTTATTCCAACTTCGAGTGGTTACATTTCTGAAGGCAGTGAATTTGACGTTCCCCTAACTCCATCACCGCTATCATCGGTGCTCAGCGAAGACTATGATCGTGAACTTGATGCTGTTTTGGAAAAGTACGAAGAAGCAGCTAAGAACGAAGAACATTATCTTCTCTACACGCAATTCCTGCACGGTTTTTGTCGAATTGGGTGTGGTCTAAGTCCAGCAAGATCGTTTACTCCAGCTGTCGTCATGCACAAAGACCAATGGGAAAAAATATCTTTTAGTTCGTTTGAATGGGATCAATTGATATCCCAACTTCATGAAAATACGTTCAACGACGAAGAGGAGATCGTGTGCAGTGACTACTGCAAAATCCATCAAGTCATCTACGACAATATAAAATTCATCAAAATTACCAAGCACATGTAACATGTTTACAATGAAACCGTAAACCACAAAGAAGCGTGAGAATGAAAAAACATGTTTACGATAATGTGTTGACACCACAACTGATATGGATTATCAAAATGAAAAACATGTTTACGATGAAGTAAACCACAAAGAAGCGTGAGAATGAAAAAACATATTTACAATAATGTGTGGACACCGCAAGTGATGAAGGCTGCGAGACGAAGCGTGATAGTGAAAAACATGTTTACGATGAAACCAAAAAGAAGTGTGAAAATGAAAAACATGTTTACGATAATGTGTGGACACCGCAAGTGATAAAGATCGTAAGACTAAGTGTGAGAGTGAAAAACATGTTTACGATGAAACTGTAAACAACAAAGAAGCGTGAAAAGGCGAGTCAATGAAGATATTCAATCACCGTCGATAAAAAGACGAGTCAACGAAGACATTCAAACATCATCAATATTCGACCTTTATCGTTCTCCAACATACGATGGAAAAAACGATGAAAACGATGAAAAACGATGAAAACTATGAAAAATAACGAAATTGATAGCGTTTACTGACGTTACAATGTTGACAGTTGAAGCATTACTACCAATTTTTGCTTCTACATTAGCAAAGTGGAGATAATCGAACGGTTTAAAGCACTGTCGTTCAGCTATCTTCACTTTTTTTAAATAAAACACAATAATTTTTTGAATATATTTATGGAATTCTCTCCAAATCATTTACAATTCGATGCTTATAATAATACATAAATTGACTTAAAGCGATATTTTCTAAATTATTCTGTACATAATTAAAAGTTTGCAATTTATTAAAAGCACTTGAAAACGTATAATTTTCATCGAAAAAACTACTTTTAACTAAATTAAGTATATTATAATAATAACTAGGAAATTCAAGTTTTTCCAGCATTCTTATATATGGTACTAAAAGTTCAGTATTTATATGTACAAGATTCATCACGTCCATTTCTGACAGGAAAAAGTCTAGGCTGTGCTTGGTAATTTTGATGAATTTTATATTGTCGTAGATGACTTGATGGATTTTGCAGTAGTCACTGCACACGATCTCCTCTTCGTCGTTGAACGTATTTTCATGAAGTTGGGATATCAATTGATCCCATTCAAACGAACTAAAAGATATTTTTTCCCATTGGTCTTTGTGCATGACGACAGCTGGAGTAAACGATCTTGCTGGACTTAGACCACACCCAATTCGACAAAAACCGTGCAGGAATTGCGTGTAGAGAAGATAATGTTCTTCGTTCTTAGCTGCTTCTTCGTACTTTTCCAAAACAGCATCAAGTTCACGATCATAGTCTTCGCTGAGCACCGATGATAGCGGTGATGGAGTTAGGGGAACGTCAAATTCACTGCCTTCAGAAATGTAACCACTCGAAGTTGGAATAAACATTTTGACTAACTATTATGAACTGAGATGCTTTGTCATATTTATAACGTTACCCCACTACGGTAAAAACTTGAACGAACTGTTGTTCAAAAAGGCCCCCTAAATGTTGGAATTTGTGTTTGTGTTGCCATAAGATTACATGTAAAACTAGTGTATTTCTCGATTTCTCTCTGGTTTATAGCACTTCTTAGACGACATCATCATTGTCAATCGAACTATTATGTTTTTTGGTGAGTCCGAGCCATTTAACGTACATCTTTTTTGCCTTTACGTCTTAGAACTTTTCCACTAGATATATGTCGGGATTGGTTGTTTTTTGTAATTCCTCTTCGTAGAATGCCCCTTTGATCAGTGCTCCATGCATATCTTCTATGAGATATGAAGCGGGGGGGGGGGCTGGTTATTTTAACTTTGCTAATTTTAAATAGTTCAGTAGTCCAATTTTTGCGTATAACCTTTTTCGAAAACATGTTTTGCTTTACTTATGCGTACGACATCACCAACTTTTAATTTACGTGGTCCAGCAATTTTCAAATGACTATAACATTTATTAATAATTTTCTGTTCGTTGGATTTGTTGACGTTGATTGGCTTGAATTTGGTTTTGCTATTATGCCTAGTCTCGTTGTATGATTTGTAATTTTCGGTAATTCATCTAACCACTTGTACGACTCATTTAAACTAAAATATTTGTAAATTTTGGATTTTAACGTCTTTATTACTATCTCTGGCATTGAAGCCTTTATAACAGACCATGTATTAGAGTGGTTTATAATATGTTTTTTCATTATACTTTGAAATTTTGCGTTGGAAAATTCCGTACCTTGATCAGTCTGGAGATTTTTTGAACATCGTTTAGTGTGTGCGAGGATATCCACATTTGAAATACATTACTGTTTTTCCTATAAAAATTGGAACAATATGAACCTATATATTCTACGTTACATTTCAAATATTGTTTTCCACGTTCAATTTGAACTAATAATAATGAGGTTATAATACCCTTTGATGTTGAATTCTACGCTTGATTTTAGTCCGATGAAGTTACTGCTGGATGATCCCGTGACCCATTAACCTTTTGACATTCCCACAACAATAGGTGTGAAGCTAATATAATAAACTAAACAATATTCACCCTAATCATTTTCATCACGAACGTTGACGTCATGGGAAGTCTTGATCTTAACCAAATAGAGGCATATATTACTGTTGATAATATAACTGTGGATGTTTATGAGTATGACACATGTTTCTCCAAAGAATATTTTAAAGATGAATTTGGAAATTTCCCAACAATAGATGTCGCGGCATGTTTTCAGTCTGAATATGTAGATGCTGATGATGAACCAACACTTACAATGGAAATTACTATGAATGATGATTCTGGCGAAATAGTAGAAATTTATTATTTTCATGATTGGATGTATCACAAAAATAATATGTCATATGAGAAGACGGAAAAAATTGATTTAAATCACTATAGAAATATTATTAATGAAAAAATGATTGTAACAATTAAGTTTGAAAATGAAGAATAAAATATATCGTAAAAATATTAATATCTATGCTCAATTCTACCCTATCCATTGTGCTAAAAACCGTTTCGGTGCATGTTTCAAAAACATTGAGGATTTTTTATTTGTAAGAATTCTACGCCTTAGTATCATGTTGGTAGCGTTGTATTTATTGCTACGTTAATCTATTAAGAACCGTTAAATTAATAAAAATCTCTATTGCACGCGTTTTATTGCATATGTTGGCAACGTTGTGAATAGCTGTTGAAATGTTAGATTATGTTGATAATATTTGAACCTTTTACCCCCTGAAGCCCACCCATGTAAAATCTTTGAACTTTATTCTAATTAAAAATGATGTCTAAATGTGTGAAATTAAGGGAAAGTATCATGTTGGTAACACTGTGAACAGCTGTTGAAATGTTAGGTTATGTCGCTAATTTTTGAACCTTTTACCCCTGAAGCCCACCCATGTAAAATTTATTCCAATTAAAAATAACGTCTAAATGTGTGAAATTTAGGGAAAGTATCATGTTGGTGACACTGTGAACAGCTGTTGAAATGTTAGATTATGTTGATAATTTTTGAACCTTTTACCCCTGAAGCCCACCCATGTAAAATTTATTCTAATTAAAAATGATGTCTAAATGTATGAAATTTAGGGAAAGTATCATGTTGGTAACACTGTGAACAGCTGTTGAAATGTTAGGTTATGTCGCTAATTTTTGAACCTTTTACCCCTGAAGCCCACCCATGTAAAATTTATTCCAATTAAAAATAACGTCTAAATGTGTGAAATTTAGGGAAAGTATCATGTTGGTGACACTGTGAACAGCTGTTGAAATGTTAGATTATGTTGATAATTTTTGAACCTTTTACCCCTGAAGCCCACCCATGTAAAATTTATTCTAATTAAAAATGATATCTAAATGTATGAAATTTAGGGAAAGTATCATGTTGGTAACCCTGTGAACAGCTGTTGAAATGTTATATTATGTTGATAATATTTGAACCTTTTATCCCCTGAAGCCCACCCATGTAAAATCTTTGAAATTTATTCCGATTAAAAATGATGTCTAAATGAGTATGAAAAAAGTATCATGTGGGTAAATTATTAAATGACAGAAATTTAAATATTATATCGGTAAATAAATTTGATGAAAAAGTACTATGTTGGTAACGTTGTATTAAAATATTATAGAGGGACATGAATTTGATGAGAAAGTACTATGTTGGTGACGTTGTATTTGAATATTACAGTGAGAAAATAAAAATTATTGCATCGCGAGAAAGTGTTAGGTTGTGAACAGCTGTTGAAATGTTAGATTATGCTGATAATTTTTGAACCTTTTACCCCTGAAGCCCGCCCATGTAAAATGTTTGAACTTTATTCCAATTAAAAATAACGTCTAAATGTATAAAATGGAGGGAAAGTATCATGTTGGTGACACTGTTCATTATTGATATAAATTTGATAAAAAAGTATCATGTTGGTAAATTATAGGCGGGGAAGTATCATGTTGGTAAAGCTAGTTGATTAAATTATGATGTTATGTTTATATTTTGAAAAAAGTACAATGCGGGTAAATTATTAAATGGCAGAAATTTAAATATTATAGCGAGAAAGAAATTTAATGGGAAAGTAAAAATTATTCCATCACGAGAAAGTGCTCTAAAATTTTAATAAACATTCTCTTCTTAAGTTTTAAACACCCGGTATGCTAGAATTATTTCAAAAATTGTAAACACCTTATCAATGAAACTTCCTGCATGAAACCGATAATATCAACATTCGATAATTTTATACTTCTATCATAGTTGTGAATTACGCTAGTATTAGGTGCGAGAAAGTAGAATGTTGTGTTTTTTTACATGGAAATATTAGCAAGGAACTTATTTCCCGAGATGCTGTCTATATGGTTGAATGCTCAGCTTATTTTGTTCAATCTGTAGACAGTTTTTCTAAAAATAGGTAATCTCATCATTGTGATATTGTGGATTTTGTGAAATTAGACACCGTGTTATCCTAAAAATGATGATTGTGTTGTGTGTGTGTGTGTGTGTGTGTGTGTGTGTGTGTGTGTGTGAGTGTGTGTGTGTGTGTGAGTGTGTGTGTGTGTGTGTGTGTGTGTGTGAGTGTGTGTGTGTGTGTGAGTGTGTGTGTGTGTGTGTGTGTGTGTGTGTGTGTGTGTGTGTGTGTGTGTGTGTGTGTGTGTGTGTGTGTGTGTGTGAAGAGGCACAGTTGGCATCGGATAAATCCTATTTGCCACAGACTTTTATTAAAATATGATTTCATGTGAATATTTTATCTAGTTGACTCATTCCAAACGTTACTAAAGCATCAAGTACCTTTTTATTGTGAGTGCTAAGCAAAGAAGTAATGTTGATGGGAAGGATAGAGAGTTGGAAATTGAAAACTTACTTATCAATATGTGAGAAGTGCTTAGCACCAGAAAAGAAGATGTGACTTAAATCACAAATTGATACATTGTTACAAACAGTGAAATGATGCAGATATAATTTTATATAATACGGGATGTGAATTTTGCAACTTCTTAGATGAGGTATTTTTTATTGTAAAGACGAATGAATAACGGTATGATTACTGGATGTAGCAGTAGTCTTGACATAACCTCTCTCAATTAAGATGATGTTATTTTTAGCTACATCAGTTAGATTATGGAAGTTGAAATATATACATTTTAACAGTTTATTAAAAAAAATGTAATTAATGAAGAAAAAAATAGGTTAGTATTTTAAAGGATCTTGAGAAATGTTAGTTTATTCTGATTTTAATTGATCAAACATACCTGCACAAATAGTTGTATTTGATGGGTATGTTAATTTGACATTCATCTTCCCGAAATATTAACAATGTGTTGGTGTTGTCCTTAAGATTACTTTCATTCAAGTTGCATAATAATTTTTATATATGTAGACTTGGTTTGCTTCCACTTCTTAGTTAATTGAAACATTTCTTATTGAATTTAATTCATAATAATTAGCCATCTAAAATTAGAAATAAATTATTAAATGAAATATTTTGTGTAAAAATTTATTTTTGGAATAAATTTATATTAGTATCTTAATATTCCTTAAATAATTACATAATTAAAACAATAAATGTACCTAATTGTAATTTTTATAATGTAAAACAAGTCTTTAGTTTTGATAAAAAATACTAAATAAATAAGGTTATGTTATTTTAAATTCGTTCTTTTCCTACGACAGCCTTTGATCCTACGGACAAACAGCTTCATTTAGTTTTTAAATTTTATATTACTTATTATATACATAATAATTCAATACTAAAAAAACGGATGTGAATCTTAGAATTCACTTATTTAAATATATCAGTATTACTTACCTTCGATGAAAATAATAAAATGAAATTTGAATTTCGCGCACTTACGCACTTGCGCACTTCGCAATTCCTGTTTTTGCGATGAAATACGGTTTTGTGATTTAACATTGGTGTGAATATAACATTATTATATTTGCACTGTTTTGTTAAATGACGCTTATGATGGGTTACTGGTTTGTGAAAATACAGTTTTACTTTTGTACTGGTTTGTTATTATAGAGTTCTGACAAAAAACATTATTGTGTTTATACTTTATGATGATTGAATCATTTTGAAAAATTCAAAGTTTATGTTTTTACCGTTTTGCCACTTTAAATTAGTGTTTAAATAAAGTTTGAAAATGTAACTTTGGGATACTTTGCATGGATCCGTCATTTGTTTTCATTTATTTTCATTTATTTACATGTATTTTCATTTATTTTGATGTATTATCACTTATTTTCATTAATCTTTCATTATATTCATCTACTTTTATTTATTTTCATTTACTTTCATGTATTTACATGTATTTTCATTTGTTTTCATTTATTTTCATGTATTATCATTTATTTTCATATATTATCATTTATTTTCATTTATCTTCAATTATTTTCATCTATTTTCATTTATTTTCATTTACTTTAATTTATTTTCATTAGTTTTTATTTATTTTCATTTATTTACATGTATTTTCATTTATTTTCATTCACTTTCATGTATTTACATATATTTTCATTTGTTTTCATCTATTTTCATTTATTTAAATGTATTTTCATATAATTTCACTTACTTTCATGTATTTACATGTATTTTCATTTATTTTCATTTATTTTCATTTATTTTCATTTATTTTCATTTATTTTCATTTATTTTCATTTATTTTCATTTATTTTCATATATTATCATTTATTTCCATTTATCTTCAATTATTTTCATCTATTTTCATTTATTTTCTTTAACTTTAATGTATTTACATGTATTTTCATTAGTTTTCATTTATTTACATGTATTTTTGTTTATTTTAATGTATGTACATGTATTTTCTTTGTTTCCATTTACTTTCATTTATTTACATGTATTTTTATATAATTTCACTTACTTTCATGTATTTACAGGTATTTTCATTTATTTACATGTATTTTCATTTATTTTCATTCACTTTCATGTATTTACATGTATTTTCATTTATTTTGATGTGTTATCACTTGTTTTCATTAATCTTTGATTATATTCATGTACTTTTATTTATTTTCATTAACTTTCATGTATTTACATGTTTTTTCATTTATTTTGATGTATTATTATTTATTTTCATATAATATCATTTATTTTCATTTATCTTCAATTATTTTCATCTATTTTCATTAACTTTAATGTATTTACATGTATTTTCATTAGTTTTCATTTATTTACATGTATTTTCATTTATTTTCATTTATTTAAATGTATTTTCATATAATTTCACTTACTTTCATGTATTTACATGTATTGTCATTTGTTTTCATTTATTTCCATTTATTTACATGAATTTTCATTTAATTTAATTTACTTTTATGAATTTACGTGTATTTTCATTTATTTTCATTTATTTTCATTTATTTTCATTAATTTTCATTTATTTTCATTTATTTTCATTTATTTTCATTTATTTTCATTTATTTTCATTTATTTTCATTTATTTTCATTTATTTTCATTTATTTTCATTTATTTTCATTTATTTTCATTTATTTTCATTTATTTTCATTTATTTTCATTTATTTTCATTTCTTTTCATTTATTTTCATTTATTTTCATTTATTTTCATTTATTTTCATTTATTTTCATTTATTTTCATTTATTTTCATTTATTTTCATTTATTTTCATTTATTTTCATTTATTTTCATTTATTTTCATTTATTTTCATTTATTTTCATTTATTTTTATTTATTTTCATTTATTTTCATTTATTTTCATTTATTTTCATTTATTTTCATTTATTTTCATTTATTTTCATTTATTTTCATTTATTTTCATTTATTTTCATTTATTTTCATTTATTTTCTAATTTATTTTCATTTATTTTCATTTATTTTCATTTATTTTCATTTATTTTCATTTATTTTCATTTATTTTCATTTATTTTCATTTATTTTCATTTATTTTCATTTATTTTCATTTATTTTCATTTATTTTCATTTATTTTCATTTATTTTCATTTATTTTCATTTATTTTCATTTATTTTCATTTATTTTCATTTATTTTCATTTATTTTCATTTATTTTCATTTATTTTCATTTATTTTCTAATTTATTTTCATTTATTTTCATTTATTTTCATTTATTTTCATTTATTTTCATTTATTTTCATTTATTTTCATTTATTTTCATTTATTTTCATTTATTTTCATTTATTTTCATTTATTTTCATTTATTTTCATTTATTTTCATTTATTTTCATTTATTTTCATTTATTTTCATTTATTTTCATTTATTTTCATTTATTTTCTAATTTATTTTCATTTATTTTCATTTATTTTCATTTATTTTCATTTATTTTCATTTATTTTCTAATTTATTTTCATTTATTTTCATTTATTTTCATTTATTTTCATTTATTTTCATTTATTTTCATTTATTTTCATTTATTTTCATTTATTTTCATTTATTTTCATTTATTTTCATTTATTTTCATTTATTTTCATTTATTTTCATTTATTTTCATTTATTTTCATTTATTTTCATTTATTTTCATTTATTTTCATTTATTTTCATTTATTTTCATTTATTTTCATTTATTTTCATTTATTTTCATTTATTTTCATTTATTTTCATTTATTTTCTAATTTATTTTCATTTATTTTCATTTATTTTCATTTATTTTTTAATTTATTTTCATTTATTTTCATTTATTTTCATTAATTTTCATTTATTTTCATTTATTTTCATTTATTTTCATTTATTTTCATTTATTTTCATTTATTTTCATTTATTTTCATTTATTTTCATTTATTTTCATTTATTTTCATTTATTTTCATTTTCATTTATTTTCATTTATTTTCATTTATTTTCATTTATTTTCATGTATTTTCATGTATTTTCATTTATTTTCATTTATTTTCATTTATTTTCATTTATTTTCATTTATTTTCATTTATTTTCATTTATTTTCATTTATTTTCATTTATTTTCATTTATTTTCATTTATTTTCATTCATTTTCATTTATTTTCATTTATTTTCATTTATTTTCATTTATTTTCATTTATTTTCATTTATTTTCATTTATTTTCATTTATTTTCATTTATTTTCATTTATTTTCATTTATTTTCATTTATTTTCATTTATTTTCATTTATTTTCATTTATTTTCATTTATTTTCATTTATTTTCATTTATTTTCATTTATTTTCATTTATTTTCATTTATTTTCATTTATTTTCATTTATTTTCATTTATTTTCATTTATTTTCATTTATTTTCATTTATTTTCATTTATTTTCATTTATTTTCATTTATTTTCATTTATTTTCATTTATTTTCATTTATTTTCTAATTTATTTTCGTTTATTTTCATTTATTTTCATTTATTTTCATTTATTTTCATTTATTTTCATTTATTTTCATTTATTTTCTAATTTATTTTCATTTATTTTCATTTATTTTCTAATTTATTTTCTAATTTATTTTCATTTATTTTCATTTATTTTCTAATTTATTTTCTAATTTATTTTCATTTATTTTCATTTATTTTCATTTATTTTCATTTATTTTCATTTATTTTCATTTATTTTCATTTATTTTCATTTATTTTCATTTATTTTCATTTATTTTCATTTATTTTCATTTATTTTCATTTATTTTCATTTATTTTCATTTATTTTCATTTATTTTCATTTATTTTCATTCATTTTCATTTATTTTCATTTATTTTCATTTATTTTCATTTATTTTCTAATTTATTTTCATTTATTTTCATTTATTTTCTAATTTATTTTCATTTATTTTCATTTATTTTCATTTATTTTCTAATTTATTTTCATTTATTTTTATTTATTTTCATTTATTTTCATTTATTTTCATTTATTTTCATTTATTTTCATTTATTTTCATTTATTTTCATTTATTTTCATTTATTTTCATTTATTTTCATTTATTTTCATTTATTTTCATTTATTTTCATTTATTTTCATATATTTTCATTTATTTTCATTTATTTTCTAATTTATTTTCATTTATTTTCATTTATTTTCTAATTTATTTTCATTTATTTTCATTTATTTTCTAATTTATTTTCATTTATTTTCATTTATTTTCTAATTTATTTTCTAATTTATTTTCATTTATTTTCATTTATTTTCTAATTTATTTTCTAATTTATTTTCATTTATTTTCATTTATTTTCATTTATTTTCATTTATTTTCATTTATTTTCATTTATTTTCATTTATTTTCATTTATTTTCATTTATTTTCTAATTTATTTTCATTTATTTTCATTTATTTTCATTTATTTTCATTTATTTTCTAATTTATTTTCATTTATTTTCATTTATTTTCATTTATTTTCTAATTTATTTTCATTTATTTTCATTTATTTTTATTTATTTTCATTTATTTTCATTTCTTTTCATTTATTTTCATTTATTTTCATTTATTTTCATTTATTTTCATTTATTTTCATATATTTTCATTTATTTTCATTTATTTTCATTTATTTTCATTTATTTTCATTTATTTTCTAATTTATTTTCATTTATTTTCATTTATTTTCTAATTTATTTTCTAATTTATTTTCATTTATTTTCATTTATTTTCATTTATTTTCTAATTTATTTTCTAATTTATTTTCTAATTTATTTTCATTTATTTTCATTTATTTTCATTTATTTTCATTTATTTTCATTTATTTTCATTTATTTTCTAATTTATTTTCATTTATTTTCATTTATTTTCATTTATTTTCATTTATTTTTATTTATTTTCTAATTTATTTTCATTTATTTTCATTTATTTTCATTTATTTTCATTTATTTTCATTTATTTTCTAATTTATTTTCATTTATTTTCATTTATTTTCTAATTTATTTTCATTTATTTTCATTTATTTTCTAATTTATTTTCATTTATTTTCATTTATTTTCTAATTTATTTTCATTTATTTTCATTTATTTTCTAATTTATTTTCATTTATTTTCATTTATTTTCATTTATTTTCTAATTTATTTTCATTTATTTCCATTTATTTTCATTTATTTTCATTTATTTTCATTTATTTTCATTTACTTTCATTTATTTTCATTTATTTTCATTTATTTTCATTTATTTTCATTTATTTTCATTTATTTTCATTTATTTTCATTTATTTTCATTTATTTTCATTTATTTTCATTTATTTTCATTTATTTTCATTTATTTTCATTTATTTTCATTTATTTTCATTTATTTTCATTTATTTTCATTTATTTTCATTTATTTTCATTTATTTTCATTTATTTTCATTTATTTTCATTTATTTTCTAATTTATTTTCATTTATTTTCATTTATTTTCATTTATTTTCATTTATTTTCATTTATTTTCATTTATTTTCATTTATTTTCATTAATTTTCATTTATTTTCATTTATTTTCATTTATTTTCATTTATTTTCATTTATTTTCATTTATTTTCTAATTTATTTTCATTTATTTTCATTTATTTTCATTTATTTTCTAATTTATTTTCATTTATTTTCATTTATTTTCATTTATTTTCATTTATTTTCTAATTTATTTTCATTTATTTTCATTTATTTTCTAATTTATTTTCATTTATTTTCATTTATTTTCATTTATTTTCTAATTTATTTTCATTTATTTTCATTTATTTTCTAATTTATTTTCATTTATTTTCATTTATTTTCATTTATTTTCATTTATTATCATTTATTTTCATTTATTTTCTAATTTATTTTCATTTATTTTCTAATTTATTTTCATTTATTTTCATTTATTTTCATTTATTTTCATTTATTTTCTAATTTATTTTCATTTATTTTCATTTATTTTCATTTATTTTCTAATTTATTTTCATTTATTTTCATTTATTTTCATTTATTTTCATTTATTTTCATTTATTTTCATTTATTTTCATTTATTTTCATTTATTTTCATTTATTTTCATTTATTTTCATTTATTTTCATTTATTTTCATTTATTTTCATTTATTTTCATTTATTTTCATTTATTTTCATTTATTTTCATATATTTTCATTTATTTTCATTTATTTTCTAATTTATTTTCATTTATTTTCATTTATTTTCATTTATTTTCATTAATTTTCATTTATTTTCATTTATTTTCATTTATTTTCATTTATTTTCTAATTTATTTCCATTTATTTTCATTTATTTTCTAATTTATTTTCATTTATTTTCATTTATTTTCTAATTTATTTTCTAATTTATTTTCATTTATTTTCATTTATTTTCTAATTTATTTTCTAATTTATTTTCTAATTTATTTTCATTTATTTTCATTTATTTTCATTTATTTTCATTTATTTTCTAATTTATTTTCATTTATTTTCATTTATTTTCATTTATTTTCATTTATTTTCATTTATTTTCATTTATTTTTATTTATTTTCTAATTTATTTTCATTTATTTTCATTTATTTTCATTTATTTTCATTTATTTTCATTTATTTTCATTTATTTTCATTTATTTTCATTTATTTTCATTTATTTTCATTTATTTTCATTTATTTTCATTTATTTTCATTTATTTTCATTTATTTTCATTTATTTTCATTTATTTTCTAATTTATTTTCTAATTTATTTTCATTTATTTTCTAATTTATTTTCATTTATTTTCATTTATTTTCTAATTTATTTTCTAATTTATTTTCATTTATTTTCATTTATTTTCATTTATTTTCATTTATTTTCATTTATTTTTATTTATTTTCATTTATTTTCATTTATTTTCATTTATTTTCATTTATTTTCATTTATTTTCATTTATTTTCATTTATTTTCATTTATTTTCATTTATTTTCATTTATTTTCATTTATTTTCATTTATTTTCATTTATTTTCATTTATTTTCATTTATTTTCATTTATTTTCATTTATTTTCATTTATTTTCATTTATTTTCATTTATTTTCATTTCTTTTCATTTATTTTCATTTATTTTCATTTATTTTCATTTATTTTCATTTATTTTCATTTATTTTCATTTATTTTCATTTATTTTCATTTATTTTCATTTATTTTCATTTATTTTCATTTATTTTCATTTATTTTCATTTATTTTCATTTATTTTCATTTATTTTCATTTATTTTCTAATTTATTTTCATTTATTTTCTAATTTATTTTCATTTATTTTCATTTATTTTCATTTATTTTCTAATTTATTTTCATTTATTTTCATTTATTTTCATTTATTTTCTAATTTATTTTCTAATTTATTTTCATTTATTTTCATTTATTTTCATTTATTTTCTAATTTATTTTCATTTATTTTCATTTATTTTCATTTATTTTCATTTATTTTCTAATTTATTTTCATTTATTTTCATTTATTTTCTAATTTATTTTCATTTATTTTCATTTATTTTCATTTATTTTCATTTATTTTCTAATTTATTTTCATTTATTTTCATTTATTTTCATTTATTTTCATTTATTTTCATTTATTTTCATTTACTTTCATTTATTTTCATTTATTTTCATTTATTTTCATTTATTTTCATTTATTTTCATTTATTTTCATTTATTTTCATTTATTTTCATTTATTTTCATTTATTTTCATTTATTTTCATTTATTTTCATTTATTTTCTAATTTATTTTCATTTATTTTCATTTATTTTCATTTATTTTCATTTATTTTCATTTATTTTCATTTATTTTCATTTATTTTCATTTATTTTCATTTATTTTCATTTATTTTCATTTATTTTCAATTATTTTCATTTATTTTCATTTATTTTCATTTATTTTCATTTATTTTCATTTATTTTCATTTATTTTCATTTATTTTCTAATTTATTTTCATTTATTTTCTAATTTATTTTCATTTATTTTCATTTATTTTCATTTATTTTCTAATTTATTTTCATTTATTTTCATTTATTTTCATTTATTTTCATTTATTTTCATTTATTTTCATTTATTTTCATTTATTTTCATTTATTTTCATTTATTTTCATTTATTTTCATTTATTTTCTAATTTATTTTCATTTATTTTCTAATTTATTTTCATTTATTTTCATTTATTTTCATTTATTTTCTAATTTATTTTCATTTATTTTCATTTATTTTCTAATTTATTTTCATTTATTTTCATTTATTTTCTAATTTATTTTCATTTATTTTCATTTATTTTCATATATTTTCATATATTTTCATTTATTTTCTAATTTATTTTCTAATTTATTTTCATTTATTTTCATTTATTTTCATTTATTTTCTAATTTATTTTCATTTATTTTCATTTATTTTCATTTATTTTCATTTATTTTCATTTATTTTCATTTATTTTCATTTACTTTCATTTATTTTCATTTATTTTCATTTATTTTCATTTATTTTCATTTATTTTCATTTATTTTCATTTATTTTCATTTATTTTCATTTATTTTCATTTATTTTCATTTATTTTCATTTATTTTCATTTATTTTCATTTATTTTCATTTATTTTCATTTATTTTCATTTATTTTCATTTATTTTCATTTATTTTCATTTATTTTCATTTATTTTCATTTATTTTCATTTATTTTCATTTATTTTCATTTATTTTCATTTATTTTCATTTATTTTCATTTATTTTCATTTATTTTCATTTATTTTCATTTATTTTCATTTATTTTCATTTATTTTCTAATTTATTTTCATTTATTTTCATTTATTTTCATTTATTTTCATTTATTTTCATTTATTTTCATTTATTTTCATTTATTTTCATTTATTTTCATTTATTTTCATTTATTTTCATTTATTTTCATTTATTTTCATTTATTTTCATTTATTTTCATTTATTTTCATTTATTTTCATTTATTTTCATTTATTTTCATTTATTTTCATTTATTTTCATTTATTTTCATTTATTTTCATTTATTTTCATTTATTTTCATTTATTTTCATTTATTTTCATTTATTTTCATTTATTTTCATTTATTTTCATTTATTTTCATTTATTTTCATTTATTTTCATTTATTTTCATTTATTTTCATTTATTTTCATTTATTTTCATTTATTTTCATTTATTTTCATTTATTTTCATTTATTTTCATTTATTTTCATTTATTTTCATTTATTTTCATTTATTTTCATTTATTTTCTAATTTATTTTCATTTATTTTCATTTATTTTCATTTATTTTCATTTATTTTCATTTATTTTCATTTATTTTCATTTATTTTCATTTATTTTCATTTATTTTCTAATTTATTTTCATTTATTTTCATTTATTTTCATTTATTTTCATTTATTTTCATTTATTTTCATTTATTTTCATTTATTTTCATTTATTTTCTAATTTATTTTCATTTATTTTCATTTATTTTCATTTATTTTCATTTATTTTCATTTATTTTCATTTATTTTCATTTATTTTCATTTATTTTCATTTATTTTCATTTATTTTCATTTATTTTCATTTATTTTCATTTATTTTCATTTATTTTCATTTATTTTCATTTATTTTCTAATTTATTTTCATTTATTTTCATTTATTTTCATTTATTTTCATTTATTTTCATTTATTTTCATTTATTTTCATTTATTTTCATTTATTTTCATTTATTTTTTAATTTATTTTCATTTATTTTCATTTATTTTCATTTATTTTCATTTATTTTCATTTATTTTCATTTATTTTCATTTATTTTCATTTATTTTCATTTATTTTCATTTATTTTCATTTATTTTCATTTATTTTCATTTATTTTCATTTATTTTCATTTATTTTCATTTATTTTCATTTATTTTCATTTATTTTCTAATTTATTTTCATTTATTTTCATTTATTTTCATTTATTTTCATTTATTTTCATTTATTTTCATTTATTTTCATTTATTTTTTAATTTATTTTCATTTATTTTCATTTATTTTCATTTATTTTCATTTATTTTCATTTATTTTCATTTATTTTCATTTATTTTCATTTATTTTCATTTATTTTCATTTATTTTCATTTATTTTCATTTATTTTCATTTATTTTCATTTATTTTCATTTATTTTCATTTATTTTCATTTATTTTCATTTATTTTCATTTATTTTCATTTATTTTCATTTATTTTCATTTATTTTCATTTATTTTCTAATTTATTTTCATTTATTTTCATTTATTTTCATTTATTTTCATTTATTTTCATTTATTTTCATTTATTTTCATTTATTTTCATTTATTTTCATTTATTTTCATTTATTTTCATTTATTTTCATTTATTTTCATTTATTTTCATTTATTTTCATTTATTTTCATTTATTTTCATTTATTTTCATTTATTTTCATTTATTTTCATTTATTTTCATTTATTTTCATTTATTTTCATTTATTTTCATTTATTTTCATTTATTTTCATTTATTTTCATTTAATTTCATTCATTTTCATTTATTTTCATTTATTTTCATTTATTTTCATTTATTTTCATTTATTTTCATTTATTTTCATTTATTTTCATTTATTTTCATTTATTTTCATTTATTTTCATTTATTTTCATTTATTTTCATTTATTTTCATTTATTTTCATTTATTTTCATTTATTTTCATTTATTTTCATTTATTTTCATTTATTTTCATTTATTTTCATTTATTTACATTTATTTTCATTTATTTTCATTTATTTTCATTTATTTTCATTTATTTTCATTTATTTTCATTTATTTTCATTTATTTTCATTTATTTTCATTTATTTTCATTTATTTTCATTTATTTTCATTTACTTTCATTTATTTTCATTTATTTTCATTTATTTTCATTTATTTTCATTAATTTTCATTTATTTTCATTTATTTTCATTTATTTTCATTTATTTTCATTTATTTTCATTTATTTTCATTTATTTTCATTTATTTTCATTTATTTTCTAATTTATTTTCGTTTATTTTCATTTATTTTCATTTATTTTCATTTATTTTCTAATTTATTTTCATTTATTTTCATTTATTTTCTAATTTATTTTCATTTATTTTCATTTATTTTCTAATTTATTTTCTAATTTATTTTCATTTATTTTCATTTATTTTCATTTATTTTCATTTATTTTCATTTATTTTCATTTATTTTCATTTATTTTCATTTATTTTCATTTATTTTCATTTATTTTCATTTATTTTCATTTATTTTCATTTATTTTCTAATTTATTTTCATTTATTTTCATTTATTTTCATTTATTTTCTAATTTATTTTCATTTATTTTCATTTATTTTCATTTATTTTCATTTATTTTCTAATTTATTTTCATTTATTTTCATTTATTTTCATTTATTTTCATTTATTTTCATTTATTTTCATTTATTTTCATTTATTTTCATTTATTTTCATTTATTTTCATTTATTTTCATTTATTTTCATTTATTTTCATTTATTTTCTAATTTATTTTCATTTATTTTCATTTATTTTCATTTATTTTCTAATTTATTTTCATTTATTTTCATTTATTTTCATTTATTTTCATTTATTTTCATTTATTTTCATTTATTTTCATTTATTTTCATTTATTTTCATATATTTTCATTTATTTTCATTTATTTTCTAATTTATTTTCATTTATTTTCATTTATTTTCTAATTTATTTTCATTTATTTTCATTTATTTTCATTTATTTTCATTTATTTTCATTTATTTTCATTTATTTTCATTTATTTTCATATATTATCATTTATTTCCATTTATCTTCAATTATTTTCATTTATTTTCATTTATTTTCATTTATTTTCTAATTTATTTTCATTTATTTTCATTTATTTTCATTTATTTTCATTTATTTTCATTTATTTTCTAATTTATTTTCATTTATTTTCATTTATTTTCTAATTTATTTTCATTTATTTTCATTTATTTTCATTTATTTTCATATATTATCATTTATTTCCATTTATCTTCAATTATTTTCATTTATTTTCATTTATTTTCATTTATTTTCTAATTTATTTTCATTTATTTTCATTTATTTTCATTTATTTTCATTTATTTTCATTTATTTTCTAATTTATTTTCGTTTATTTTCATTTATTTTCATTTATTTTCATTTATTTTCTAATTTATTTTCATTTATTTTCATTTATTTTCTAATTTATTTTCATTTATTTTCATTTATTTTCTAATTTATTTTCTAATTTATTTTCATTTATTTTCATTTATTTTCATTTATTTTCATTTATTTTCATTTATTTTCATTTATTTTCATTTATTTTCATTTATTTTCATTTATTTTCATTTATTTTCATTTATTTTCATTTATTTTCATTTATTTTCTAATTTATTTTCATTTATTTTCATTTATTTTCATTTATTTTCTAATTTATTTTCATTTATTTTCATTTATTTTCATTTATTTTCATTTATTTTCTAATTTATTTTCATTTATTTTCATTTATTTTCATTTATTTTCATTTATTTTCATTTATTTTCATTTATTTTCATTTATTTTCATTTATTTTCATTTATTTTCATTTATTTTCATTTATTTTCATTTATTTTCATTTATTTTCTAATTTATTTTCATTTATTTTCATTTATTTTCTAATTTATTTTCTAATTTATTTTCATTTATTTTCATTTATTTTCATTTATTTTCATTTATTTTCATTTATTTTCATTTATTTTCATTTATTTTCATTTATTTTCATTTATTTTCATTTATTTTCATTTATTTTCATTTATTTTCATTTATTTTCATTTATTTTCATTTATTTTCATTTATTTTCATTTATTTTCATTTATTTTCATTTATTTTCATTTATTTTCATTTATTTTCATATATTTTCATTTATTTTCATTTATTTTCTAATTTATTTTCATTTATTTTCATTTATTTTCTAATTTATTTTCATTTATTTTCATTTATTTTCATTTATTTTCATTTATTTTCATTTATTTTCATTTATTTTCATTTATTTTCATATATTATCATTTATTTCCATTTATCTTCAATTATTTTCATTTATTTTCATTTATTTTCATTTATTTTCTAATTTATTTTCATTTATTTTCATTTATTTTCATTTATTTTCATTTATTTTCTAATTTATTTTCATTTATTTTCATTTATTTTCATTTATTTTCATTTATTTTCATTTATTTTCATTTATTTTCATTTATTTTCATTTATTTTCATTTATTTTCATTTATTTTCATTTATTTTCATTTATTTTCATTTATTTTCTAATTTATTTTCATTTATTTTCATTTATTTTCATTTATTTTCTAATTTATTTTCATTTATTTTCATTTATTTTCATTTATTTTCATTTATTTTCATTTATTTTCATTTATTTTCATTTATTTTCATTTATTTTCATATATTTTCATTTATTTTCATTTATTTTCTAATTTATTTTCATTTATTTTCATTTATTTTCTAATTTATTTTCATTTATTTTCATTTATTTTCATTTATTTTCATTTATTTTCATTTATTTTCATTTATTTTCATTTATTTTCATATATTATCATTTATTTCCATTTATCTTCAATTATTTTCATCTATTTTCATTTATTTTCTTTAACTTAAATGTATTTACATGTATTTTCATTAGTTTTCATTTATTTACATGTATTTTTGTTTATTTTAATGTATGTACATGTATTTTCTTTGTTTCCATTTACTTTCATTTATTTACATGTATTTTTATATAATTTCACTTACTTTCATGTATTTACAGGTATTTTCATTTATTTACATGTATTTTCATTTATTTTCATTCACTTTCATGTATTTACATGTATTTTCATTTATTTTGATGTGTTATCACTTGTTTTCATTAATCTTTGATTATATTCATGTACTTTTATTTATTTTCATTAACTTTCATGTATTTACATGTTTTTTCATTTATTTTTATGTATTATTATTTATTTTCATATAATATCATTTATTTTCATTTATCTTCAATTATTTTCATCTATTTTCATTAACTTTAATGTATTTACATGTATTTTCATTAGTTTTCATTTATTTACATGTATTTTCATTTATTTTCATTTATTTAAATGTATTTTCATATAATTTCACTTACTTTCATGTATTTACATGTATTGTCATTTGTTTTCATTTATTTCCATTTATTTACATGAATTTTCATTTAATTTAATTTACTTTTATGAATTTACGTGTATTTTCATTTATTTTCATTTATTTTCATTTATTTTCATTTATTTTCATTTATTTTCATTTATTTTCATTTATTTTCATTTATTTTCATTTATTTTCATTTATTTTCATTTATTTTCATTTATTTTCATTTATTTTCATTTATTTTCATTTATTTTCATTTATTTTCATTTATTTTCATTTATATTCATTTATTTTCATTTATTTTCATTTATTTTCATTTATTTTCATTTATTTTCATTTATTTTCATTTATTTTCATTTATTTTCATTAATTTTCATTTATTTTCATTTATTTTCATTTATTTTCATTTATTTTCATTTATTTTCATTTATTTTCATTTATTTTCATTTATTTTCATTTATTTTCTAATTTATTTTCATTTATTTTTATTTATTTTCATTTATTTTCATTTATTTTCATTTATTTTCATTTATTTTCATTTATTTTCATTTATTTTCATTTATTTTCATTTATTTTTATTTATTTTCATTTATTTTCATTTATTTTCATTTATTTTCATTTATTTTCATTTATTTTCATTTATTTTCATTTATTTTCATTTATTTTCATTTATTTTCATTTATTTTCATTTATTTTCATTTATTTTCATTTATTTTCATTTATTTTCATTTATTTTCATTTATTTTCATTTATTTTCATTTATTTTCATTTATTTTCATTTATTTTCATTTATTTTCATTTATTTTCATTTATTTTCATTTATTTTCATTTATTTTCATTTATTTTCATTTATTTTCATTTATTTTCTAATTTATTTTCATTTATTTTCATTTATTTTCATTTATTTTCATTTATTTTCATTTATTTTCATTTATTTTCATTTATTTTCATTTATTTTCATTTATTTTCATTTATTTTCATTTATTTTCATTTATTTTCATTTATTTTCATTTATTTTCATTTATTTTCATTTATTTTCATTTATTTTCATTTATTTTCATTTATTTTCATTTATTTTCTAATTTATTTTCTAATTTATTTTCATTTATTTTCATTTATTTTCAT